>OX596028.1:32478660-33078660 GCA_951394125.1 Epistrophe eligans
GGCATCGTTAAAAACTTTAAAAATCAAAATCTCTTTGAAACCCGATATCTCCGCAACCAAGCCTCGTTGGTGGTTGCGGTTTTCACCGTTAAACTGAGAGTAAAGAGACCTTTCCATCCATGTACGCCATTTTTTAAATCTCCACAAAAAAATTTTTCATCACTTTTTGACAAAACTTGCGATGCCGGCATCGTTAAAAACTTTAAAAATCAAAATCTCTTTGAAACCCGATATCTCCGCAACCGAGCCTCGTTGGTGGTTGCGGTTTTCACCGTTAAACTGAGAGTAAAGAGACGTTTCCATCCATGTACGCTATTTTTTAAATCTCCACAAAAAAAAATTTCATCACTTTTTGACAAAACTTGCGATGCCGGCATCGTTAAAAACTTTAAAAATCAAAATCTCTTTGAAACCCGATATCTCCGCAACCAAGCCTCGTTGGTGGTTGCGGTTTTCACCGTTAAACTGAGAGTAAAGAGACCTTTCCATCCATGTACGCCATTTTTTAAATCTCCACAAAAAAATTTTTCATCACTTTTTGACAAAACTTGCGATGCCGGCATCGTTAAAAACTTTAAAAATCAAAATCTCTTTGAAACCCGATATCTCCGCAACCAAGCCTCGTTAGTGGTTGCGGTTTTCACCGTTAAACTGAGATTAAAGAGACCTTTCCATCTATGTACGCCATTTTTTAAATCTTCACAAAAAATTTTTCATCACTTTTTGACAAAACTTGCGATGCCGGCATCGTTAAAAACTTTAAAAATCAAAATCTCTTTGAAACCCGATATCTCCGCAACCGAGCCTCGTTGGTGGTTGCGGTTTTCACCGTTAAACTGAGAGTAAAGAGACCTTTCCATCCATGTATGCGGTTTTCACCGTTAAACTGAGTGTAAAGTGACCTTTCCATCCATGTTCGCCACTTTTTAAATCTCCACAAAAAAAATTTTATCACTTTTTGACAAAACTTGCGATGCCGGCATCGTTAAAAACTTTAAAAATCAAAATCTCTTTGAAACCCGATATCTCCGCAACCAAGCCTCGTTGGTGGTTGCGGTTTTCACCATTAAACTGAGAGAAAAGAGACCTTTCCATCCATGTACGCTATTTTTTAAATCTCCACAAAAAAAAATTTCATCAATTTTTGACAAAACTTGCGATGCCGGCATCGTTAAAAACTTTAAAAATCAAAATCTCTTTGAAACCTTATATCTCCGCAACCGAGCCTCGTTGGTGGTTGCGGTTTTCACCGTTAAACTGAGAGTAAAGAGACCTTTCCATCCATGTACGCTATTTTTTAAATCTCCACAAAAAAAATTTTTCATCACTTTTTGACAAAACTTGCGATGCCGGCATCGTTAAAAACTTTAAAAATCAAAATCTCTTTGAAACCCGATATCTCCGCAACCAAGCCTCGTTGGTGGTTGCGGTTTTCACTGTTAAACTGAGAGTAAAGAGACCTTTCCATCCATGTACGCTATTTTTTAAGTCTCCACAAAAAAAAATTTCATCACTTTTTGACAAAACTTGCGATGCCGGCATCGTTAAAAACTTTAAAAATCAAAATCTCTTTGAAACCTTATATCTCCGCAACCGAGCCTCGTTGGTGGTTGCGGTTTTCACCGTTAAACTGAGTGTAAAGAGACCTTTCCATCCATGTTCGCCACTTTTTAAATCTCCACAAAAAAAATTTTCATCACTTTTTGACAAAACTTGCGATGCCGGCATCGTTAAAAACTTTAAAAATCAAAATCTCTTTGAAACCCGATATCTCCGCAACCAGGCCTCGTTGGTGGTTGCGGTTTTCACCGTTAAACTGAGATTAAACAGACCTTTCCATCCGTGTACGCGATTTTTTAAATCTCCACAAAAAAATTTTTCATCACTTTTTGACAAAACTTGCGATGCCGGCATCGTTAAAAACTTTAAAAATCAAAATCTCTTTGAAACCCGATATCTCCGCAACCAATCCTCGTTGGTGGTTGCGGTTTTCACCGTTAAACTGAGTGTAAAGAGACCTTTCCATCCATGTTCGCCACTTTTTAAATCTCCACAAAAAAATTTTTCATCACTTTTTGACAAAACTTGCGATGCCGGCATCGTTAAAAACTTTAAAAATCAAAATCTCTTTGAAACCCGATATCTCCGCAACCAAGCCTCGTTGGTGGTTGCGGTTTTCACCGTTAAACTGAGATTAAACAGACCTTTCCATCCATGTACGCCATTTTTTAAATCTCCACAAAAAAAAATTTCATCACTTTTTGACAAAACTTGCGATGCCGGCATCGTTAAAAACTTTAAAAATCAAAATCTCTTTGAAACCCGATATCTCCGCAACCAAGCCTCGTTGGTGGTTGCGGTTTTCACCGTTAAACTGGGAGTAAAGAGACCTTTCCATCCATGTACGCTATTTTTTAAATCTCCACAAAAAAAATTTCATCACTTTTTGACAAAACTTGCGATGCCGGCATCGTTAAAAACTTTAAAAATCAAAATCTCTTTGAAACCCGATATCTCCGCAACCGAGCCCCGTTGGTGGTTGCGGTTTTCACCGTTAAACTGAGAGTAAAGAGACCTTTCCATCCATGTACGCTATTTTTTAAATCTCCACAAAAAAATTTTTCATCACTTTTTGACAAAACTTGCGATGCCGGCATCGTTAAAAACTTTAAAAATCAAAATCTCTTTGAAACCCGATATCTCCGCAACCAAGCCTCGTTGGTGGTTGCGGTTTTCACCGTTAAACTGAGATTAGACAGACCTTTCCATCCATGTACGCTATTTTTTAAATCTCCACAAAAAAAAATTTCATCACTTTTTGACAAAACTTGCGATGCCGGCATCGTTAAAAACTTTAAAAATCAAAATCTCTTTGAAACCCGATATATCCGCAACCGAGCCTCGTTGGTGGTTGCGGTTTTCACCGTTAAACTGAGAGTAAAGAGACCTTTCCATCCATGTACGCTATTTTTTAAATCCCCACAAAAAAATTTTCATCACTTTTTGACAAAACTTGCGATGCCGGCATCGTTAAAAACTTTAAAAATCAAAATCTCTTTGAAACCCGATATCTCCGCAACCGAGCCTCGTTGGTGGTTGCGGTTTTCACCGTTAAACTGAGAGTAAAGAGACCTTTCCATCCATGTACGCCATTTTTTAAATCTCCACAAAAAAATTTTTCATCACTTTTTGACAAAACTTGCGATGCCGGCATCGTTAAAAACTTTAAAAATCAAAATCTCTTTGAAACCCGATATCTCCGCAACCGAGCCTCGTTGGTGGTTGCGGTTTTCACCGTTAAACTGAGAGTAAAGAGACCTTTCCATCCATGTACGCCATTTTTTAAATCTCCACAAAAAAAATTTTTATCACTTTTTGACAAAACTTGCGATGCCGGCATCGTTAAAAACTTTAAAAATCAAAATCTCTTTGAAACCCGATATCTCCGCAACCGAGCCTCGTTGGTGGTTGCGGTTTTCACCGTTAAACTGAGAGTAAAGAGACCTTTCCATCCATGTACGCTATTTTTTAAATCTCCACAAAAAAAATTTCATCACTTTTTGACAAAACTTGCGATGCCGGCATCGTTAAAAACTTTAAAAATCAAAATCTCTTTGAAACCCGATATCTCCGCAACCGAGCCTCGTTGGTGGTTGCGGTTTTCACCGTTAAACTGAGAGTAAAGAGACCTTTCCATCCATGTACGCTATTTTTTAAATCTCCACAAAAAAATTTTTTATCACTTTTTGACAAAACTTGCGATGCCGGCATCGTTAAAAACTTTAAAAATCAAAATCTCTTTGAAACCCGATATCTCCGCAACCAAGCCTCGTTGGTGGTTGCGGTTTTCACCGTTAAACTGAGAGTAAAGAGACCTTTCCATCCATGTACGCTATTTTTTAAATCTCCACAAAAAAAATTTCATCACTTTTTGACAAAACTTGCGATGCCGGCATCGTTAAAAACTTTAAAAATCAAAATCTCTTTGAAACCCGATATCTCCGCAACCGAGCCTCGTTGGTGGTTGCGGTTTTCACCGTTAAACTGAGAGTAAAGAGACCTTTCCATCCATGTACGCTATTTTTTAAATCTCCACAAAAAAAATTTCATCACTTTTTGACAAAACTTGCGATGCCGGCATCGTTAAAAACTTTAAAAATCAAAATCTCTTTGAAACCCGATATCTCCGCAACCGAGCCTCGTTGGTGGTTGCGGTTTTCACCGTTAAACTGAGAGTAAAGAGACCTTTCCATCCATGTACGCTATTTTTTAAATCTCCACAAAAAAAATTTCATCACTTTTTGACAAAACTTGCGATGCCGGCATCGTTAAAAACTTTAAAAATCAAAATCTCTTTGAAACCCGATATCTCCGCAACCAAGCCTCGTTGGTGGTTGCGGTTTTCACCGCTAAACTGAGATTAAACAGACCTTTCCATCCATGTACGCTATTTTTAAATCTCCACAAAAAAATTTTTCATCACTTTTTGACAAAACTTGCGATGCCGGCACCGTTAAAAACTTTAAAAATCAAAATCTCTTTGAAACCCGATATCTCCGCAACCAAGCCTCGTTGGTGGTTGCGGTTTTCACCGTTAAACTGAGAGTAAAGAGACCTTTCCATCCATGTACGCTATTTTTTAAATCTCCACAAAAAAAATTTCATCACTTTTTGACAAAACTTGCGATGCCGGCATCGTTAAAAACTTTAAAAATCAAAATCTCTTTGAAACCCGATATCTCCGCAACCAAGCCTCGTTGGTGGTTGCGGTTTTCACCGTTAAACTGAGAGTAAAGAGACCTTTCCATCCATGTACGCCATTTTTTAAATCTCCACAAAAAAAATTTCATCACTTTTTGACAAAACTTGCGATGCCGGCATCGTTAAAAACTTTAAAAATCAAAATCTCTTTGAAACCCGATATCTCCGCAACCAAGCCTCGTTGGTGGCTGCGGTTTTCACCGTTAAACTGAGAGTAAAGAGACCTTTCCATCCATGTACGCTATTTTTTAAATCTCCACAAAAAAATTTTTCATCACTTTTTGACAAAACTTGCGATGCCGGCATCGTTAAAAACTTTAAAAATCAAAATCTCTTTGAAACCCGATATCTCCGCAACCAAGCCTTGTTGGTGGCTGCGGTTTTCACCGTTAAACTGAGAGTAAAGAGACCTTTCCATCCATGTACGCTATTTTTTAAATCTCCACAAAAAAATTTTTCATCACTTTTTGACAAAACTTGCGATGCCGGCATCGTTAAAAACTTTAAAAATCAAAATCTCTTTGAAACCCGATATCTCCGCAACCAAGCCTCGTTGGTGGTCGCGGTTTTCACCGTTAAACTGAGAGTAAAGAGACCTTTCCATCCATGTACGCTATTTTTTAAATCTCCACAAAAAAAAATTTCATCACTTTTTGACAAAACTTGCGATGCCGGCATCGTTAAAAACTTTAAAAATCAAAATCTCTTTGAAACCCGATATCTCCGCAACCGAGCCTCGTGGGTGGTTGCGGTTTTCACCGTTAAACTGAGAGTAAAGAGACCTTTCCATCCATGTACGCCATTTTTTAAATCTCCACAAAAAAAATTTTCATCACTTTTTGACAAAACTTGCGATGCCGGCATCGTTAAAAACTTTAAAAATAAAAATCTCTTTGAAACCCGATATCTCCGCAACCAAGCCTCGTTGGTGGTTGCGGTTTTCACCGTTAAACTGAGATTTAACAGACCTTTCCATCCATGTACGCCATTTTTTAAATCTCCACAAAAAAATTTTTCATCACTTTTTGACAAAACTTGCGATGCCGGCATCGTTAAAAACTTTAAAAATCAAAATCTCTTTGAAACCCGATATCTCCGCAACCAAGCCTCGTTGGTGGTTGCGGTTTTCACCGTTAAACTGAGAGTAAAGAGACCTTTCCATCCATGTACGCTATTTTTTAAATCTCCACAAAAAAAATTTCATCACTTTTTGACAAAACTTGCGATGCCGGCATCGTTAAAAACTTTAAAAATTAAAATCTCTTTGAAACCCGATATCTCCGCAACCGAGCCTCGTTGGTGGTTGCGGTTTTCACCGTTAAACTGAGAGTAAAGAGACCTTTCCATCCATGTACGCTATTTTTTAAATCTCCACAAAAAAAATTTCATCACTTTTTGACAAAACTTGCGATGCCGGCATCGTTAAAAACTTTAAAAATCAAAATCTCTTTGAAACCCGATATCTCCGCAACCAAGCCTCGTTGGTGGTTGCGGTTTTCACCGTTAAACTGAGAGTAAAGAGACCTTTCCATCCATGTACGCTATTTTTTAAATCTCCACAAAAAAAATTTCATCACTTTTTGACAAAACTTGCGATGCCGGCATCGTTAAAAACTTTAAAAATCAAAATCTCTTTGAAACCCGATATCTCCGCAACCAAGCCTCGTTGGTGGTTGCGGTTTTCACCGTTAAACTGAGATTAAACAGACCTTTCCATCCATGTACGCCATTTTTTAAATCTCCACAAAAAAAATTTTCATCACTTTTTGACAAAACTTGCGTTAAAAACTTTAAAAATCAAAATCTCTTTGAAACCCGATATCTCCGCAACCGAGCCTCGTTGGTGGTTGCGGTTTTCACCGTTAAACTGAGAGTAAAGAGACATTTCCATCCATGTACGCTATTTTTTAAATCTCCACAAAAAAATTTTTCATCACTTTTTGACAAAACTTGCGATGCCGGCATCGTTAAAAACTTTAAAAATCAAAATCTCTTTGAAACCCGATATCTCCGCAACCAAGCCTCGTTGGTGGTTGCGGTTTTCACCGTTAAACTGAGAGTAAAGAGACCTTTCCATCCATGTACGCCATTTTTTAAATCTCCACAAAAAAAATTTTCATCACTTTTTGACAAAACTTGCGTTAAAAACTTTAAAAATCAAAATCTCTTTGAAACCCGATATCTCCGCAACCGAGCCTCGTTGGTGGTTGCGGTTTTCACCGTTAAACTGAGAGTAAAGAGACATTTCCATCCATGTACGCTATTTTTTAAATCTCCACAAAAAAATTTTTCATCACTTTTTGACAAAACTTGCGATGCCGGCATCGTTAAAAACTTTAAAAATCAAAATCTCTTTGAAACCCGATATCTCCGCAACCAAGCCTCGTTGGTGGTTGCGGTTTTCACCGTTAAACTGAGAGTAAAGAGACCTTTCCATCCATGTACGCTATTTTTTAAATCTCCACAAAAAAAATTTCATCACTTTTTGACAAAACTTGCGTTAAAAACTTTAAAAATCAAAATCTCTTTGAAACCCGATATCTCCGCAACCGAGCCTCGTTGGTGGTTGCGGTTTTCACCGTTAAACTGAGAGTAAAGAGACCTTTCCATCCATGTACGCTATTTTTTAAATCTCCACAAAAAAAATTTCATCACTTTTTGACAAAACTTGCGATGCCGGCATCGTTAAAAACTTTAAAAATCAAAATCTCTTTGAAACCCGATATCTCCGCAACCGAGCCTCGTTGGTGGTTGCGGTTTTCACCGTTAAACTGAGAGTAAAGAGACCTTTCCATCCATGTACGCTATTTTTTAAATCTCCACAAAAAAATTTTTCATCACTTTTTGACAAAACTTGCGATGCCGGCATCGTTAAAAACTTTAAAAATCAAAATCTCTTTGAAACCCGATATCTCCGCAACCGAGCCTCGTTGGTGGTTGCGGTTTTCACCGTTAAACTGAGAGTAAAGAGACCTTTCCATCCATGTACGCTATTTTTTAAATCTCCACAAAAAAAATTTCATCACTTTTTGACAAAACTTGCGATGCCGGCATCGTTAAAAACTTTAAAAATCAAAATCTCTTTGAAACCCGATATCTCCGCAACCAAGCCTCGTTGGTGGTTGCGGTTTTCACCGCTAAACTGAGATTAAACAGACCTTTCCATCCATGTACGCTATTTTTAAATCTCCACAAAAAAATTTTTCATCACTTTTTGACAAAACTTGCGATGCCGGCACCGTTAAAAACTTTAAAAATCAAAATCTCTTTGAAACCCGATATCTCCGCAACCAAGCCTCGTTGGTGGTTGCGGTTTTCACCGTTAAACTGAGAGTAAAGAGACCTTTCCATCCATGTACGCTATTTTTTAAATCTCCACAAAAAAAATTTCATCACTTTTTGACAAAACTTGCGATGCCGGCATCGTTAAAAACTTTAAAAATCAAAATCTCTTTGAAACCCGATATCTCCGCAACCAAGCCTCGTTGGTGGTTGCGGTTTTCACCGTTAAACTGAGAGTAAAGAGACCTTTCCATCCATGTACGCCATTTTTTAAATCTCCACAAAAAAAATTTCATCACTTTTTGACAAAACTTGCGATGCCGGCATCGTTAAAAACTTTAAAAATCAAAATCTCTTTGAAACCCGATATCTCCGCAACCAAGCCTCGTTGGTGGCTGCGGTTTTCACCGTTAAACTGAGAGTAAAGAGACCTTTCCATCCATGTACGCTATTTTTTAAATCTCCACAAAAAAATTTTTCATCACTTTTTGACAAAACTTGCGATGCCGGCATCGTTAAAAACTTTAAAAATCAAAATCTCTTTGAAACCCGATATCTCCGCAACCAAGCCTCGTTGGTGGCTGCGGTTTTCACCGTTAAACTGAGAGTAAAGAGACCTTTCCATCCATGTACGCTATTTTTTAAATCTCCACAAAAAAATTTTTCATCACTTTTTGACAAAACTTGCGATGCCGGCATCGTTAAAAACTTTAAAAATCAAAATCTCTTTGAAACCCGATATCTCCGCAACCAAGCCTCGTTGGTGGTCGCGGTTTTCACCGTTAAACTGAGAGTAAAGAGACCTTTCCATCCATGTACGCTATTTTTTAAATCTCCACAAAAAAAAATTTCATCACTTTTTGACAAAACTTGCGATGCCGGCATCGTTAAAAACTTTAAAAATCAAAATCTCTTTGAAACCCGATATCTCCGCAACCGAGCCTCGTGGGTGGTTGCGGTTTTCACCGTTAAACTGAGAGTAAAGAGACCTTTCCATCCATGTACGCCATTTTTTAAATCTCCACAAAAAAAATTTTCATCACTTTTTGACAAAACTTGCGATGCCGGCATCGTTAAAAACTTTAAAAATTAAAATCTCTTTGAAACCCCATATCTCCGCAACCGAGCCTCGTTGGTGGTTGCGGTTTTCACCGTTAAACTGAGAGTAAAGAGACCTTTCCATCCATGTACGCTATTTTTTAAATCTCCACAAAAAAAATTTCATCACTTTTTGACAAAACTTGCGATGCCGGCATCGTTAAAAACTTTAAAAATTAAAATCTCTTTGAAACCCGATATCTCCGCAACCGAGCCTCGTTGGTGGTTGCGGTTTTCACCGTTAAACTGAGAGTAAAGAGACCTTTCCATCCATGTACGCTATTTTTTAAATCTCCACAAAAAAAATTTCATCACTTTTTGACAAAACTTGCGATGCCGGCATCGTTAAAAACTTTAAAAATCAAAATCTCTTTGAAACCCGATATCTCCGCAACCAAGCCTCGTTGGTGGTTGCGGTTTTCACCGTTAAACTGAGAGTAAAGAGACCTTTCCATCCATGTACGCTATTTTTTAAATCTCCACAAAAAAAATTTCATCACTTTTTGACAAAACTTGCGATGCCGGCATCGTTAAAAACTTTAAAAATCAAAATCTCTTTGAAACCCGATATCTCCGCAACCAAGCCTCGTTGGTGGTTGCGGTTTTCACCGTTAAACTGAGATTAAACAGACCTTTCCATCCATGTACGCCATTTTTTAAATCTCCACAAAAAAAATTTTCATCACTTTTTGACAAAACTTGCGTTAAAAACTTTAAAAATCAAAATCTCTTTGAAACCCGATATCTCCGCAACCGAGCCTCGTTGGTGGTTGCGGTTTTCACCGTTAAACTGAGAGTAAAGAGACATTTCCATCCATGTACGCTATTTTTTAAATCTCCACAAAAAAATTTTTCATCACTTTTTGACAAAACTTGCGATGCCGGCATCGTTAAAAACTTTAAAAATCAAAATCTCTTTGAAACCCGATATCTCCGCAACCAAGCCTCGTTGGTGGTTGCGGTTTTCACCGTTAAACTGAGAGTAAAGAGACCTTTGCATCCATGTGCCATATTTTTAAAATCTCCACAAAAAAATTTTCATCACTTTTTGACAAAACTTGCGATGCCGGCATCGTTAAAAACTTTAAAAATCAAAATCTCTTTGAAACCCGATATCTCCGCAACCGAGCCTCGTTGGTGGTTGCGGTTTTCACCGTTAAACTGAGAGTAAAGAGACCTTTCCATCCATGTACGCCATTTTTTAAATCTCCACAAAAAAATTTTTCATCACTTTTTGACAAAACTTACGATGCCGGCATCGTTAAAAACTTTAAAAATCAAAATTTTTTTTGAAACCCGATATCTCCGCAACCAAGCCTCGTTGGTGGTTGCGGTTTTCACCGTTAAACTGAGATTAAACAGACCTTTCCATCCATGTACGCCATTTTTTAAATCTCCACAAAAAAAATTTTCATCACTTTTTGACAAAACTTGCGTTAAAAACTTTAAAAATCAAAATCTCTTTGAAACCCGATATCTCCGCAACCGAGCCTCGTTGGTGGTTGCGGTTTTCACCGTTAAACTGAGAGTAAAGAGACATTTCCATCCATGTACGCTATTTTTTAAATCTCCACAAAAAAATTTTTCATCACTTTTTGACAAAACTTGCGATGCCGGCATCGTTAAAAACTTTAAAAATCAAAATCTCTTTGAAACCCGATATCTCCGCAACCAAGCCTCGTTGGTGGTTGCGGTTTTCACCGTTAAACTGAGAGTAAAGAGACCTTTGCATCCATGTGCCATATTTTTAAAATCTCCACAAAAAAATTTTCATCACTTTTTGACAAAACTTGCGATGCCGGCATCGTTAAAAACTTTAAAAATCAAAATCTCTTTGAAACCCGATATCTCCGCAACCGAGCCTCGTTGGTGGTTGCGGTTTTCACCGTTAAACTGAGAGTAAAGAGACCTTTCCATCCATGTACGCCATTTTTTAAATCTCCACAAAAAAATTTTTCATCACTTTTTGACAAAACTTGCGATGCCGGCATCGTTAAAAACTTTAAAAATCAAAATCTCTTTGAAACCCGATATCTCCGCAACCAAGCCTCGTAGGTGGTTGCGGTTTTCACCGCTAAACTGAGATTAAACAGACCTTTCCATCCATGTACGCTATTTTTTAAATCTCCACAAAAAAATTTTTCATCACTTTTTGACAAAACTTGCGATGCCGGCATCGTTAAAAACTTTACAAATCAAAATCTCTTTGAAACCCGATATCTCCGCAACTAAGCCTCGTTGGTGGTTGCGGTTTTCACCGTTAAACTGAGATTAAACAGACCTTTCCATCCATGTACGCCATTTTTTAAATCTCCACAAAAAAATTTTTCATCACTTTTTGACAAAACTTGCGATGCCGGCATCGTTAAAAACTTTAAAAATCAAAATCTCTTTGAAACCCGATATCTCCGCAACCAAGCCTCGTTGGTGGTTGCGGTTTTCACCGTTAAACTGAGAGTAAAGAGACGTTTCCATCCATGTACGCTATTTTTTAAATCTCCACAAAAAAAATTTCATCACTTTTTGACAAAACTTGCGATGCCGGCATCGTTAAAAACTTTAAAAATCAAAATCTCTTTGAAACCCGATATCTCCGCAACCAAGCCTCGTAGGTGGTTGCGGTTTTCACCGCTAAACTGAGATTAAACAGACCTTTCCATCCATGTACGCTATTTTTTAAATCTCCACAAAAAAAATTTCATCACTTTTTGACAAAACTTGCGATGCCGGCATCGTTAAAAACTTTAAAAATCAAAATCTCTTTGAAACCCGATATCTCCGCAACCGAGCCTCGTTGGTGGTTGCGGTTTTCACCGTTAAACTGAGAGTAAAGAGACCTTTCCATCCATGTACGCCATTTTTTAAATCTCCACAAAAAAATTTTTCATCACTTTTTGACAAAACTTGCGATGCCGGCATCGTTAAAAACTTTAAAAATCAAAATCTCTTTGAAACCCGATATCTCCGCAACCAAGCCTCGTTGGTGGCTGCGGTTTTCACCGTTAAACTGAGAGTAAAGAGACCTTTCCATCCATGTACGCTATTTTTTAAATCTCCACAAAAAAAATTTCATCACTTTTTGACAAAACTTGCGATGCCGGCATCGTTAAAAACTTTAAAAATCAAAATCTCTTTGAAACCCGATATCTCCGCAACCGAGCCTCGTTGGTGGTTGCGGTTTTCACCGTTAAACTGAGAGTAAAGAGACCTTTCCATCCATGTACGCTATTTTTTAAATCTCCACAAAAAAATTTTTCATCACTTTTTGACAAAACTTGCGATGCCGGCATCGTTAAAAACTTTAAAAATCAAAATCTCTTTGAAACCCGATATCTCCGCAACCGAGCCTCGTTGGTGGTTGCGGTTTTCACCGTTAAACTGAGAGTAAAGAGACCTTTCCATCCATGTACGCCATTTTTTAAATCTCCACAAAAAAATTTTTCATCACTTTTTGACAAAACTTGCGATGCCGGCATCGTTAAAAACTTTAAAAATCAAAATCTCTTTGAAACCCGATATCTCCGCAACCAAGCCTCGTTGGTGGCTGCGGTTTTCACCGTTAAACTGAGAGTAAAGAGACCTTTCCATCCATGTACGCTATTTTTTAAATCTCCACAAAAAAATTTTTCATCACTTTTTGACAAAACTTGCGATGCCGGCATCGTTAAAAACTTTAAAAATCAAAATCTCTTTGAAACCCGATATCTCCGCAACCAAGCCTCGTTGGTGGTCGCGGTTTTCACCGTTAAACTGAGAGTAAAGAGACCTTTCCATCCATGTACGCTATTTTTTAAATCTCCACAAAAAAAAATTTCATCACTTTTTGACAAAACTTGCGATGCCGGCATCGTTAAAAACTTTAAAAATCAAAATCTCTTTGAAACCCGATATCTCCGCAACCGAGCCTCGTTGGTGGTTGCGGTTTTCACCGTTAAACTGAGATTTAACAGACCTTTCCATCCATGTACGCCATTTTTTAAATCTCCACAAAAAAATTTTTCATCACTTTTTGACAAAACTTGCGATGCCGGCATCGTTAAAAACTTTAAAAATCAAAATCTCTTTGAAACCCGATATCTCCGCAACCAAGCCTCGTTGGTGGTTGCGGTTTTCACCGTTAAACTGAGAGTAAAGAGACCTTTCCATCCATGTACGCTATTTTTTAAATCTCCACAAAAAAAATTTCATCACTTTTTGACAAAACTTGCGATGCCGGCATCGTTAAAAACTTTAAAAATCAAAATCTCTTTGAAACCCGATATCTCCGCAACCGAGCCTCGTTGGTGGTTGCGGTTTTCACCGTTAAACTGAGATTAAACAGACCTTTCCATCCATGTACGCCATTTTTTAAATCTCCACAAAAAAAATTTTCATCACTTTTTGACAAAACTTGCGTTAAAAACTTTAAAAATCCAAATCTCTTTGAAACCCGATATCTCCGCAACCAAGCCTCGTTGGTGGTTGCGGTTTCCACCGTTAAACTGAGAGTAAAGAGACCTTTCCATCCATGTACGCCATTTTTTAAATCTCCACAAAAAAATTTCATCACTTTTTGACAAAACTTGCGATGCCGGCATCGTTAAAAACTTTAAAAATCAAAATCTCTTTGAAACCCGATATCTCCGCAACCAAGCCTCGTTGGTGGTTGCGGTTTCCACCGTTAAACTGAGAGTAAAGAGACCTTTCCATCCATGTACGCCATTTTTTAAATCTCCACAAAAAAATTTCATCACTTTTTGACAAAACTTGCGATGCCGGCATCGTTAAAAACTTTAAAAATCAAAATCTCTTTGAAACCCGATATCTCCGCAACCAAGCCTCGTTGGTGGTTGCGGTTTTCACCGTTAAACTGAGAGTAAAGAGACCTTTCCATCCATGTACGCTATTTTTTAAATCTCCACAAAAAAAATTTCATCACTTTTTGACAAAACTTGCGATGCCGGCATCGTTAAAAACTTTAAAAATCAAAATCTCTTTGAAACCCGATATCTCCGCAACCGAGCCTCGTTGGTGGTTGCGGTTTTCACCGTTAAACTGAGATTAAACAGACCTTTCCATCCATGTACGCCATTTTTTAAATCTCCACAAAAAAAATTTTCATCACTTTTTGACAAAACTTGCGTTAAAAACTTTAAAAATCAAAATCTCTTTGAAACCCGATATCTCCGCAACCAAGCCTCGTTGGTGGTTGCGGTTTCCACCGTTAAACTGAGAGTAAAGAGACCTTTCCATCCATGTACGCCATTTTTTAAATCTCCACAAAAAAATTTCATCACTTTTTGACAAAACTTGCGATGCCGGCATCGTTAAAAACTTTAAAAATCAAAATCTCTTTGAAACCCGATATCTCCGCAACCAAGCCTCGTTGGTGGTTGCGGTTTTCACCGTTAAACTGAGAGTAAAGAGACCTTTCCATCCATGTACGCTATTTTTTAAATCTCCACAAAAAAAATTTCATCACTTTTTGACAAAACTTGCGATGCCGGCATCGTTAAAAACTTTAAAAATCAAAATCTCTTTGAAACCCGATATCTCCGCAACCAAGCCTCGTTGGTGGTTGCGGTTTTCACCGTTAAACTGAGATTAAACAGACCTTTCCATCCATGTACGCCATTTTTTAAATCTCCACAAAAAAAATTTTCATCACTTTTTGACAAAACTTGCGTTAAAAACTTTAAAAATCAAAATCTCTTTGAAACCCGATATCTCCGCAACCAAGCCTCGTTGGTGGTTGCGGTTTCCACCGTTAAACTGAGAGTAAAGAGACCTTTCCATCCATGTACGCCATTTTTTAAATCTCCACAAAAAAATTTCATCACTTTTTGACAAAACTTGCGATGCCGGCATCGTTAAAAACTTTAAAAATCAAAATCTCTTTGAAACCCGATATCTCCGCAACCAAGCCTCGTTGGTGGTTGCGGTTTTCACCGTTAAACTGAGAGTAAAGAGACCTTTCCATCCATGTACGCTATTTTTTAAATCTCCACAAAAAAAATTTCATCACTTTTTGACAAAACTTGCGATGCCGGCATCGTTAAAAACTTTAAAAATCAAAATCTCTTTGAAACCCGATATCTCCGCAACCAAGCCTCGTTGGTGGTTGCGGTTTTCACCGTTAAACTGAGATTAAACAGACCTTTCCATCCATGAAAGCCATTTTTTAAATCTCCACAAAAAAAATTTTCATCACTTTTTGACAAAACTTGCGTTAAAAACTTTAAAAATCAAAATCTCTTTGAAACCCGATATCTCCGCAACCAAGCCTCGTAGGTGGTTGCGGTTTTCACCGCTAAACTGAGATTAAACAGACCTTTCCATCCATGTACGCTATTTTTTAAATCTCCACAAAAAAATTTTTCATCACTTTTTGACAAAACTTGCGATGCCGGCACCGTTAAAAACTTTAAAAATCAAAATCTCTTTGAAACCCGATATCTCCGCAACCAAGCCTCGTTGGTGGTTGCGGTTTTCACCGTTAAACTGAGAGTAAAGAGACCTTTCCATCCATGTACGCTATTTTTTAAATCTCCACAAAAAAAATTTCATCACTTTTTGACAAAACTTGCGATGCCGGCATCGTTAAAAACTTTAAAAATCAAAATCTCTTTGAAACCCGATATCTCCGCAACCGAGCCTCGTTGGTGGTTGCGGTTTTCACCGTTAAACTGAGAGTAAAGAGACCTTTCCATCCATGTACGCTATTTTTTAAATCTCCACAAAAAAATTTTTCATCACTTTTTGACAAAACTTGCGATGCCGGCATCGTTAAAAACTTTAAAAATCAAAATCTCTTTGAAACCCGATATCTCCGCAACCAAGCCTCGTTGGTGGTCGCGGTTTTCACCGTTAAACTGAGAGTAAAGAGACCTTTCCATCCATGTACGCTATTTTTTAAATCTCCACAAAAAAAAATTTCATCACTTTTTGACAAAACTTGCGATGCCGGCATCGTTAAAAACTTTAAAAATCAAAATCTCTTTGAAACCCGATATCTCTGCAACCGAGCCTCGTTGGTGGTTGCGGTTTTCACCGTTAAACTGAGATTTAACAGACCTTTCCACCCATGTACGCCATTTTTTAAATCTCCACAAAAAAATTTTTCATCACTTTTTGACAAAACTTGCGATGCCGGCATCGTTAAAAACTTTAAAAATCAAAATCTCTTTGAAACCCGATATCTCCGCAACCAAGCCTCGTTGGTGGTTGCGGTTTTCACCGTTAAACTGAGAGTAAAGAGACCTTTCCATCCATGTACGCTATTTTTTAAATCTCCACAAAAAAAATTTCATCACTTTTTGACAAAACTTGCGATGCCGGCATCGTTAAAAACTTTAAAAATCAAAATCTCTTTGAAACCCGATATCTCTGCAACCGAGCCTCGTTGGTGGTTGCGGTTTTCACCGTTAAACTGAGATTTAACAGACCTTTCCACCCATGTAAGCCATTTTTTAAATCTCCACAAAAAAATTTTTCATCACTTTTTGACAAAACTTGCGATGCCGGCATCGTTAAAAACTTTAAAAATCAAAATCTCTTTGAAACCCGATATCTCCGCAACCGAGCCTCGTTGGTGGTTGCGGTTTTCACCGTTAAACTGAGATTAAACAGACCTTTCCATCCATGTACGCCATTTTTTAAATCTCCACAAAAAAAATTTTCATCACTTTTTGACAAAACTTGCGTTAAAAAGTTTAAAAATCAAAATCTCTTTGAAACCCGATATCTCCGCAACCAAGCCTCGTTGGTGGTTGCGGTTTCCACCGTTAAACTGAGAGTAAAGAGACCTTTCCATCCATGTACGCCATTTTTTAAATCTCCACAAAAAAATTTCATCACTTTTTGACAAAACTTGCGATGCCGGCATCGTTAAAAACTTTAAAAATCAAAATCTCTTTGAAACCCGATATCTCCGCAACCAAGCCTCGTTGGTGGTTGCGGTTTCCACCGTTAAACTGAGAGTAAAGAGACCTTTCCATCCATGTACGCTATTTTTTAAATCTCCACAAAAAAAAATTTCATCACTTTTTGACAAAACTTGCGATGCCGGCATCGTTAAAAACTTTAAAAATCAAAATCTCTTTGAAACCCGATATCTCGACTGAGAGTAAAGAGACCTTTCCATCCATGTACACTATTTTTTAAATCTCCGCAAAAAAAAATTTCATCACTTTTTGACAAAACTTGCGATGCCGGCATCGTTAAAAACTTTAAAAATCAAAATCTCTTTGAAACCCGATATCTCCGCAACCAAGCCTCGTTGGTGGTTGCGGTTTTCACCGTTAAACTGAGAGTAAAGAGACCTTTCTATCCATGTACGCTATTTTTTAAATCTCCACAAAAAAAATTTCATCACTTTTTGACAAAACTTGCGATGCCGGCATCGTTAAAAACTTTAAAAATCAAAATCTCTTTGAAACCCGATATCTCCGCAACCGAGCCTCGTTGGTGGTTGCGGTTTTCACCGTTAAACTGAGAGTAAAGAGACCTTTCCATCCATGTACGCTATTTTTTAAATCTCCACAAAAAAAAATTTCATCACTTTTTGACAAAACTTGCGATGCCGGCATCGTTAAAAACTTTAAAAATCAAAATCTCTTTGAAACCCGATATCTCCGCAACCAAGCCTCGTTGGTGGTTGCGGTTTTCACCGTTAAACTGAGAGTAAAGAGACCTTTCCATCCATGTACGCTATTTTTTAAATCTCCACAAAAAAATTTTTCATCACTTTTTGACAAAACTTGCGATGCCGGCATCGTTAAAAACTTTAAAAATCAAAATCTCTTTGAAACCCGATATCTCCGCAACCAAGCCTCGTTGGTGGTTGCGGTTTTCACCGTTAAACTGAGATTAAACAGACCTTTCCATCCATGTACGCTATTTTTTAAATCTCCACAAAAAAATTTTTCATCACTTTTTGACAAAACTTGCGATGCCGGCATCGTTAAAAACTTTAAAAATCAAAATCTCTTTGAAACCCGATATCTCCGCAACCAAGCCTCGTTGGTGGTTGCGGTTTTCACCGTTAAACTGAGAGTAAAGAGACCTTTCCATCCATGTACGCTATTTTTTAAATCTCCACAAAAAAATTTTTCATCACTTTTTGACAAAACTTGCGATGCCGGCATCGTTAAAAACTTTAAAAATCAAAATCTCTTTGAAACCCGATATCTCCGCAACCAAGCCTCGTTGGTGGTTGCGGTTTTCACCGTTAAACTGAGAGTAAAGAGACCTTTCCATCCATGTACGCTATTTTTTAAATCTCCACAAAAAAATTTTTCATCACTTTTTGACAAAACTTGCGATGCCGGCATCGTTAAAAACTTTAAAAATCAAAATCTCTTTGAAACCCGATATCTCCGCAACCAAGCCTCGTTGGTGGTTGCGGTTTTCACCGTTAAACTGAGATTAAACAGACCTTTCCATCCATGTACGCTATTTTTTAAATCTCCACAAAAAAATTTTTCATCACTTTTTGACAAAACTTGCGATGCCGGCATCGTTAAAAACTTTAAAAATCAAAATCTCTTTGAAACCCGATATCTCCGCAACCAAGCCTCGTTGGTGGTTGCGGTTTTCACCGTTAAACTGAGAGTAAAGAGACCTTTCCATCCATGTACGCTATTTTTCAAATCTCCACAAAAAAATTTTTCATCACTTTTTGACAAAACTTGCGATGCCGGCATCGTTAAAAACTTTAAAAATCAAAATCTCTTTGAAACCCGATATCTCCGCAACCGAGCCTCGTTGGTGGTTGCGGTTTTCACCGTTTAACTGAGAGTAAAGAGACCTTTTCATCCATGTACGCTATTTTTTAAATCTCCACAAAAAAATTTTTCATCACTTTTTGACAAAACTTGCGATGCCGGCATCGTTAAAAACTTTAAAAATCAAAATCTCTTTGAAACCCGATATCTCCGCAACCAAGCCTCGTTGGTGGTTGCGGTTTTCACCGTTAAACTGAGAGTAAAGAGACCTTTCTATCCATGTACGCTATTTTTTAAATCTCCACAAAAAAAATTTCATCACTTTTTGACAAAACTTGCGATGCCGGCATCGTTAAAAACTTTAAAAATCAAAATCTCTTTGAAACCCGATATCTCCGCAACCAAGCCTCGTTGGTGGTTGCGGTTTTCACCGTTAAACTGAGATTAAACAGACCTTTCCATCCATGTACGCTATTTTTTAAATCTCCACAAAAAAATTTTTCATCACTTTTTGACAAAACTTGCGATGCCGGCATCGTTAAAAACTTTAAAAATCAAAATCTCTTTGAAACCCGATATCTCCGCAACCAAGCCTCGTTGGTGGTTGCGGTTTTCACCGTTAAACTGAGAGTAAAGAGACCTTTCTATCCATGTACGCTATTTTTTAAATCTCCACAAAAAAAATTTCATCACTTTTTGACAAAACTTGCGATGCCGGCATCGTTAAAAACTTTAAAAATCAAAATCTCTTTGAAACCCGATATCTCCGCAACCAAGCCTCGTTGGTGGTTGCGGTTTTCACCGTTAAACTGAGAGTAAAGAGACCTTTCCATCCATGTACGCTATTTTTTAAATCTCCACAAAAAAAAATTTCATCACTTTTTGACAAAACTTGCGATGCCGGCATCGTTAAAAACTTTAAAAATCAAAATCTCTTTGAAACCCGATATCTCCGCAACCAAGCCTCGTTTGTGGTTGCGGTTTTCACCGCTAAACTGAGATTAAACAGACCTTTCCATCCATGTACGCTATTTTTTAACTCTCCACAAAAAAATTTTTCATCACTTTTTGACAAAACTTGCGATGCCGGCATCGTTAAAAACTTTAAAAATCAAAATCTCTTTGAAACCCGATATCTCCGCAACCAAGCCTCGTTGGTGGTTGCGGTTTTCACCGTTAAACTGAGATTAAACAGACCTTTCCATCCATGTACGCTATTTTTTAAATCTCCACAAAAAAATTTTTCATCACTTTTTGACAAAACTTGCGATGCCGGCATCGTTAAAAACTTTAAAAATCAAAATCTCTTTGAAACCCGATATCTCCGCAACCAAGCCTCGTTGGTGGTTGCGGTTTTCACCGTTAAACTGAGATTAAACAGACCTTTCCATCCATGTACGCTATTTTTTAAATCTCCACAAAAAAATTTTTCATCACTTTTTGACAAAACTTGCGATGCCGGCATCGTTAAAAACTTTAAAAATCAAAATCTCTTTGAAACCCGATATCTCCGCAACCGAGCCTCGTTGGTGGTTGCGGTTTTCACCGTTAAACTGAGAGTAAAGAGACCTTTCCATCCATGTACACTATTTTTTAAATCTCCGCAAAAAAAAATTTCATCACTTTTTGACAAAACTTGCGATGCCGGCATCGTTAAAAACTTTAAAAATCAAAATCTCTTTGAAACCCGATATCTCCGCAACCGAGCCTCGTTGGTGGTTGCGGTTTTCACCGTTAAACTGAGAGTAAAGAGACCTTTCCATCCATGTACGCTATTTTTTAAATCTCCACAAAAAAATTTTTCATCACTTTTTGACAAAACTTGCGATGCCGGCATCGTTAAAAACTTTAAAAATCAAAATCTCTTTGAAACCCGATATCTCCGCAACCGAGCCTCGTTGGTGGTTGCGGTTTTCACCGTTAAACTGAGAGTAAAGAGACCTTTCCATCCATGTACGCTATTTTTTAAATCTCCACAAAAAAAAATTTCATCACTTTTTGACAAAACTTGCGATGCCGGCATCGTTAAAAACTTTAAAAATCAAAATCTCTTTGAAACCCGATATCTCCGCAACCGAGCCTCGTTGGTGGTTGCGGTTTTCACCGTTAAACTGAGAGTAAAGAGACCTTTCCATCCATGTACGCTATTTTTTAAATCTCCACAAAAAAAATTTCATCACTTTTTGACAAAACTTGCGATGCCGGCATCGTTAAAAACTTTAAAAATCAAAATCTCTTTGAAACCCGATATCTCCGCAACCAAGCCTCGTTGGTGGTTGCGGTTTTCACCGTTAAACTGAGATTAAACAGACCTTTCCATCCATGTACGCCATTTTTTAAATCTCCACAAAAAAAATTTTCATCACTTTTTGACAAAACTTGCGATGCCGTTAAAAACTTTAAAAATCAAAATCTCTTTGAAACCCGATATCTCCGCAACCGAGCCTCGTTGGTGGTTGCGGTTTTCACCGTTAAACTGAGAGTAAAGAGACATTTCCATCCATGTACGCTATTTTTTAAATCTCCACAAAAAAATTTTTCATCACTTTTTGACAAAACTTGCGATGCCGGCATCGTTAAAAACTTTAAAAATCAAAATCTCTTTGAAACCCGATATCTCCGCAACCAAGCCTCGTTGGTGGTTGCGGTTTTCACCGTTAAACTGAGAGTAAAGAGACCTTTCCATCCATGTACGCCATTTTTTAAATCTCCACAAAAAAATTTTTCATCACTTTTTGACAAAACTTGCGATGCCGGCATCGTTAAAAACTTTAAAAATCAAAATCTCTTTGAAACCCGATATCTCCGCAACCGAGCCTCGTTGGTGGTTGCGGTTTTCACCGTTAAACTGAGAGTAAAGAGACCTTTCCATCCATGTACGCTATTTTTTAAATCTCCACAAAAAAATTTTAATCACTTTTTGACAAAACTTGCGATGCCGGCATCGTTAAAAACTTTAAAAATCAAAATCTCTTTGAAACCCGATATCTCCGCAACCAAGCCTCGTTGGTGGTTGCGGTTTTCACCGTTAAACTGAGAGTAAAGAGACCTTTCCATCCATATACGCCATTTTTTAAATCTGCACAAACAAATTTTTCATCACTTTTTGACAAAACTTGCGATCCGGCATCGTTAAAAACTTTAAAAATCAAAATCTCTTTGAAACCCGATATCTCCGCAACCAAGCCTCGTTGGTGGTTGCGGTTTTCACCATTAAACTGAGAGTAAAGAGTTCTTTCCATCCATGTACGCTATTTTTTAAATCTCCACAAAAAAATTTTTCATCCCTTTTTGACAAAACTTGAGATGCCGGCATCGTTAAAAACTTTAAAAATCAAAATCTCTTTGAAACCCGATATCTCCGCAACCAAGCCTCGTTGGTGGTTGCGGTTTTCACCGTTAAACTGAGATTAAAGAGACCTTTCCATCCATGTGCCATATTTTTAAAATCTCCACAAAAAAATTTTCATCACTTTTTGACAAAACTTGCGATGCCGGCATCGTTAAAAACTTTAAAAATCAAAATCTCTTTGAAACCCGATATCTCCGTAACCAAGCCTCGTTGGTGGTTGCGGTTTTCACCGTTAAACTGAGAGTAAAGAGACCTTTCCATCCCTGTACGCCATTTTTTGAATCTGCACAAAAAAATTTTTCATCACTTTTTGACAAAACTTGCGATGCCGTTAAAAACTTTAAAAATCAAAATCTCTTTGAAACCCGATATCTCCGCAACCAAGCCTCGTTGGTAGTTGCGGTTTTCACCGTTAAAGTGAGAGTAAAGAGACCTTTCCATCCATGTACGCCATTTTTTAAATCTCCACAAAAAAATTTTTCATCACTTTTTGACAAAACTTGCGATCCGGCATCGTTAAAAACTTTATAAATCAAAATCTCTTTGAAACCCGATATCTCCGCAACCAAGCCTCGTTGGTAGTTGCGGTTTTCACCGTTAAAGTGAGAGTAAAGAGACCTTTCCATCCATGTACGCCATTTTTTAAATCTCCACAAAAAAATTTTTCATCACTTTTTGACAAAACTTGCGATGCCGTTAAAAACTTTAAAAATCAAAATCTCTTTGAAACCCGATATCTCCGCAACCAAGCCTCGTTGGTGGTTGCGGTTTTCACCGTTAAACTGCGAGTAAAGAGACCTTTCCATCCATGTACGCCATTTTTTAAATCTCCACAAAAAAATTTTTCATCACTTTTTGACAAAACTTGCGATCCGGCATCGTTAAAAACTTTATAAATCAAAATCTCTTTGAAACCCGATATCTCCGCAACCAAGCCTCGTTGGTAGTTGCGGTTTTCACCGTTAAAGTGAGAGTAAAGAGACCTTTCCATCCATGTACGCCATTTTTTAAATCTCCACAAAAAAATTTTTCATCACTTTTTGACAAAACTTGCGATGCCGGCATCGTTAAAAACTTTAAAAATCAAAATCTCTTTGAAATCCGATATCTCCATCCATGTACGCCATTTTTTAAATCTCCACAAAAAAAATTTTCATCACTTTTTGACAAAACTTGCGATGCCGGCATCGTTAAAAACTTTAAAAATCAAAATCTCTTTGAAACCCGATATCTCCGCAACCAAGCCTCGTTGGTGGTTGCGGTTTTCACCGTTAAACTGAGAGTAAAGAGACCTTTCCATCCATGTACGCCATTTTTTAAATCTCCACAAAAAAATTTTTCATCACTTTTTGACAAAACTTGCGATGCCGGCATCGTTAAAAACTTTAAAAATCAAAATCTCTTTGAAACCCGATATCTCCGCAACCAAGCCTCGTTGGTGGTTGCGGTTTTCACCGTTAAACTGAGAGTAAAGAGATTTTTCCATCCATGTATGCCATTTTTTAAATATCTACAAAAAAATTTTCATCACTTTTTGACAAAACTTGCGATGCCGGCATCGTTAAAAACTTTAAAAATCAAAATCTCTTTGAAACCCGATATCTCCGCAACCAAGCCTCGTTGGTGGTTGCGGTTTTCACCGTTAAACTGAGAGTAAAGAGACGTTTCCATCCATGTACGCCATTTTTTAAATCTCCACAAAAAAATTTTTCATCACTTTTTGACAAAACTTGCGATCCGGCATCGTTAAAAACCTTAAAAATCAAAATCTCTTTGAAACCCGATATCTCCGCAACCAAGCCTTGTTGGTGGTTGCGGTTTTCACCATTAAACTGAGAGTAAAGAGATCTTTCCATCCATGTGTGCCATTTTTTAAATATCTACAAAAAAATTTTCATCACTTTTTGACAAAACTTGCGATGCCGGCATCGTTAAAAACTTTAAAAATCAAAATCTCTTTGAAACCCGATATCTCCGGAACCAAGCCTCGTTGGTGGTTGCGGTTTTCACCGTTAAACTGAGAGTAAAGAGACCTTTCCATCCATGTACGCCATTTTTTAAATCTCCACAAAAAAATTTTTCATCACTTTTTGACAAAACTTGCGATGCCTTTAAAAACTTTAAAAATCAAAATCTCTTTGAAACCCGATATCTCCGCAACCAAGCCTCGTTGGTGGTTGCGGTTTTCACCGTTAAACTGAGAGTAAAGAGACCTTTCCATCCATGTACCCCATTTTTTAAATCTCCACAAAAAAAATTTTCATCACTTTTTGACAAAACTTGCGATCCGGCATCGTTAAAAACTTTAAAAATCAAAATCTCTTTGAAACCCGATATCTCCGCAACCAAGCCTCGTTGGTGGTTGCGGTTTTCACCATTAAACTGAGAGTAAAGAGTTCTTTCCATCCATGTACGCCTTTTTTTAAATCTCCACAAAAAAATTTTTCATCACTTTTTGACAAAACTTGCGATGCCGGCATCGTTAAAAACTTTAAAAATCAAAATCTCTTTGAAACCCGATATCTCCGCAACCAAGCCTCGTTGGTGGTTGCGGTTTTCACCGTTAAACTGAGAGTAAAGAGATTTTTCCATCCATGTATGCCATTTTTTAAATATCTACAAAAAAAATTTCATCACTTTTTCATGCAACGTCGTAAAGCTCGTTACTCCTCGTAAGCTTCGTACAACCCAACTATATTGTTTATTTTTTATGATATTCTGAAAGTTTGTTTAATTTTATGGAAACATAAGATTTAATTTTTTAATTTTTTTTTCAAGTTACTGTGGAAACAGTTTCCACAGTAACATGAAAAAAAAATAAAAAAAAAAAAATAAAAATTCGCTTTCGAATAAACAACTGTTTTCATAATAAAGGAAATTTATCAAATTGAAGAAATCAACCCTATCATATTATATTAGACAACAACAGCCCTACGCTACACCAACATTTTGAGCATGTAAATTGTAAGTATATATTTTCGTAGGAAAATCATACGAGAGTAAGTAATATAAAAGAATATTCCAGGAATTATGTATGTAAATAATGATGAAATAGAAAGTATCAAACGGAATTTTGACATAACAACAGTGGTAATCAAAATGTTTGCATATTAAACAACTTCTAAATTGTTTTGACACTAGCGCGATGTAGGTACACCATCTGATTTATTACACAATATTCTAAATTTATGAGAACAAAATGTTAAAAATCGTTGGAGCGGTTTTTTTTTTTAATTATAATATATAAAATTCTGAAAACATTTTTAAGAAAAAAAATCGGTACGCCATTTTTTAGTATTTATTAATGCAGAGCTAAAAAATAAATTTTGAAAAAAATCATCTACCCATTTTCAAAATATCGAATTTTCAACAAAAAAAATTTGATGTTTTTTAATCCAAAATTTGTTTCTTTTGAAAATTTTGACATGCAATATTTTTCAAATTTATAAGGAGCTCTTGTGTAAAAAATGTCATTAAAATCAGTTCAGCATCATAATGAGGTAAGTAGTCGAAGATAAAAAAAAATGGTTCTATGAAAGATACCATTTTTAAACGATACATACATTTTTTTTGAATAATAGGTATAGTAGATCGTACTTATATAAGTTCACATACAAATTTTAATCGAAATCTTATAGGCCTTTTTTGAGAAAAATGAGTTGAGATGAATTAGCCGTATCTAATTGAAAAGGGTTTTTGTTGATTTAAAAACTTTACTAGCAGTTAGGCTGCCAGGCTTTCGTACCATCATATTATTAATATTGAAGGTTTTATTGAAACAACAAACACTAGGTATACCAAGAAGTTTTTATAGGCTGGAGTTATAACTTAGCTATTTCAAGACTGATGCCACACGCTGATCATCAGACTACTTTGTGTGGTGCTTGTTCATTTAATCAATTTAATTTGGAAAACAGTTATTTTATTTACTTAGTGAATGTGATTCTTTTTAGAAAAAGAATTGAAATTTCTGTCAAACAAATCTTCCATATTTTGCAAGATTTCAAAAAGAATTTACACCGATTTGCACACATACTAGCAAGATTTGACATTTCTAAAATCTCAAATTGAGTTTCGCAGTGTTTTAAGAATGCAAACTGTGTTTTTTGTTGCAACTTATTTTAATTTCAGTAAATATTTTAATTATATATATAAAATATTTGTGCGCCCTTTTTTAATAAACAAAATTCGTTATAGTAACATAAGTTTAATTTAATTGAGCTGTCAAGGACCGCACACACAGTCAAACAAAAATTCGATTCTTTACACATTTCTTTCAAGAACAGAACAAATTCGATTCTTTAAAAAAAAAAAAAAAAACGATTTTTTTGTTGAAAGGAATTCGAGATTAGATTTTTGCGTGCAGGTACTGTACATGAGAGCGGCTAGTAACTTTCAAACAAACATAATATAATTTCCTTCTTTTAGGCAATGTTATTTTATGAACTTACTTTGATGTTGATACCAACAACACCTTTATGACTAATTCACAATAATTTAGACCAATCGCCCAATATGTTGTTTTTTAAAAGCAAATAAATTTAATCATACTTTTAGGGTTTGTTTACTGCCTAAAAATATGCATTAAAAAATGTTTTGTGCTCCTGAAATAGTAACAGTTTACATTAGGTATAACAGTAAAGTTAAAAATATTTTTTCAGCTTTTTTTTCCAAAGAAAGAAACCATTTTTTTTTTCATTTTACATTATTTTTAAATAATGTTATTTCAATCTGAATATGTTGAACATCGCATGCAAATTTCTTTTAGACTTTTTGCCCACCACAGGATTTTTTGGCCATTTCTTAAAGCAAATTAATACAAAGTATTTGTTTAACTGATTATTATTTCCACCAATTTCTATATTTTTCACTTTTCAAAACAACTAACAGCTAAAAGGTCATTAATATAACAGTGCTGCCAAGATATTTTTTGATTGGTTAACATCTATGCTGGTGGTTGTGCTGTTACACGTTACGATACGTTAATGTATATTGGAAACGTTTAATATTCGGTACGTTATTTCGTAGATCAAACTAAATCGAAAGGTAGAGTTGAGTTTGGGTTGAAATTTGGTTGACGTTGACAGTTCGAACTCGCCGCGCTCTGTGATGTAAAACCAGCACTTGAATAATATTAATTTGATGTTTACACATCTTAACCGTGAGTCCCGGCACTCACAATTTTTTTTAAATCGTTTTACCTGCGAAATAATATAGGTACTTCAAACATTTAGCAATTTTTAGATATCCCCTCGACAAATTTTGTCCATCTTTTTTTTTAAGACCAAAAATAACGGTACCGGCCGGACGCATTTATGTTGTTTTTTTTTAGCAATTACATAATACAAAAATTATTTTTCTCAAAAACGTGCCCGCAACTAAAAAAAAAAATCAGAAATTTTGTATACAAAAAGGCTACCATTTTACAAAACAAAAATAAAAAATTACGAAAAAGGGTAAATAATAATATAAATAATTCCTCCCATAGAATTATTTTTTTTTATTTTCGATTTTCTCAATTTTCTCTTTTCTCAAAATTACTTTTTTTTTAATTCGAAAACGACTTGGTTTATAATTTTAAAAAACTTGGCACCAAAAAGTTTTTCAACGTTATCTTGGACCCTGTTTTGATTGGACTTTGAGGCGCCTTAAAATAGATTGAAACAACAACAATTTTGACATTTCCCACATTAAAACAACAACAAACGGGAATCATGAATCATGAGTCCGGTTTCTATGTTTTTTTTTTTGTATCGGGCCTCACGAGAATCCTATACCCCACTCTTTTCTGGCCAATCAATTGCCGTGGTACCGGACTCAATCTTCCCAATCTATAAACTGCGGCGTCTTGCAGATTCTCAATAAAAATGATTCTTATAACCAAAATAAATGTTCCCTACCACACAAAATGTTTAAAAACCTTTAAGAAAAATCGTATTGTTCTCAAAAACGACTCCTACGATTTTGATTAAAATTTGTATTTTAGCTAATATCAATACGATCTATCTGATCAACGGTGTCCCTCATAGAATCATTTTTTTTTTGTTTTAACTACACTGTCTAAATATCTGTTGCACCGATTTTAATGAAATTTTTACAAAAGAATTTTTGATATATTTAAATAATATTTCATATCAGAATTAAAAAAAAAAAACTAATTTTGGATTAAAACAAAAAAAATCTAAATAAATTTTCTTTAATTCGATATTTCGAAAATGGGTTGATGATTTTTTGACAAAATTAATTTTTTAATTCCGCATTAATAATTAAAAAAAAAAGAGTGTACCAATTCTGTTTTCTTAGAAATCATATGAATACGTTACGTAGGTACCTATGTACATTTTAAATATTCAGACTTTTAAACCACAGTGTGTTATTCTACATAAGAACAAGTTCGTGCGGCTTAGTTGTGCATTTAACTTTACTTAAGCGCTTATGTATGTAAGTTTTATTTTAACTTAAAATATGTTTACATACTTGGACAAAAAATACACCTATTGTTCATTTGATTTACCCTAAAATGATTATAGAAAAATTATTATGTAGGTATTCAATAAATTTTGTATCGATTTATTATCTAATATTTATTTTATTTTATCAAATTTGGAAGTCCTAGAATATCTAAACAATAAACATGCACTTCGGATGAGGATTAAAGAAAAAACCTAAAAAAAAGTTACTGCAGAATTTTTGTAGTTTCCTTTTAAAGTTAAGTGGTTGAACAGTGAATATACACATCAAATTGTTTGAAGTATGAAAAAGAATATCAACAAAATCTCCTTATTGAGTGGGCCCTTTATGCCCTTCTTTCCTTAAAACTGCTTTATTTAAGTACATAGCTGCAAAAGAAATTAATATTCAGTTCTCAAATGAAAGACCTTCTTTATTCATGCCCGCCTTCAAATAACTTGAAAAAAAAATTCCCTTTGAAAGACTAAAAGGGATCTTTCAGCAAACGTATCTATATACATTATTAACTTTCCAAGAAGAAAAATGTGCAGATAGTGAGTGAATCAACGAGCAATTAGGTAAATCGTATTCAAGATTTGATTGCTTGCATATTTTCTTTGAGGGATTTTCTATTGGGGATTTAAGATCTGTGGATTTTATTTATTGGGACTACGCGTACGACTAAAGACTTTTGAAACATAATATCACTAACCCTGATTGTTTTTCAAAAACACATACAAAGTGATTTTCCACTTCTGTATAATTTTGAAGTTGAATGATGGCTGGATAAATAATTTGATTGATTGCTGGAATTTCATTGATACGAATTTTCTATTAACATTATCATTGATCTTCATCTCTATGTATCATCCCACACAACTACTGAAAAGTGGTTTCTATTATTCTGATAGATATAGATAGATATATAAATGTACATCTTAACACAGTGTGTGGGAAGGTGTGGTCTTTATATTCATAGATGGCGCTAGTATTTTGAAACGTCTGGCGTCGGCAACAACTTCTCTCATAGGAGCAGTATAGTTCTTGTTTACGGAAGAAGACTTACACTTTTTTTTTGTGTCATTTGATGCTATCTATTTGTTTGTAACTATATGATGGATAAATATAGTTGAGGTAGATAGACGCATATGAGAGAAACAATATACAGTTCACCTTGTTCGTGATTGATTGGATAAATCGACCTAGTGATCTAGATCACAGTATGAAGTTTACCTTATGCTTATTTGTTTGCTAATGTGTTTGAACTTTTTTGTTGCTTCTCATGATTACAAAATGTGTTCATGGCTGACATGCAACTTTAATATGAAAAATGTCACGTCATTTATAAGAGTATTCATATAAAACTCCTGAATTGGGTCAAATTAAATATTATTGTACAATGAAAAAAAAAAAATATAAATTAAATGAAGAACTTTATGATTCAAGAGAACCTTTTAAACTTTTAAACTCATTTCACACACAATGTTGACCCAATAAAGTAAATATTATAACAAAATGTTTTTCTTTATATCGGTTCACAAATGGATGGCTACAGAGGTTGAGGTTGGTAAATTATAGGTGCATGCACTGATAAAATTCCAATCAGATATATATCTATTTATATTAAAAGCTTACATATCTATGCAAGTATTAATAAATTAAATTGTTATTGTTTTAACTTTTGGATTGAGATAAACATTAGAGGCTCACAATAGTCAGAATAGGGCAGATTTATTGATTTTATTATAGTGATCGATTTATGCTTCAGTGGATTGTCCTTCCGCAATATAATAATAATACCAAATGTTAAATCAACTCTTTGTTATTTTTAGAAAAGGACTTTAACAGGGCCACTTGTAATAAAATAAAATTAAATGCAACACTTTTATATGATGTTTAAATCGGACGCACTTTTTATATAAAAATTGGTTTTCTGTTCGTTTGTAAATAACTTGACTGAGCATCTTCTGATTTCCATGGGTTTTTTTTTTTTGTTGGATTCGTATTGAAACAGGTAAACACACGATACTGAGCCAAAAATTGGAAATTTCGAAAGGAAAAGTCAGAAAATCGTAAAAACCAAAAATTTCATACTTTCAGGGGTGTATGGTCGCGATATATATGGCGCCAGTTATAGCTTTCATTGAAAACCATCATTGAAACACAAAACAGTGGTAGTGTGAATTTTTTATCACTAACTTGGCTGTCATTCAATTCAATTTTTAATTTTGTTTTATTGAACATAATATATACAATTTGGCTTATAAATAATATGATACTATGATCAGGGCCGGACCAACTATATGTGCAAAATGTGCAAATGCACAGGGCGCAAAATTCTGGGGGCACAAGAAAATGTAATCTGATCTTGCGCAAACAAATATTTACTGCCATTTGAATTTTAACCACAAAACATGTTCAAATAATCCCAAAACAACTTTCATTACAACTGGGCTAAGTTATTTCTTGCAAACTAACTAACATCACCTACCGCGGATACCTTAATAAAAAAAAACGCATTAAAAGTCTACCTCCTGGGTAATATGGAAAAGTCTTGAGTATGTATAGTATATCAGTGTATGCATGTATGTATGTACGTGTGCAAATATAAAAAAGGGGCAATTTCTACAAATCTTGCACAGGGCGCAAGTTTGGCTGGGGCCGGCCCTGACTATGATAAATTTACATTTGTTGGCACATAAGGGGCCTAACGTTATACAATGTCTTAAGTTTAACAAATTATAGAAATATAAATTACATGTCAAAAAGTTTAAATTAAAAGTCGGCTGACTTAATCGTCCTCAGGGTGTTCATTCCCGGTTGTCAATAAAATAGTGTTTTGGTGTCACTTGGCTGTCATTGAAAATATCTGTTATTGAAAAGATCTGTCGTGCATGCCTCTATTGGTTTTTACTTGCGATATACATATATGTACATACATACATACATATTATGTACCTGGCATGTTGTGGGTTCGTAAAAAAAAAAAATCTAACTCGAGGTTTTGATCAAACTTGATATTACGATTATAGCGAAGTCGAAAAAAGTGGGTCTCGCAATTCTGTGTGTCTGTCTGTCCTTTCAGATGCAGCCTTAATGGGTGCGTCGATTTTCTTTAAACTTGGTGCCTAGCATTATTTGGATATTCCCCCACAGGTTTTTTTTTTCATTTTTGTTTCTTAAAATCAAAAATAACGGTATCTGCCGTATAATTTTTTTTAGAAAATAATAAAAATCTCATTTTTCTCAAAAACGTTCCCCACTTTTTTTTTTAATTCAGTCATTTGTTTTACAAAAAGGCTAGCATTTTATTTAAAAAAATTTCGAAAAAATTGTTATAAATGGTACCTCCAATAGAACCATTTTGTTTACTATTGATTTTCTCAAAAACGGCTCAATTGATTTTGACCAATTTTTTTTATAAAAAAAAAAAAGTGTTTAACGTATGTATTGTATATCAAACATTTTTTTTTTAATTTTTTAAAAAGTTTCAATTTTTTTTTTTTTTTGAGAACCCAATAATTCCAAAACGACTTGGTCGTTTTTTATTAAACTTGTTATTTTGCAATTTTGAAACATTATCTAGCAGATTTTAAATACAAATTATTCTTTTGACCAAAAATGTTTAAAAATCGGTAAGGAAAATTTAATTTTTCTCAAAAACGGCTTCTGCGATTTTAATTAAAATTTGTATGTGATTTTGGTGCGATCTACAATAATATTGTAAAAAATAATTTATCTAGAGACTAAAAATGGTATCTCACATAGAACAATTTTATTTAGTTTTAAAATATCTCATTATCTGGTGAACCGATTTTAATGAAATTTTTTACTAAGGAACAACTAATAAGTTTCAATAATATTGTAGATATATCAAAAAATGTATTATCCCAAAAAATGTTAATGTAATTTTAACAAAATGAAGCTTAGGTATAGTTCAAGATCCTCCACTTAAATTCATATTTAAAAAAAACGAGAATTGGTGCTCTGTCATTTTGCCTAAGCCTAAAGACCTCAATTTTATTGATCCGGTCTATAGAACCCGAAAATAGAATGTAGACCTTTCAATTCTTTTGCCCTAATTTGTCCTATTGAAATTCCGATTAAAAATAAAAACACGTATTTTAAAATTTTTAAATAAAGTTTCCTTTCATATGATATTTTTATAAGCACTAGAACCTAATATATGAGCTGGGTCACATAATTGAAAAAAAAACCAAAAATCGACATTTAAAGCGTGGCAACCCTATGCTTTGACCATATTTCGCCCTTGCGCAAAATGTTAGTTAAAACACTATCTAAAAAAAACTGCATACCACTTATCCGGTAACTCGATGAGGGTAGGACGTCCTATATGGCGGGATCTTCTACTATTACAGAATACAGCAATATTTCACGTTTGAATAAATTTCTGTTCCAGAAATGTTTTACTATATAAAAAGTACTGGAATTGACTTTACATAAAATATGAAAAATAGTACTTCATGTGCACTTTGTCCACTTAAGAGATAGTCGAACTCTATTGCAGTTATTAAAATTCGTGTCCGCGACTCTTAGATTTCATTTTTACTTTTTTATTTACTAAAATTGATGAAAAAAAACACGCATATTAATATGTAATAATAACCAATGTCACGAAAATGATCAATAATGTAATTTTGTTTACACCTTTCTTAAATGAAATTTACCTAGATATTTTTCATATTAGTCAAGATTTAAAACGCCGAAAAGTTAGTTTATTCAGAACCAAAAGTTATATTATTTCGACTGTCAAATACTTGTACGAGATTTAATTTATTTAAATACCTAACGTTGTTTCAATTCCGGGGTCAAAATTCAACTGTTAAAGTGTACAGAACTTATTTCAACTGGTTTAATTTTTCCTCTCGAAATAATTTGTTTTTGTATTCTTGTATGGAACACCTTATAATATAAGCGGTGTAGAAGTTAAAACAATGAAGTTAATAGAGCTAATAGTGTTCTTAAACTTTGATTATAGAACATAATTTTAAAATAAAATGTAAGGAGCTGTGAAATAATCTTTTGCTGAGATAAAGCTTTGGATTTTTCTTGCTTAGAGCTGTAGCAGAACTGTTGGCTTTGGCTGTATCATCTGCATCTCTTTAATTATTTAATAAAGAAGACGTTCAAATAAAATGAAAAACACAACACAATAATTTTAATTTATCAAAATGCATTTTATTGCAGCCGAAAAGTAGTTGAAATAGAATAGAAAAAGAAAATTGTATCATTATCATTTTGACGTTCCTTTGCTTGACACTCGTCATAAAGTCTCAATATTTCGATGGGCGCTTTTAATGATTATCTAATTTGAGATATTCGGCTGGCTGTCATCGGAGTGTAGTGAACAAGAACAATTTTGCTTCTTATAGCTCTAACGAGCCCAAGTAAGGCTCAACTTATGAAGTTTGGTTCTTCTTAGTTTCGGAACATTTTCTGGTTATTATACTGTGACTTTGTAGTCGCTAACTGTGTGATACAGCATGTTTTTTTAACCACTTCTGTAACCATTTCTGTTTGCGGGACAAGATGTTAATCACTTTGTTTTATGTAACAAGGGGAATTTTTTATTCCACAAAGGACTTGGTTTTGGAACTTTTAGATGGTTTCGGTATTTGTTTTTCTTTATACAGCCACCACAGTTGGATGTCATACGTTACAGTTCTTGCTTATTAATTGTAAAGCAATATTTTGCTTTGAGTAGATAGGTCAGAATTTTTACCCAGTAACCGTTACATTTTTCTATATCTCAGATTTAGCTTGGCATCCAAAGTCATTCCAAGGTATTTGACAGTATTGGTTTAAGGTACAGCTTTACTGTTGATAAAAATAATCACAGTACGCAATATTTAGCCCAAAACTACTTGCACTATGAAAGCAAGTGCGTGCAGTCATTATTATTATTATTATTATTATTATTTTTTTTTTTTTTCAAACTAAAAACTTTAATTATGTATACGATTTTGAGTATCTATAATATAAAAGTATTTTTTTAATTTTTCTTCTGTCAAAAAAAAATAATATCTCATTTCTCAAGTCACTATATTCTCGCAAGCTTATATAGTCTGTTTAAATCGAATGCTTGCGTGAAAGCGCATTCACTTCTTCGCAGGCACACGCGATGAAGTTATAGAAAAGCCAACCAAGTTCATAGTCTTCTTTTTAACATGGATTTAATGTCAACTGTATGAACAGTGTACACAAGGTGATTGTATGAGCCTCATTGGCTGGGTGCTTAACAAATCACTACATATATTATGTACTTGTACATTGTTGCACTTGGCGCTCGTGAATGTAGCCAATATCCATCCTAAGTTTATCTATTCGGAACATTCGTGTCATGATAAGACGCCTGCTTTATGGCACGAATATATACTGTTTACTATCGCTATTAGTGATGGGAACTATCGAATAAAAACTATCGACTTATTCGATAGTAGCTAAATGTTCAGTTATTCGATAGTATAACTAATCATTCATTCATTCATTCATTCATTCATTCATTCATTCATTCATTCATTCATTCATCCATTCATTCATTCATTCATTCATTCATTCATTCATTCATTCATTCATTCATTCATTCATTTATTCATTCATTCATTCATTCATTCATTCATTCATTCATCCAATTTTTGTTCAAACACATTTTCACTCGATAGTAGGTTTGAACGATTTCAGTTCCAGTATACATTTCACTCTACATTTCTAGTAACTGAACTTGTTCATTGCGCTTTTCGTTCAATTACTTTTTTAAACCGATAGTAGACTGAACGATTTTATGCATTTTACTACTTTTTTAACTTGTCCTTGTTACTATATTCGTTCATTTCATTCACGCTCGTCGATGTTTTTTTTTTTTTTAAAGAAAAATTTTGAAACAATATTGTTATTGTGATAGTGAAAGGGCACAATTTATGTCTGGATTGTCGGCACAACACATTTTTTTATCTGTCTTTGATGACCAACTTTAGGATTATTTTAGAGGTTTTTTAATCTGTCGACATCATAGCCATCCTTTGATGGAATTTGATAGTTTATGGCTTGAAAAATAGAGGACAGGTTCTACTTTGACGTACATAGAGTATTTCGGTCCAAATGTTATCCGAAAACCTTAAAATTGCTCTCTTCTTGAGCAATAAATAAAATCTAATTAAACCAAATACCAAAATTGTAGAGAATTCAATTTTCTACAAAAATGTGGTTAAATTTTGTTTCTGGAACTTATGGTTCTCAAGATATGGCGAATACCTTTAAACACCGCCACACCCACCAAAAGAGGGGGGTTACCATCCCGAAAATCGTTTTGTATACTCACAATTACACATTAAAAACAAAAAACCTTCTCCTTTACCTTTTAATGGACTACTATTATACTAAATAGTACTACCTTAGCTCTTAAATCAATCGTCTGATTTTTCATATTATTAGTAATAGTAGAAGGCTGACTGAAAATCATTCGAATGATTTTAGAGATAAAGTAGTAGGTACTATTCCATTGAAATGTTACACAATTTTGACCAAACTTTGCTTGTGTGGGAAAAGAATTTTTGTTTTTAATGTGTAAGGTGCGTTAGTGTGAGTAAACAAAATGATAAATTACTGATTTATAGATTTATTGTTAAACGAATTCATTAGAATTATTAAAAAAGAATCATTTAAATACAAATTACAAATTCTACCATAAGTGGAAAAATTAATGAATGAATAATTAATGAATTCGTTCGATAGTTCAAATTATTCAGTTACTAACTATCAATAGTTTAAATCGTTCGATAGTGCCCATCACTAATCGCTATCGCTAACAACGGCACTGGCTGCTGGCAAAGAGTAGGTATCAATATTTATTGTCTATTTATACTGGCCAAGTATTCCGCATTGGCATTGTTTTTCACACTCTCATTTGCGAGACTAATGTGGATTGTTTTTATGGCTGTTGAATACCTGATTGACAGTTAATTATTTTTATTTTTATTTACTGTTACAAAAAGTGCTGGAAATTTCATAAAAGTAAGAAAAATTACTCCTCAAAGTGCGATAATTGTAAGCTTAAGTCTATAATCGGTTTCGAATTGATACTTAACTAAACAACGATTTTGTCACGTAACGTAAACAAATCTACAAATTGCATACTTTTAGGCTTTTTTTTTTGACAGCTTCCAAAAAAAATGTAAACAAATAATGAGCTCATTACCAAATAAGAGGGAAAGAGAAGCAACTGGATGTATAGTCCAAAGCAAAAGATAGAAACACGACTCCATTTTGCTTTATGATGTTTTTTTTTTCGTAAATTTCTTTTGTTTAATTGTGAACCTTTTGATATTAATATCTAAAAAAAAACGCAAAAATTTATTTTACAAGTCAATTTATTTAATACAATCACAAACATTCATTACATTGCCCACATTAATTAAAACAAAAAATTGAAAATTCTGCCTACATACATATGTAGGTATGTACAATTGTACATATTTCTCTAATAAAAAAACAAAAATAATTCTTCCAAAATGTCAAAATATATTTAAGAGGGCTTTAAATAACCTTTAAACGCGGTTTAAGTTAAGATGCCTTTAAGTAACGTTGGCGTTGCTTAAATGTTAAAATTGATTATAGATACCGATTTCCCACTTAAGAGCTATTTAGAGGTATTTTAAAGTTAAGAAGGATTTAAAATGTATTAATAGATACGGCTGTAAATAATTTGTCTTTTCGCAGATCTCCTTAGAATTCTTTCTGCTCTACTTATTTCATCTTTTATTTAACTTTTTTTTTATTTATTTTATCTATTTAATTTTTTTTTATTTATTTAATTTGTTTTAATTTATTTTAATTATTTTATTTATTTTATTTATTTTATTTATTTTATTTATTTTATTTATTTTATTTATTTTATTTATTTTATTTATTTTATTTATTTTATTTATTTTATTTATTTTATTTATTTTATTTATTTTATTTATTTTATTTATTTTATTTATTTTATTTATTTTATTTATTTTATTTATTTTATTTATTTTATTTATTTTATTTATTTTATTTATTTTATTTATTTTATTTATTTTATTTATTTTATTTATTTTATTTATTTTATTTATTTTATTTATTTTATTTATTTTATTTATTTTATTTATTTTATTTATTTTATTTATTTTATTTATTTTATTTATTTTATTTATTTTATTTATTTTATTTATTTTATTTATTTTATTTATTTTATTTATTTTATTTATTTTATTTATTTTATTTATTTTATTTATTTTATTTATTTTATTTATTTTATTTATTTTATTTATTTTATTTATTTTATTTATTTTATTTATTTTATTTATTTTATTTATTTTATTTATTTTATTTATTTTATTTATTTTATTTATTTTATTTATTTTATTTATTTTATTTATTTTATTTATTTTATTTATTTTATTTATTTTATTTATTTTATTCATTTTATTTATTTTATTTATTTTATTTATTTTATTTATTTTATTTATTTTATTTATTTTATTTATTTTATTTATTTTATTTATTTTATTTATTTTATTTATTTTATTTATTTTATTTATTTTATTTATTTTATTTATTTTATTTATTTTATTTATTTTATTTATTTTATTTATTTTATTTATTTTATTTATTTTATTTATTTTATTTATTTTATTTATTTTATTTATTTTATTTATTTTATTTATTTTATTTATTTTATTTATTTTATTTTATTTTATTTTATTTTATTTTATTTTATTTTATTTTATTTTATTTTATTTTATTTTATTTTATTTATTTTATTTATTTTATTTATTTTATTTATTTTATTTATTTTATTTATTTTATTTATTTTATTTATTTTATTTATTTTATTTATTTTATTTATTTTATTTATTTTATTTATTTATTTTATTTATTTTATTTATTTTATTTATTTTATTTATTTTATTTATTTTATTTATTTTATTTATTTTATTTATTTTATTTATTTTATTTATTTTATTTATTTTATTTATTTTATTTATTTCATTTATTTTATTTATTTTATTTATTTTATTTGTTTTATTTATTTTATTTATTTTATTTATTTTATTTATTTCATTTATTTTATTTATTTTATTTGTTTTATTTATTTTATTTATTTATTTTATTTTATTTATTTTATTCATTTAAATTATTTTATTTATTTTATTTAAATCAATTTTTTATTCAAAAAATAACATCATCCTAAAAAATGTCTTTCTGCATCTTTACGAACCCATAACCAAAATAATACTGACTCTGAATTTTTTTTACAAGATAAGAGGTAACTTTTCTGATTGTTTTTAAAAATACTTAGAGAATTTAATTGTAATCTGAGTGAAATGTTGTGAGTAGTTCAAGTTTCTCATATTGTATTCAAGTCGCCCACTTTTCCCCTACTTTCCGTGTCCGTGTCCGGTTGTAAATACATACATACAAAAAAGGCAGACACCAAAACTTTTATTATGATGGTGAACATTTGGTTAAAAGTCATGAAATATGAAGTGCAAATTGGTCTAAAGAATTGAGATGAATGTAAAATATTATAAGCTCCAAGAAGTATTAATTCCTTGTTCTTGACAGCAAATTGACTTTTCAGTTAAGTTATAAAGGTGAAAAATTATAATAAATTTAATCTTAGAAGCAAAGATGAGATCCTGAATAAAAATCACAAATTCGTTTCAAAAATCTGGTTTTCTAGGAATTCTAGTCTTCTTGGATATAGTTCACACTAGATATTCGTCATGAAATCTATGTTAGATGAACTGAACTTAACAAAAATTGCGTTTTGACAAGGTCCTCAGTACTCAGTAGTCAACTGATGAGTCCAAGTGAGATCGCCGGGACGAAACGCCTAAATTTTTGTGGACTAAAGGCCGTTAAAAGCTATTTTGAATCAATAATTCAACAAGTCCAATTAAATAGTGCTAAGTCTTCTACTTGGCTGATGTATATTTCAGTAGTATTATAGAATTTGTATTATTAAAAAAAAACCTTCATTTTATTTGTAGTTGTACTTCCGATTTAAGAAAATAGTTAAAAATGTTTAGATATAATTAATATGAAATCCCGTATTTGCCATGAACTGCCTTGTATATGTGTATTGACAAATTAGTTGTGTGGGTGCCCTTTGAGTATAGCTGCTATATACGACCCTGTGTAAATTATAGCACTGCACAGAGCACAGCCCAATAAATCTTATTTTTGTTAATTTATTATAACAACAAGAGAATGAAATACGCTCAGTATAATACGTAGTAGATACCTACTTCTTTGTAGTCCATGTTCATTCCATATGTATAAGTCTTCAAGTGATGGTGGTTTGGTATAGGCAAACAAAATAAATTTTAACCAAACAACGACCGAAGACGACGACGGACGGCACACGTGATTTGGTGAAATGGAAAATAATAAAGCTCAAAGTGCCTATTTGTCTGCAACTGTAACTGGTTTATACAATTGTTATAGTCTGTACATTGGTCTATTATAATTATAACGCTACCATCCGCTTTGCTTCCAAAAACCAAAGCGACAGCAATACTCGAAAACATGAAACCCACTTCAAAGGGAAACAATCCTCATGTGTCTCCATTTAGAGTCCAAACACGAATGCCAAAGAAGCCTTATAACTTACCATTCCGGTCTTCTTCGACATCGACAAAGAAGACGGCTGCATGGCTATATGGCTGATCTGGGCTGCTGGTGGTATGGCAATGAAACATAAATTTCACTTTCTTCCAAAGGTTGAACTCAACTGGACGGACGTATACCTACTACTACTACGGTCATGCAAATTCAAGAGGATATAATATAACTTTCCCATTGCTTGCAGCAGCAACTCTCAAATCGTGCAACTGAACTCTTATGAATTTATTGCATTACGTCCATGGCAGTGGGCTAAGCTGCAAGCGTCGCCGTTATAGGTATGTCGTTGTGCATCTTGTTGATCGGAGACGGGTGCTAACGAATGTGGATATTGTATATTTAGTTCCGAGAACAGATGACGCCGCAACACTTTACCTCAATTAGCTCCAATTACAGTAAGCCTTTGAGAAGATTGTTTTTATTTTTATTTTTATTTTTTTTTAATTTTGGTTTTGAGTAAAAGTAAAAGTTGTTAATTAAATTTGATAGCTTGGTTTAAGTTGTAAGTATGCATTAAAATTTCACTTTTATTTTAAAAGTGCAAACAATTAAATGTTATCATTTTTATTGTGATAAGATGTTTAGGTTATGCAAGGTTTGTAGATAAAAGCAAAAAATAATGGAACCTCACTCAAAGATCGGGGAAGGTAGGATACAGGATGCAAGCCCATTACACTTCTGTGCAATATGAGCAAGATACTCGAGCAACTAATACTCAGACGGCTAAAAACATTTTGCTACGACAACCACGTATAATCCCAATACCAGATATACAGTTCAGGCCTCGGGAAAATCACTCGACATTTCGCCCACTTCTAAAGTTCCAGCACAATGTCACCCTATCCATAAATTGTCACCAAGTCACTGTTGGATTTTTCCTTGATATCGAAAAAGCATTTGACAGTGTATGGATACAGAGACTTATTCGCATAAACTCTCCCATCCCAACTTGTTTCCACATTCACTAATCAAAATTGTTTACAATTTTTTTAATTCTAGATCTTTCTTCATTAAAATAGGAAGCTGCCATTCAACAACAACGACAACCAGAGCCGGAGTTATACAAGGCTCTAAATTATAGGAGCATTAATCTTGAACATATATACAGCTCAATCCAACCACATCCAGAATACGGAAAGATTTCCTGTTTGCTGATAGCTCCCTCATGGCCAAGTCCATGTTAACGATATTTGCTGCCAAAAGAGTTGAAGCCCAAACCGGAGAATTCTTTGAATGCTTCCAACGGTGGGGTTTCAAAATTAACTCGGCCAAATCCGAACTGATCTATTTCAGATGACCAAGTAAATCAGGAAAGTAGAAGAGGAGAGATAGGACAACCAAGATCATCCTACCCGCTAGAACTCAACTATCAGCAAAAAATAAGGTCAAATACCTGAGAATACAGTTCAATAAGTTATACCGGTTCAATTCCCACACAGCAGCTATATTAAGGAAACCCAATTTCACCTTCCACCGCATCCACTCGCTTATGTGAAAACAGAATGGTCTCAGCCAGAAAACAAATCCTCTACTATACAAGCAGTTCATCGGGACTGTCATCACCTACTGCTTTCCCATCTGGTACACGACGATTAAATCAAATATGAAGAAACTTGCAGTCTTCGAGAAAAAGATCTTGCGTATCATGTACAGGGATGAATTACGACAGGATACGAAGGAAACACGTCAGCAACAAGAGACTATATGAAGAGGCCAAAATCCCACAACTCAACAGATAGCTAATCCAATCCAGCAGAAGATGCCTATAGAATCTTGTTAACCACCCGAACCGTCTGATAGGAGGAGTTGTAAACCAGTCAAGACATCCTGACCAACAGTACCTTGAAGTAGGGGAAATATTGGATCAGGATCTAATAAAAATCAACGTAGAAGAGAATATCCCCTTCTATGCTGACCCAAAATCACCACACTATACCTTGGCTGATATCATATTAAAATTAAAATTGAAAGAATAAAATAAGAAAACAAAATTAAATTGTGCCTAACTTAAAAAACCTTACATTCGAAATTTTAAGAAAGCCACCCCTTAGATTAAAGCACAATTTTTATTTTTTATTTTCTCGTAAACGGCTAAAACCATTTTGATAAAACTTCCTAAATGTCATGTCATGAAATCTGTCTGTAGGTCTCGTACTCGTACGTTCGATTCAGTACGTTTGCCAACAAATTTAACATGTATAGTACTCCGTACAGAATGATTAATGGTTTGAAGTGTTACGCCAAAGGTCTGATGAACAAATCCTCAATCTATCCCACAAAAAAGTAGGTAGCTCTCATCTAATCCTTTCAGGAATGGTAAGAAAATGGTCGCCTACATGCCTATCGACTGCCCAGTAGCATGCCAATGCAATGACAATAGAATTAAATTGGCTAAAATAGATCGGGCTTATAAAACCTCAACTCATTATAAATATGTACATGTACGTACAATTATACATATAGTATATATGTATGGGTAATACCCTCCTTACAGGCTAACCTACTAATTTTGAAAGTAAAACTATCTTCAAAAAAAAAAAAAACACATAAGTGAACGACAGCAATAAACCATGCAATAAAACAAAAAGGGCAACAAAAAAATAAAATAACACAAAACACGTTTTAAGAACTCTCACTTTTTAATTTAATCTGGACGCAATCGTGATTCTTTCTCTTTCTCTTTTTTTTTGTTTTGTTTTTCCTTCAATTTTAAACTCAAAGTCTTACCGCCAAAGAATGGCCATGTTACGAAACCAAAAAGCTTTTTTCGGCCTAAGAGCTGAGTATATACCCTCCAGCGCAGACAGACAGAAACAGAAGAGGCTTCCGATGGAAACCATATTGCCAACAATTAAAAAGAAACGCACAATTCCCATGGGAACAGGTGTAAGCAGGGTTATGTCAACTTAGATTAGTTCAAAAAAAAAAACATTTTGTTAATTTAAAAGAAATTCTTGTAAGCTGCTACCTTCTTTTTTTATTTTTACTTTTATTTTGTGTGATTGTGTTTGTGTGCATTTCTCAAAGCTGCAACTCTAGTTTCACTTTCCCGCTTTGGAGTCCCGCCTGAGGTTAAGGTGTCGGTTCATTGACTTCATGTTGACTTGACGCTTGGCGAAGACTCAATGTTTAAAAATCATCAACAACTAACTAACTTCTTCTGCAAAGATGATGGCCAATAGAAGATAAAATAAATGTCTTAGAAAAAAAAATAAAAAACAAAACAAGTAAGAAACAGACAAAATACATTTTCTTTATAGAGCTGGTTGCGGTCGGTTTGTTGGGTTGGGATTTGTGGCTTACGACGGAATCTGTCCACTCACATGTTACCTAGGTAATGGTGTGGAACTAATGCAGTTCCGTTCCATGAACATGAACACTTACATACATATATCTATATTTGTTTTTTTTTTTTTTCAAATATCTGCTGCTGGGAAAACACGGTCAAGTCCGGTTGTGTGAACTATGTGGGATGCAGCAGAGAAAATATTGTTGACAATTTTTGTGGTTTCATAAATTTTCAAGAAAACAAAATTCATGTCCGATTGTAAATCACATGAGCTTGCTATTGTTCACATTTGATTCAATGGAGCTTACATCCAATAACTACAGAATTTATAAGTTGATATACATGTAGGTACTATCCATCTTATATACAAACCGTTAGATTGGTGATTTGGGTTAAATTTTGTTTTTTTTCTTTCAGATAAGTAGCTAGGTATGTTAATTGAAAAGGGTTTTATAAGAAAATGTTTGGTCTTTATAATTTATTGACAAGCCCTATAATACGTACAACACATATACATATATAAGGTAATTTTTATTACATACGAGCCTTTAGGAAATGTGGAGAGATTTAATAAGAGACATCGATGAAAATTGATTTTGAACGCTTGGACAACACAACATGAGTTAGATAGGTAAAACATTATACATTCGTGTTGTACGATTAAAAAATAATACTAATCTACAGGGTGTTTTGTATAAATTGCGACAAAAGGTTATAGAGGTTAAATTTGGGATCAAAAGAAGTAAAAAAAAAAAACTGGGTTACAAGAACTTACTCTTATGTGCGATCACACTGTGTTTTTAAAGTATGCAATGTTGTACTTATAATTAAAACTGAAAAATTGGTAAAAAAAATCAATAATTAGAAATAAATTGATTAAACAACTTCTGAAAATGTTTTGACACCCGCAATGTATACCATCTGTTTTCTTTCTTACACAAATCTCAATTTATGAGAAAAAAATTTTAAAATCTTTGTAGGGGTTTCTTTAAAAACTTAAGTAATTTTGTTGTATACAATTTTGAAAACATTTTTAAGAAAAAAAAAATGGTACGCCATTTTTTAGTGTTTATTAATGCGGAGTTTGAAAATTAATTTAGAAAAATATCACTAACCCATTTTCGAAAATCATAAAATAATTTTGAAATATTTTTTAAAAATCCAATTTTTTTTTTTAAATTTTGATATGCAAAATCTTTTATATTTATTAGAAGCTCTTTTGTAAAATATTTGATTAAAATTGGTCCAACAGATAATGATAAATTCGAAAACCAAAAAAAAAAAATGTTTCTATGAGAGATACCATTTTTAATCTAGATACATTTTTTTTCAATAATTTAGTAGATTGTACATTAAATTAAAGTTTTAATCAAAATCGTAGGAGCCGTTTTAGAGAAAAATGTGATTTTCATTACCAGTTTTTAAACACTTGTATGGATAGGTACCGTTAGTTTTGGTCATAAGAATAAATTTTATTTAAAATCTGCTAGATAATGTTAAAATACTGCGGTCGCCAAGTTTAATAAAAATCGAACAAGTCGTTTTAGAATTATAAAAAAAAAAATTATTATTTTTTTTAAGTTTTGGTATACAAAACTTTTGAAACTTCTTGAAAGATTTTCTATAAAAAAAATTGTCAAAATGAGTTAAGCCGTTTTTTTTAAGAAAATCAAAAAAAAAACATGGTTCTATGGGAGGTACCTAACCTACTGCTTATAGTCATTTTTCCGATTTTTTTTTATAAAATGGTAGGTTTTTTGTAAAATTAAAAAATTATTGAATTTTTAAAAAAAAATTTGTTGTTTTTGAGAAAAATAAGATTTTCTTAATTTGGTAAATAAAATTTGTACGGCAGGTAACGTTATTTTTGGTCTTAAAAAAAATGAAAAAAAACCCCCAAAAACCGCTAGGTACCAAGTTTAAAGAAAATCGACCCACCCGTTTAGGCTTCAGCCGAAAGAACAGGACAGAAAGAATTGCGAGACCCACTTTTTTTTACTTCGATTTTTTTTAACGAATCCATAACTCACAATACAGTACCTTTGTGTATTTGTAGAGATTCTAAGGGATACGCTCAAAGTGCTGCACGATTTTAATTAAAGATATATAATTTGTCAATAGAAATCCATTAATTAATTTGTACATAGTTGGAAGCAAAGCCCAACAGGACATTTTCCTGGAAAATCCGGTCCCAAAAGTTTTTAATCTTTTTGACAGGCTTCTAAAACATTTTCTGACAGCTGTCCGATAGAAATTTGTTCATTTCATATAAAGGAAATATGTATATTGAGAAATAAATGGTCACATATTGATACATTAAAAAAAAAAGAAAAAATGTTGCGGTTGGTTTCAGGATTTAAATTTACTATTTAATCAAAGGTTATAATAGAACTTTAATCCTCCAAGAAAGAAAAAAAAGTTTCTACGTTACTACCATAAAAACGCACTATCAAAAAAAAATGTACTGTAAGTAAAATCAATTCTTTAAAAAACCAGAACACGTTGTAAATAACAATACATATTAACCATTGCATTCTCTGACAACCTTTTTTTTATAAAGTATTTTACTTTCAAGTTTCAACCCACAAAATCACCTTTTAAACTCTTGTTAACCTGCGACTGACAAAATCGAGAGTGAGCAAAGTTCAAGTGGTGACTTTAGGAAGCTGCCACATGTAAGTTTCAAAAGATTTGAGATTTTTCGTTGTTGTTAGTTGTTGATTGGTTATTTGTCTCTTAACCAAACGCTACTTCAATAACAATAAAATATATTTTTTTTTTATTATTGACTATTTAGCGTTGTACTTAATCGGCCAGTGTGCGGCGGTTGAGAAGTTTTGATTTCTCGGTCCGATTTTCGGGACTGAGATGGTGAAGCACATTAACGATGATGATGGCTCGGTCGCAGCTGCAGCTAGTTGTTGATTTGGTTTGTAGAGCTCGTTCCGTTCCCAGTTACCCCTATTTAGACCGAGATCTGCATGATGGTTTGACTCGATAATGGTTGGTAGGTCCTTAATGCAGCTGGTGATCGATGAGAAATGGGTTTTTAAACCGCTCTGGTTTGCATCTATCTTAATTTTAGATTGAAATTATTTAAGCTCAGTCGTTCATTTAGCAACATTTCATTTCTGTATCGAGATTTTTTTTCATTATAATTATCTAGCTAGTCTAGTATACCAAAAACTATAAAAAAACTAAATTTAGTAATAAATGATGTAAACGATGTGTCGAGATCAGAAATGCTATTGGGACTATAAAAGAAACAATAACTTTTTTTTTCGGAATAGTCCTTTGCGAAGAAAATATATTTCCAGCATCCCCCTGTTCTGTGAAATAAGATGGACAGCAAAAAAAAAAGTATAAGAGTATTCAGAGATAATATAATCGTTGTAATGGAAGCACTGCAAAAACTGGGCGCCGACGAGGGCAACCGCGTTACAAAACAACGAGCCCTTCAATTTTATTACCGGTGTTCGAATTCGAATTTTTTAGTCTGCTTTTTTATAATGGCTCATTACTCGTCGATACTTAAATCAGTCGCAAATATTTTACAGGCAGTTGACCAGAATTTATTAAGTAGTGTAAAAGATCAGATCATTTTCTTGAAAAAGGATTTTGAAGAAGATCGGGAGAATGCTAAAAATTCCTTCATGATTTGGGAAACAATTGAAAAATGTTTGAATGAATCAGGTATTGAATTGAGATGCCCGAGAATTGTAAAGAAACAAATTTACTGATATTCCTTCTTTTTCACCTGAAAACTATTTTAGAACATTCCTTACATGAATTCTCTGATAATGTCACTTAAAGAACGGTTTTCATAAGAAAATGAATTCGAATAAATGCAATATTTCAGTTATCTCCTAAAAATATTCAAAGGATGGACTTATACAATTTCATTTTTATTGTCTAAAAGATAATTCATAAATATGGATCCTTTCTAGATAATTTGTCTGCCGAGTCCGTTATGTGGTTTAGGCACAATATGATGAATTTTGACCAAAGTACATTATACCAATTTATGTGATGTATTGAAAAATATAGAAGAATTTTTTCCTTCGGTTTTCGCAGCACTTATATAGGACTTTCCATTCCCGCCACGACATGTACATTGTACAGCAGAGGGATTTTTCAGTACATTAAGGAAGGTTAAAACTTGGCTAAGGTCAACAATGAAAGGCTTAATATGCGTTTTGTGTGGTGAACATTCACAACAATCAAATAAAAAATTTTAATAAAATTATAAACCGTTTTGATAAACAACCACAAAAACTGCAATTCTTATTTTCAAAACAATAAAAATAAAAAAAAAAAAATTTTTGTTTTTTTTTTTTTGTAATGAGCATTATTATAGTATTTATTATTACCATAAAAGAAAAAAGGTGAGTATGTACCATAAAAAAAATTAAATCAATTTTCAGTGAAATATAACATCGCCTTAAAAATTTTATCAAAATATTTTGTTTGCCAAAGGAACAATAAAATTTCAGATGATCTTAGTTTCTTGGCAACGTTTTTAGCTTCAGATTGTTTTGCTTGGTTTAGTGCAATCGTGTTCAGTGAAAGTAAACCTTAAACTTTTAATCATAAAAAATCATTTTCCTACAGTTTTGAATCTACTCATATGGTTCAATGTAAACATAATTACATTTATGATATTTAAAGTAAGTTTAAAAAAATTAGATTGCAAACCACCGATTTGTTCATATACAAAATTTATAAATAAAGTTGGAACCTATTGTGGAGTTTTCCTTTTTTTCTGGATTATCCTCGACGACGAGTTTACCTCGAGAAGAAAAACCAAAATAAGGTCGCATATAACCTTTATAGCTTGTATATCGTTCAACTTCTTACACGATTAAGAGATTGAATGTTTGACACGCCTCTTATGCTAAATTTTGTTTGTTGTTATACTAATTTCTCTTTAATACCATGATAATCTGCTCGTATCGCTGATTCATAAGAAATAAAAATAAATCAACTATTCAATGGCTTCATCATTTCTCTGACAGACAGGTAGGTATATAAGCTTATATCTATTTTTAATGCGTCTTTGCTTAAAATTTATGACTAAATGACAAAGAAGCTCAAATTCAATGAAAGTTTGATATTCATTTTACTCTTTTTTTTTTTTGTTTAGTTTTTGTTATTATTATTTCTTGATTTGTTAGTTTTTGCACGCATACACGGAAATACCATAAATGTCAAAAAAAAATTTCTCCAATCTTAAAGAAACACACAAAATCATCAATGAACACAATACGATCATTTCTATGTTACTCTCATATTCTCTTGATGGTTCCGACTTGCGACATGCTGCATTTTGCATTATTTGCACACACCTACTTCTACCGACCAAATGATGTTATATCGACGACAGACGGACGCGGCAAATTTAATTCCGTTTCCGAGACATCAAAGTTCGGCAATTAGCATGCCTAAGCGCATAGATGAACGATGTCGAATGTCGATATGGCGTTAAGATGCAAATGACTCAATCTCATTGGAATTCAAAACAAATTCATAAAAAAGACCAAAGACGGCACATTCCATTGACATTTCGCAGTGTTCCCTTGTGGTGATGGTGATGATACATAGTTTCAATCACATTAGGTATACAGTGATACCACAATTGAAACGACAGACGCGACGGGCTTCTATAATAAGTCAAGTCACACCAAAAATCTGTAAATCTTCATCGAAATGATGACCCAGTGATAAACGACAGAATTCCCTTTCTCTTTTTGTTTTTTTTTTTTCAAGTCCAAAGAAAGTTTTATTTTGGCAGCCATTCCAATTTCGACTCTTGGTTCCCATTCGATGGCAGCTGCAGTCATCTGGGCGTCTGGTGTACCGTTCATCTCCGAAGAACATCATATCATTTAGTTACGTAAGTCCGAAATTCTCTTGAGGTAATCTTAAATTAGGTCTTCATCTTAACTCATCTCATCTCATCTCGTCGAATACGACTCGGTTTTGTTCGAAGAAGAAGACGATGCGATGACGATGGCGATGTATGTATGGCTCAGGCGTGCTTCTTTGACTTGGAATGGTTCAAGTAACGATGATAGAATTGAGGGAGGTCAACAAAAACAATATTCATCACAGAAAGACACAGATGGTAGTAATTTCCGTTTTTTTTTTGTTTTATTGGAGAAATCTTTATTTAGGTATAGTGTTCGGGTTTCAGATGAAGGAGTTACATAAGTCTTGGGTGTGACATTAATTTACAAAAAAAACGATCGATATTTAGTTGAAAGTTGTTTAAATTAGGTAACAACAAAACACGCACACGAACGACGCACGTTTGTTGACAAGTGTGCTCTTCTTCTATTTATTTATTTATTTATTGCCACATTCATTATATGAAAGTCATCTTGCGGTTACGAAAGTTTAAGGTGGTTCTTCTTCTTGGTTGGTATAGAAATAGATACATCATGTCAAGATGAGAAATGAAAACAAAACTTATTCAAACTAATGTTTTGGTAAAATACCACAAACATTTTTTTGTTTAAAGGAAAGAGTTATAATTCGTGCCAAAGATGTTAAATTTTATGGCGATTTTACTTTCAAGGCCAATTAGGAAATATTATAAAGTCATGGCCAAAAAATTTTTGATAATTTTGTGATGTGTGAAGATAAAAGATAATACAAAGTCTGACTTTATTTACATATTATGTACAGGGTCTTTCATTTAAAGCGCTTCCTATCTTCAAATTTATATAAAACAAAATGTGTGTGAGATTTTTAATTTTTTTTTTGATAGGCCTATCAATGACCTTTAGGTCAGAAGAGCTGGTGATAAGAAGCTATTTTTTATTATAATGTATGTAGTTAAGTAGTTGCACTTAAAGAAAAATATGTTTAAGATTTTCTTACACCGGTGTATAAGTTAACCCACCTATACTCCTAGACAGGTTTGCAAAAACTTAAAGCTCTTTTTTGTCTCTCTCGTTCAATTCACAAAGTCAGTTATAGACTAGTGAATTTGTAAAATATTCATAAGCTTTCAAGGATTGATTTATGAATTGAAAAATATTTCATTCACAAGCTCTTTTGGATAATTATGTTAATTTACAAAAAAATTAATTTTCACTCTTCACTTTTTTCACAATTTTCGCTCTTTGAGATTTTGTGAATTGAAAAAATATTTAATTCATAACTTTTTGGGGATAGGGATACCTATACAAGTGTGACTTTTTGCATGGGGCAAGGAATGTTTTATCGCAAAGAAAATTGATAGTTCCTAACTTAGTTTAGAGAATTTTTAACTTTTACTAAATATGAACATTTTGGTGTACATACATATATTACTTTTAAAACATTTTCTATAAAAATGATTTTTGAGAAAATCGAAAATCAAAAAAATTGTTCTATGTGAGGTGACCATTTATAACCATAATTTTTGGATTTTTTTTTTTGAGTGGTAGCCTTTTTGTAAAAAAAAAAAACTTACTGATTTTTTTTTTTGCAAACATTTTTGGCACATTTTTGAGAAAAAAGAGATTTTCATTAAGCACCAAGTTCAAAGGAAATCGAAGCATCCGTTTAGGCTGCCGCAAAGACAGAAAGAATTCCGAGACTTTCTTTTTCGACTTCACTATCATCGTTTTGTCAACTTTGATCAAAAATCTCGAGTTCTATTTTTTTAACGAATTCATAAATTTCCATAAAGTGTCTATGTTAATATCGCAAGTAAAAACGTAATCGGAGAGGTATTATTATAATAGCCAAGATTCCTATAATAATAATTAAATTTTTGTATGAAAATCTATGGTACCGTATATGTATCAACGGTTTAAATTTTTTTTTATTAATTTTGAATTATAGAAATAAAAAAATAAAAGTTTTTTCCGTTCCGTTCCGTTTATTATTTATTATTTTATAACATAAGTGTTATTTATCTTTTGGTTTATTTCAAACCAATTTTCATAAATTCAAATTTCTAGCACACTTTTTTAAGTTATATAACAATTTTGTTTTTTTCAAAAGTAAATTTTTCAACAAATATCAACATTTAAAAAAATGTATAAATCTTTTTCAAACTCTACCATTATAATTAAGTTTATTATGTAAATTGTATATGAAATAAAGGCACAATTGTAAAACAAAGTGATGCTCATATATCAACGTTTCAATAATTGTGTATGACTTCTATTATTTATGACGTGTATGTTTAATTTGATGATTTTTCCAGGCACCACCGTTGTAAAATTATGTTAGGTGGCTATAAATAATTCTGAAAGTTTAAATATAGTGTAGAAGGTTTCAATGTTCAACTCCCATAGCCCACATATTCAACATCAAAATTAAAGAGAGTGTACTTGTACTTGCTATTGTTTGATTTGATGGGTCACACGCTAATGGTATCACATATAATATAAATCCAAATGTATTCGCCTATGGGTGAAAGTCTGACCGTGGGACTTGAGCGCACCTTGAAAACAATGGCAATTGAATGCCAATCACGGTAGCTTGCATTTCACACATTAGTGTATCGTGCCGCACCGATACACATTTGTTGTATTATATGTACAGTACGAGTACATACATACATACATTACACTTAGCCTCATGATAAATTCCTTGATTATAAATTATGTAGGTTTTCTATTTTTCAAATCAAAAATTAATGCTATGTTGCTGATGCTGGATGCACCTGAGATGGGGTCACCGCATCAGCACCATACAGAAGTTTGATATGCACCACTGGGATGAATCTATTGACACGCACAACTTTCCAAGTGAATGTCGAGAGAAAAACTCTGTAAGAAGACAAATTGTAAATTGGCTTATTCCATGTTCGTATAGAGCAAACTGCAAATATTGGATATTGGCAAACAATAACAATCAAAAGCACTCTTGAAATTACCTTCAAATAAATTGTAGACATGATGGAGGAGCTGTATAAGTGTATATTGTTGATGATACAAGATATTATTCGATGTGCATTGCAGGCATACATACATAATGTATATATGAGCTCAGCCGGATGTATGTCTGTTGATATTTGTTGGCCCAAAGGCTATTTTGTCATGTTACTTCGGTATATTTTGGGGTCAACTATAAAGTTTAACAATAATTCAAGCTTTACGAGTATATACCAAAACCAATTTTTTTTTTCAAAAGTTTTATTTAACCCAAAGATCAGTAAAAATCTATTATATTATCAAGAAGGTTTATTTGGGCCAAAAAGCTTGAAAAGTATGCGAAAATAAATCTTAAACAACTTGGTAATTTAAAATATTTAATTTAATTTATTAATTAATAATAATTTCGTCTTTTGTTTTAAACTTCCTAAATCCATTTCTATCAAAAATTTACCCGATTTGCCATTCCAGCATAGTTGAGGGACATTAGAAATAAAAAAAACATTTATGTATTTATGTATGTACATTGAACGTCAAATTTAAATGTTGAGCAACTTTTCTGAACATAGGTACCAACATCATAACTTTCCTAAAAAGGGTCAAATACATGTGGTTTAAAAAATTATTGTTTTGTATTAAATTTTTGTTTCTATTAAATACGCAATTTAATAAGGTTTTTCATATATGTATATATGATATTCAAGCAAAATTTTAAGACCTTAATGAACGGATTATTAGAACCGAAGTTATAAGCAAGCCAATTATTATACCGACTACAAATGTAGGTACATATGAACATTTACCATTTTTTTTCCGACGCGAAGCAAATTTGCCACGATTGTGGTTTTTTATTGCACAAACTCCGCCGCCGCCGGCTTTAGAATACTATCTCCCTCTCGCCAATTGGTGGTTGAAAGTATTTTAATGTTTTTTTTTTTGTTTTTATCAACTTCCTCATTGAATTAAATTATTTGTCCGATATTTATTTCTCATGTTTTTAGTATAAAATTGATTTTGCTCTAACACGCCAGTCAATTTTCCTTTAATTATATACCTTAATATTGAAAATCGGATAATTAGATCGAAAGATATAAGCATTTAAGTAAACGCAAATCGGGTATTTTTCAGATTTCACAAAAATCATCATCAAAAACATACCCATTTTTTTCCTACGAACATTTCTCCTTTTTTTCTGTCCGTTTTATCATCTTCTTCGTTTTCTGTTTCCTTAAACTAGTTAGTAACAACAAAGCACGAACGAAATAATTTTGTTTATTTTGTTTAGTTTGTTTATTTTTTTTATTTTGTTGATTTTGTTTATTTTGTTTATTCCCCTCACGTTTCACCCCCTTTGTCTACTAGGCGTTTCATGTTTTTGAAATTCTGTTGATTTTTTTACATTGTATGCCTCCGCTTAAACATTTCTAATGTTAAAACTTAAATAATTGAGACACACTTTATCAAATACCAAATAAATTAAATTCATCAACTTCAGGATTTTAAAAATTGAAAATAAATTTTAAACATCCCTTCTACTCAAATGTAGCAGCCTAAGAGGACATAATGCCATCTGTTGGCGATTCTATTTCGTGAGGGACAAAATAAACGGACAATAAATTCCTTAAAAAAAATTAAAAATAAAAATGGCTCGTATCAATTTGTTGGTGTGTCTTTAAATACAAAACCTTTTTATTTGCTGGATTAAGAAATAAAGATATTTATTTATTCAAATTTCTTAATTCATTTGTTTTACAATTTAATGAATTTAAAACTATGGCTTTGCCGTCAGCTCGATTAGGAAATATTTTGACAATAAGTAACGGGATAAATTATTTAGTTGGGGTAAATGGTTTATGGATCCAGTACGAAAAATTGATTTTTATTGTTATTCTTACTTGCAAATATTTGTTTCCTGTATAAACAAAGTTTCGGAGTTTTAAATTAATCAAAATTTTAGACTACGATGATGGAAAAGTCCGATAAAGTGAAGTTGATCGGTCTGTATGTTTGTACGTCCGTAAGTCTGTAAAATTGGTACAATGCATTTCTAAAATGGGTACCTGCAAGTTTTTTTTCAAAAACGGCTTATGATTTCGAGTTTAAGATTTCAATTTTTTTTAATAATACCGATTTGTTCAAAAATTAAAACTCGAAACCCCTGTAGAACTAGTTTTACGTTAAAACTAGATTTAAAGTGAGTCATGCTAATGTTTTCATTTTTCATTCATTTTTGTTCAATATTTTTGGTAAAATTGTAAAGATGCTTTCGAACACAGCACACAAAGAATCAAAAATTCATATTTTGAAAATCTATCTATTTAAAAAATTTTCATTATGATTTTCGAGTTCAGCGGGGTCAAATATGTACGAAAAAAAGCAACGTTAAGTCCCAAAAAAAAATTATTTTTTTGTAAACTGGAGTTATGAAATATGTCTTCGAAAATAAAAAAATGGTCCCATGAGAAGATTTGAACCGTTTTCGAGAAAACGAGTATAAAAAATGGTTAATGCTAAACAAAGTTTTTTGTTCTTATCTTGAACTGGCAAGGTGCCTTCTGATTATAGCAAATCTTCCCAAATATCTGGGGGTTGAAGACAGCGTTTCCCTTTAAAAAAAATTCCCGTGTCATATTTTTATTTCAGAAAACCGTGCCATTTTTGTGCCATATGAAAAAAAAACTCATATTCTTATATTAAAAAAAATATAATTCAATTGTGGGGTGCAATAGGTACAACAGATAATTAGTATATCTAAATCATTTGCTCGATTCGTGTATAAAAATCGTCAAAAAAATGCCAATTTTTATTTTTTAAAAAACTCTTCAAAATTCGCTCATGAGTAAAAAATGCCATATTAATTTTTTTTCGTGCCACAACGTGCCAAAAAAGCACGATCGTTCCACGTCAGTTGGCAATGCTGGTTGAAGAAATAAATACGGTTCGTATCGGAAGAAAAGATTTAATTACAAAAGGTCTCTTGCAAAGGAAGGTACTCTGATCTAGGTATAGGTACTAGGTCTGTGCCATATGGATATTGAGATTCATCAAACTTTATCTAATTTAAATGCAGTATGACCGATTAAACAAAATTTTGAATACCTCTAAAATAAACATAATTCAAATTTTTTGATGAAATTCAAGTTTATAATAATTCAGATGTGTGAGAAGCATATTACTCATTTTTCCACCTAATAAACAACCAAAACAAGATAACAATAGCTTTGCTCTGAATGTTTGCTATAAAACACATAATAATTATCGTCTCATGATCGATCGTTAATTCTCATTATGCAAATCATCTCCATAACTCAACGATTATATCAGATAAAATTAAAAAAAAAATATAACCAGAAATTATTACCATCGTCGTCGTCATCGTCATTCTGAGGAAGGAAACCACCTTCATTCGATATGTCTGTCAGTTTTGAATCAAATTAAGTAATATCGTGACGGATATAGAGGTTCGTTCATTTGATCGTCGCAGAAATTAGCGCGAATTTTATACGAATGGTGATTGTACGAGCGAAAAAAAATTAAAATAAAAATAAAAACAAAAACAAAAACACAAGAAAAAAATTCATATCGCAAAATCTCAAAGACAAGTGAAATCTTTTGCACCAATTAATTGACCAATCCGGAATATGATGGGGCTTGGTGAATACTGATATACTATATAAGATTGATGAGAGTTTGTTTATAGTATGTCGTGTTTATACCATCGTATACATAGCTCGATTAAAGAGATAAAAAAAAAAGAAAGTTATACTCATCTCATATCGTACCTACCTCAGCATCAAAGCGATACCGTTGGACTTTTTTTTTTAATTTTTTATTTTAAATTGTACCTCACGCATCATTTCAGCATTGCAACATTGCTGAATTATTCCAAGCAAGTCACATCAAATTGCCTTAGGAAGCTTTATAATCTTAAATAGCTTGGCTAAACGTTGTGTTAGCGAAGCAATTTGAAGCTATTAAAAAAAGAAAGGCTTTTACTTGAATCGCCAATAAAACTGTTATTCTTTATAATTTCAGAGTTTCATGATCGTAGATAATGTTCAAGTATGATTATTCGACCTTCCACTAAAAGAATCAAAATACCAAGTACCAAAGGTACACTCAAGTCGCGTATATCTACTTGAATTTGGGGCTTAATCAAAGTCGGTCTAAAAAAAGTTCAAAGGCGAAATTGTCCAGCAATTTCTTACAAAGGCTTCCCTCCACCAGCGGTAAAGGCCAAGGGGCCCTAGTTCAAAGACAAAAGTCCTAATTGCCACCGCAGGGGCTTCGGTCCCTGCTGATCTGCCAGAGCGAAAGCCTACTGTGTCGAGTGCCACCAGGGGCCTAGTAGATAACTGCTGATTAGTGCTACCAGTGGCGTAGTACCTCCAGATTTTGTTCAAAGTGTTAAAGTATAAGAAGACCTAGTTACTTGATAGTAGGATACCAATACCGAAATCTAGAGACGCAGTATGCGCGAAACAAGAAGACTTGATAGACACGCAGATCATTGCAATAAGGTTTTAAAAACCTGTAACTCTAAAGTTTCGCAAGACCTTGGCTGGAAAGCAAAAAGTACATCACAAATGCTCACGGAAAAGAACACCATTAATAATCAATAAAGAGCAAAATCAGTTATCAACAGTTGGTGAAAGAGAACGCTAGATTTTTCACACTAGCTGTGCGTGTGATTTATAAAGTTTGCATTTTGTTTTCACGAAACCAATAAATTTACCCTTAAAAGCCAGTAAAAGGTAAAAAAAAAAGACCGAAAATACCAAATAATTTCAGTTTTACTTTCATCTCAAAAAAATCTGAAACCTGTAATTGACTATCATCAGACATTAAATATAGTTATACCTATAACAGTAACCAGAAACAGTTTCACTTTAATTTCACGACATCAGTGCATGGAAAGCATTTCGTCATTCAATATACACGCGAATTACATTTGTGTTTGGCTTGTATGTCGCTGTATGTGTAGACTATTTTTTTCAAAAGTTTTTTTTTTTTTCATGCCCTGAATTCAAAACAGAAATCAGAATTAATTGTTTCCTTTTAGTTTTGAACATTATGTTCTAAATATTATAAAGTACTTCCAGATCATTCAAAGCGTTTTATAAAGGAAATTATGATAATTGGTCCCATTTATCGTATCGCAACCTTTTACAATTTTTACATTTCGAAGTTTCTTGATTCCGAATCCATATAGAGACAAATTTGTCTGTTATAGCACGTTCGTATGTTCATGACACGTTTATACCATATTTTCTCAAATCAAAGACAGGTTACAAACAATTCACAATTAGCGGTTTTCTTGTGCTACAGAAATTTAAAAAAAAATGTCATTCATCTTAATAATGCTATCGATATCGGCTTCATTTTCTTCTCCACATTGTAACGTGATGAAGAACACATCAGCATAGCATTTAAAAAAAAAATATCATCAGGTATCATCAGAACAAACAATGATATAGATTTCGAGCTAATTTTATTCTTCACACAATATTATTATATAGCTAATTGGGCTATAAGACAGAGTTCTCCAAACCATTGGGTTAAAAAATTGTTTAAAAGGCATATTAAATTGTCAATTAATATCTAAAAATAAGTAATAAAAGAACCCTAATTCAACCTAAGTTATAAAAATGATTAATTTTAAACTATAAAAATAACATTTTGTTTATTAAAGGGTTAAAATATATAAAAATTTTACCTTTAGTTTTAAAATGCTATTTTTCAAACCAATATATGCAGAGGCGTATTTAAGGATTTGGCGCCCCGGGCTGATAAATTTTTAAGATCCTTCTAGCCAAAGTGTTTCTAGCCCATTTTTTTAAAGCTACATAGCAACTAGTGTTCTTTTTTTTTTGATAATGTTTTCGTTTCATTGGAATTTGTTCCAAAGAATAGGTACATGTCTGTAAAATATTATTATTATGAATTTTCATTATAAAAAATTGTTTATAAAAACTAAGAATAGTTAGGTAATGGTGAAAAAAGTGAGTGACATGTTACAGTGAACTCTCTCACAGCCGGACATTCACGGCACTGAACAAATTGTCATGCTTGAAAATCTCAAAAGATCGCATTTTTTTTAATCTTTGTATTTTTTGTTTATCCTTCAAAGATATTGTAAATTAGACAATTATTAGGGGCAGCTTGCCCTCTTTTGCTTCTATGTTTTTATTATTATTATTAATATTATTTATTAACAAGTAATTTAAATTACAGGGTAATATAATTATTTATAGAGCCTAGCTGTCTATGTTTTTAAAGTTCAATCGCTCCAAAAAAATTTAGAAATTGGCCAATTGCTAGGGGCGACTTGCGTCCATCTGCTTGAATATTTTGAAAGCTGCTTGCGCCGCCCCTAGCAGCCTTGCCGCCCCGAGATGTAGCCCTTTTAGCCCTAGGGTAAATACGCCCCTGAATATATGACCTAAAAAGTTGTCTAAGAGAGAAAAACTTTACCAAATCAACCTTAAGGTGATATTTGGATAGTTTCTACGGTATAACAAACGAGTGTCTAAAAATATCTTATTTTAAGCCACATTATGACCAGAGTTATTCAAGGTTTTTTTGTAACCTAAGCTGGCGCTAAAAATTGTTGGTCTTCTTTTAAAGCTACAGGGCGTCCCATAATCAATGTATGTAAGTGTAGTATCTATTAGTTTTAAGCAAAATGATTCAGGAAATCTAAAATATTTTAATGCTTAAAATTATATTTTAGTGGAAAATTAAAACAAATCTAACATTGATTATGGACAGGGTGACCTAAAACCTGGTTTAAAGTACGGCTTTTTTGAAACTAAAACTAGTTTCATTTCTAGTTTTACAAATTCGGTTGTAAATGTATTATTTTATAAAAAACATACTGAAATCATTTTAAAAATATGTTTTTTTCTAGTGATAAGAATAAGAAGATATTTTGGGCAAAAACATAAAGTACAGGGTGTCCGCCGGGAAGGTATACTACTATGTTTTGCCGCCATTTTGGTAAACATTAGTCTTGACAGTTCATATTTGGCAGTCCTGAAGTAGATTATGGAAAAATATTCGATAAACCAACGTGTTTTAATCGTTAAAACATTTTATCAAAATCAATCGTCGATTACTGTGACGATGAGAAAGTTACGTGAAATTTTTGGGAGAAACAACGTGCCAACAAAACGCACTATTTATCGTGTAGTGAATGATTTCGAAGAAAGAGGGTCTGTAGGTGACAGGCCCAAGCATGGACCACAACGTACTGCAAGATCGGCTGAAAACATTACTGCTGCTCAAGGAAGTGTTTAAAATAATCCATCAACCTCAATTCGACGCCGTGCTCAGGAGCTTGGTCTTCAAAGAACAACTTTGGCCACAGTTTTGCATGCTTTGGGCTCGATTAACATGTGGTATAAAAAAGACGGTGCCACATCGCATACAGCCAGGATTACAATGGAATTACTGCGAGACCTATTTCCACAACAAGTTATTTCAAGATTGATTGGCCTCCACGGTAGCCTGATTTGACTGCTCCCGTCTTCTTTTTGTGGGGATATCTGAAAAGCAAGGTTTATACAAACAAACCAGAAACGCTTGATCAACTCAAACATAATATTCGTGATGAAATTAATGAGATACCGCGTGAAATGTGTGAGAATGTAATGAAAAATGTGCTCAAAAGGGATCGCATATATGAGACTAACAGAGGCGGACATTTACCTGTTATTGTATTCCATACATAATAGCCGACATTAAATAAAACATTTATCAATATAAGATCCTTTCTCTTTTATTAAATTAAAAAATTTAAACAAACAAAGTAGTATACCTTCCCGGCAGACACCCTGTACTAAAGTTATGGCCGTTAAGTTACAAGTACCGAAATTTGGCTTTTTCACTACTTTTAGAGTTTAAACTTTAACCGCTATTTGCGTAAGATGCATCAAAACACTGGGGCGTGTAAATTAGGTCAATACCATACACACATTCTCTAGGAGAAGGTGGATGTATAGCGATGCAATTTTCTAAAAAAACTACTTAAAAATACAAAACAAAATTTAAAAACAACGACAAAACTAACAATTTAAACATCGGAGGTGGCGGCGGTGGGGTAAACAGAAAACGTGGAAATTTCCGTAGCACGTGAGTCACGTCCCTCACACTTTTTTTTATTAAATTATAAAAATCTTATTTTTCTCATAAAACTTGGCGTTCAGTAGTTTTTTTTTAACATTCTCTAGCTGATTTTAAATAAAAATTATTCTTAGGACCAAAACTAACGGTACCTCCCATACAAGTGTTTAAAAACCGCTGGGAAAAATTTTATTTTTCTCAAAAGCGGCTCTTACGATTTTGATTACAATTTGTATGTGAGTTTATTTCAGTAAGATTTACCATATTATTGGAAAACCAATTATCTACAAAGAAGAAAAACCAAAACAATAGAAAGTATTCGTTTTGTTTTTGTATTTAGTGGACTATATTGATTGAAATACAATTGGAAGTTTTTTTGCGACCTAAGTGTCCACTATATACATATATGCGTTTCGCAGAGGCGGACAGTTGGGATCATCAGTTAGATCCTGTCGTACCATTCTAAGATGCATGATATTAGTCGATGTTTACCGACACAAATACATTTTGCAGCAATTATCTATCGATTAAAAATGGTATCTCTCATAGAACCATTTTTTTGGTTTTCGAATATAACATTATCTGTTGAACTGATTTTAATGAAATTTTTTACACAAGAGCTTCTAATAAATTTAAATAATATTGCATATCAAAATATATAAAAAAAAAACTAATTTAGGATTTTCTTAAGAATTGTTTAAATTATTTTTTTTTAATTCGATATTTCGAAAATGAGTAGATGATTTTTTTCAAAAGTAATTTTTTTACTCCACATAGATAAAGACCAAAAAATGGCGTTCCGATTTTGTTCCTTAAAAATGTTTTCAAAATTTTATAAATTAAAAAATTTAATTAAAAAAAAAAACACTCCAACGATTTTTAAATTTTTTTCTCATTTATTGAGATTTGTAAAAAAAAATTAGATGGTGACATTTCGTTGGTGTAGAAAAAAGTTTCAGAAATTTTTTGATAATTTTTCTAATTATTTATACTGATTTTTTAACAATTTTTCAGTCTAAATGCTAAATTTTATGCATATTATATGCAACACGGTGCTAATTTGTTCATATTTATGTGCTCACATAATTGGGTATTACCTTAAATTGAACTTGAACTAGGTTCTTGACAGTTGGCATAAAATATAGGCTCCAATAACTAATTTATTTCTTTTAAAATCACATGAATGGATGCAAACTATTCAGACTTTTCAACCACAGTGTGATCGCATATCAAAGCAAGTTTGTGCGATTCTGTCGTGCATTTATTTTTTATGGTTTCCACATTGTACCCAATATACACAATGAAATAAAAATAAAAAATAAATATAATCTTTATCCAATATATCTAATATTTTATTATTTACAATTTTAGCCTTGACATTTCGTGGTATAATTTTTGGAACTTATATTAGGAAACCCTTCAAACATATAAATAAAATTCTCCACTAAAATTTATCTTTTTCGGATTTTTTTTTTAATTGAAGGTTTGATTTAACTGGACTAATTTATAAATGGTTAATATTATTCTGTAACTAATCAGAGCCTAAAATAGGTGGACGAATGTACCTTAAATTCTTTAAGGTCAAGGGTCCGAAGAAACTATCCCATATGTTTCATATTCGGCTTGAGTGGGAGACTCTTTTTGAATTTGTATATGAAAATCTTTTAAGTTAATTAGGTAATCATTTTAAATTATAAAAAATACCATGTTATATTATTTAAAAAAAAAATTGATTAAATTTCAATGTGAGGAAAAATTACGGTGGATGAAGCATGGAAATTATAAAATATAATTAAATCCAAATTTTAGACAATTATATTGATCTTAAACTTTCATTTGATTGTGATAATGGTACATGGTTTGGATTTTGTTTGTTTTTATGAGAATATGAATTAATAAGTTCTTGGCTTGAATAAATTATTATTATTATTATAAATTTATTTAATGTAATATAAAATTACAGCAAATAATAAAGAAAAAGCGTTAGCATTTGTAGCCATCAGATTGGCTTGATTAAAACTGAATTGTAACATTCAACGCTAAGAGAATATTATTATATTTTCTTACTTAATTTTATTTATTTATTTAACAAACATCATGAGTTTGTTGTTTGTATACAAAGATTTTTTTATGAAAATTGTCTGCAAATAAATATAAAATTCTTTTATTCTTCCTTTCCTTATATTGAAAAAATATCAGCTCCAAAACACAGACGTTAAGTAAATCAGCTATTATACGGTAGATATTATTTTTTCATAGACTATGAGTTATCTAGTTTCCTTTTGAACTTCACAAGCAATTTTTTTTAATTTTAAGATTCAAAAACATCAAAAGAATTATAAAAATTAAATAAAAATCCATCATCTCAAACAACGACAACAAAACAAATGATAAAATAAAGCAAAACGAAAAATAATTCAACAAAAAGGTAAGAAAAACTTTCGCTTTTTCCATCAGGTTTAATATTCTCAAGCGTAATTTTTTACAATTTACCTATGTATACCTCCCTGACAGCTAACCAAAAGAAAAAAAAAATAAATGAACCAGAAATATCTGTTCCTTGAACAATCTCTTTCTCAACTACATATTTATACAAAAATAAACAACCTAGGTACATAATAGGATACATTTTTATTAATTCTTATTTTCAATTGAAACCATCTGTCCTTTGGGGTAAATAATAGACGAAGCTGTATTTTAAATTAAACGATGGAAATACTCGGCCTTTGGTGGTTGACTCGTTTAATAAAACTGATGACTACAGTAGGTACGTACTTCTTCTCTTAATATTTTTATGAATGAAATCTATCTCTACGTTAATATTATTATCATGATGGTCGTGGGCAGCACTGAAACTCTATATATAGTAGTATCGGGCCTTATAACGTTTTACTTTTCCTTAAACCTGTTTGTTTGGTCTCTTGCCAGTAGTTGTTGAATTATAAACAACCTGACACATAAGATTGTTTTTTATTAATAATAATTTTTTTTTATTTTTATTAATTCTATCTACGTATATCTTCAGTCAAAACAACGAACCAAGAAACGTTGCTCGTCGCGAGATAATAATAATAATAATACGAATTCTTTTCTCAATCGCGTTGTGATGACCGAGGACCAACGACGACGCGACGCAACGCGGTGGCGGCGGCGTGGCGGCATCGGCGATATACGAACGTACAAGAAATCTTATCTTGCGCTTTTGTGCAGTTTTTGTGCGTAAATTTCTTTTTATTTTAATTAATTTTTCCATTTCCAGTTATAGAAGATGCCATTTGAGAAAGTGTATATAAAAGATACATTTATGAAAATATGTGCGGCCAATTAAATGGGGGTACATGAACCGTTTAAACGACCACACTTAACGGCTTGTGATGTCTTGTATGCTTATAGCTATCTATCTATGAAATTCTCTCGCATAGAGTGCATTTGAAGTTCGTGTTTATTTTTTTTGGTGAGGCCAAATTGAATATTTTTTTTTTTTTTATTTGTAACATTAGATACTTTCTTTATATTTATTAAAGAAACATATACACATATATATGCTCGAACTGTTGATGATATATGTTGTTTTTATCATTTTGTTTATTATTTTTTAATAGCACAAACTATAATTTATTTCATATACAGAATTTAGTCTAATGGTCTATTATAACGGTGGCAAGGTATAGAGCATATAACGTTTCAACAAGAACAACAATGATGTTTATAAAACTTTTTCTTCATATTAACGATACCTACATATATGTACATATACATAGATATATGAACATATTTTTATTTTTTTGTTTTAAGTTTTTTTTTGTGAAGATTAGTTATAAATTCAATTAATTATTCAAACAAAATACATTATTGTCAGCTTACTGTGCAAAGCATTAACATTAGGGCACCTCGACCACAGCCTTATTGAATGTGCTGTCTCATTAAAATGTTTTTCGAAGTTTTATTTAAATCTTTTGAATTAATTTAGAGTGTTTTTTTTTTTTTACTAGCATGAATGGGTCTATGCCAGAGCTCGTGCTTTGTATTTTTTTTTGAATCGCCCAACTTTTACGTACTATTATACTATATATTAAATGAGATGTATCGTTTTGTCTGTCGTGCTGTATGTTAATGACAAGGCAATACGGAACCATAGTTTATTGATTTTAAGTTAATGTTACTTAACGTTTCATTATTCCAATCACACGCACTAAGAGATTTTACATAACTCAACCTATACCCATTAGTTTTTTTTTTGAATTTTTTGGGAGAATCGTGTGATAACTAACATTTTATAGGCCTAAGGGGTTTGCTAAAGTGAAAATCACGACACTTATATCTACCTGCTTTTGTTTTGTCATTCAAATATGGTTCTTCTTAAATTTTGTCATACTCAAATATTAACACCTGAAGATTTTGTTAAATTTTTCAAAGTTTTTAATTTTTTTTTTTGTTTTGTTTCCGGACAAAGTAAATTTTCACCATATGAGCTGAGCATATAAATTCTCGACTGAAAAGGTAAAGTATATTAAGTCGACTTAAGATGATTTGCTTTTTTTTAATGATCCCTATTACAAACACAGAGACGCACAGTTCTGCCTTATCCGAATTCTTCTATCTCACTCCGTTTCCTTTTTATAAAGGAAAAAAAAAATCATCTTATGTTGGAAAATAGCATGTTGAAACAAGGTAAAATATCTTAAGTCCACATAAGATGTTGTGTTTTAGCGAATTACAAAATTTTAAGTATACTTAAGATTATTTGATCTTAACAGTTTGTAATAATTGTGAAAAGGTAAAACATCTTAAGTGGACTTAAGATACCAAAATTAAGAAATCAAAGTATCTTATCTCAACTTAAGATTTTTGAAATCAATAATTTAAAATAAATTTAAAAAAGGCAAACTATCTTAAGTCGTAATTTGCCCTATAACTCAATAAATATTAACAATATCTTTTTACAATAAATTTAAAAAAAAAAGTTCATAAAAATTCACCTCTAAAAAGTTTATTCTAGGAAGTCTATGTTTTAAAGGTTTTTTGGGAAGCCTCTTTCAACAGTTTTTTTGCTCTCCTGAAAAATGTTAAAAAATGACTTAAGATACTTTACCTTTTCAGTCGAGAATTATATAAAAGATAGAATTTTTGTTTTAACTAGAAAGAGCATGAAACTTGTTTTTCAATTCCTTTTCATTGAATATGACACTTTCAATTTCAATGGTAAACAAAAACATTCATTGAAACTAGTCCACTCTTCTACTTCTACTAGTTCTACTCTTCTTATAACTTACGTATACTGTCCCATGAACTAATAAATAAATAAATTGATCGGCGCGACAGCTCGTGTAGAACCAGGGCTTAATGACTTACAACTCTCAACCATTCATGTGTGCGTGTTATTGGTAGGAATAGAGGGGACCTACAATTTCTGCCAAATCCGAACGGCTAGGGTGAGAAGCACTTTTTTCTGACAAGAGATACTCTTGGAGAATTTGTCAATTTCTCGCAAGAGGCAGTAACTCGTAAAAATAATTTGTTTTTAGGTGGCATAGCCTGGGAATCGAACCCAAGACCTTGGGCGAAACAGTACAACGTACTAACCGTTACGCCACCCATGAACTATTTCACTTAAAATTACTTCAAGTTCGATTTTTTGAGACAATCTTAAGGAAGTATAATCAGTAGTGTCGAAGATTTTTAAAGCATTGCTATTTCACTAGGGATGACCTGGGAGGGAAATATACAATTGAGTTACTCTTCAAAGTCTGACTGACAAAGAATAAGATATTCTCGCTAATTGCTGAAATGCGATATACATACAGTACAGTACATACATAGATCATATATGGGAAGTTATGAATTCGAACTCGAGACTTTGATCAAACTTAACATAACGATGATAGCGAAGTCGAAAAAGTGTGTCTCGCAATTATGTCTGTCCTGTCCTTTCAGTTGCAACATAAACGGATGGGTCGATTTTCTTTAAACATGGTACCTAGCGGTTTTTAGGTATACCCCGACAATTTTTTTTTTTCAATTTTTTTTAAGACAAAAAATAAAGGTACTTGCCGTAGGTAAAAATTTTTTTACTAAATTATGAAAAGAATTTTTTCTAAAAAACTTGCCAACACATTTTTTTTTTTAAATTCTTTAATTTTTTAACAAAAAAAACACCAATTTATAAAAAAAGAACCATAGAACCAATTTTTTGGATTTTCGATTTTTTCAAAACGGCTCAACAATTTTTTGTAGAAAAACTTTCAAAAAGTTTTAAAATTATTGTAGTTATGTATAACAAAATTTTTAAAAAAAGTTTAAACATTTTTTGTTGAGAAATTAATACGTATGTAATTCCAAAATGACTTGATCGATTTTTATATAACTTTTTATGCTTTCGCGGTTGTTTGTAGACATAATTAGGTATTTGTTTTTGGATTAGCCGCGTAATTAAATTATTAAGAGTGCACTTTTGTACTCACCCCGAACGTTTTGCATCAAGTTTCATTGAGCGTGGTCAGCATTTTTAATAATTAATATCAATTAATCTACCATAGTTGGAAAAAAAAATAATTTTATCTATCGATTAAAAATGGTATCTCTCATAAAAACATTTTTTTGGTTTTGGACTAGATCATTATCTGTTGAACCAATTTTAATAAAAAGTTTTATACCAGAGCATCTGATAAGTTTGAATAATCAAAAAAAAAAAAAATTATTTTAAAAATTCGGTATTTTGAAAATGAGTAGATGATTTTTATAAATTTGTTTAACTCCGCATTAATAAAGGTTTAAAAATGGCACACCATTTTTTCTACTTTTTTAGTTTTAAAAATTTTATATAAATATAAAAAAATTATTTTTTTAAAAAACCGAATCAACGATTTTAAAAATTATAATAAATATAATAATAATAAATTGAGATTTGTGTAAGAAATCAGATGGTGTACATCGCGCTAGTGTAAAAAGAATTTCAGAAGTTGTTTAATCAATTTAATTTCTAATTATATTGATTCTTAAACAATTTTTCAGTCTAAAGTGTAAGTACCATCCATACTTTGAAACCACAGTGTGATCGCACATAAGAACAAGTTTGTGTGATCCAGTCGTGCATTTTATTTAATCTTTAATATGCAATTTTATTTAGGCTTATTAGAAAATTAAGTAAAAGATTTAATTTAAATCGATTAAGCAGAAGTCGAAAATAAAAAAAAATTATTCTTTTAGATAAATACATATGTAGCTAATAAAGGTTTAAAGTAAAATATATTAATTAAAGTTGTATAGATTGTACTTATTATATACTTATAAACACACCGAATGATGTTTTAAAATGAGATTTTGGTAAAAATAAAATTGTAGCACAGGTAACGTTATTTAGATGCAATAATTCATAAGGACATTTTAATTGACCTACAATACAAAAGAGTTGACTGTAAAACTTGAATTTATAATTTTTAATTTTTTTGTGATCTGTCTGATTCGTTTTTAAAAAAGTGGGTGTTTTTGGCAATATTGTTTCTTAAATTTTAGATTAAAGATATTTTTTTTTGCGTGCAAAACATTTGCAAATCAAATTTTTGCTATGCAAAAGAAATTACTTATATTTAGCCAAATTTTATTAATATTAGTGCTCATTTTACATCCATATCACATGAAATTTTTGTCGAATGTCGAGGAATGCTTGCAACTCTACAGGTTGGTTAACTATGAAAACCAAACATTTATTTTCACCGAAATATTTTTAACTAAAAATCAATGTTTTTCAAAATTCAAAAAAAAGCTCAACAACTTTAGAACAACCTAATTTCAGAAGAGAAAAATACGATCATCAGTTGTTGTTGTTTAACAATGAAAAACCAACGACTGAAAATAAAATACATATTTCAATAGTAAACAAAAGAGCTGAGTTGCAAACTTTAAATATTATATTTTATGTAATTATCGAAAATTCATTACTTTTGTCATCAAGTTTTCATTCTATTTACGTAGAAAAAAACATGAAAACATATTTAATTTAAAAATAAAATATTTTAATTTTACAAAAAATAAAAAAAAATATTTTCTCAAAGTAAAACTTTCCAAATGCCCATAGGCTAAGACACTCTTCTGCAAAATATCTTTACTTAACTACTAAAAAAATATCTGAAAACAGTTTCATCATAATTTAATTTCATGCAACATCCTTATCGTGTTACTTTATGCAACATCCAACAAACCCTATACACCGAAAAACCTCGATATATGTATACCGTCAGCAAAAAAAAAAAAAAAAAAAAATCACAATTTGTATCAAAAGGGAAATTTATAATAATCTCCACAAGTACCCCTCGAACTTTCTTTCACAGCATCCATTGTACATCCACATGACCAAAGAAGTATTTAAAGTAGTTCATATCTCCTTGCAATATCTCATCTTATATTTTTTTTTTTCTAAAGAACAACATTTCATTTTCTTTTCGCTTCCATATACATTTCTGAAAAAAAAAGAAAAAAAATATTTATGTGGAAGAAAAAAGTGCATCGACTGCATTAACAGAAGAACAAACATATAAAACAAAGATACAAAATAAATCCGAAATAATCGTTCATGCTGTAAAATAAACTGCAACCAACAACAACAACAACATCAACACGAACAACAACTGCAAGCATCATTGAAAGTTAAAGTTTAATATTGAACCTGAGCAAATGATCTTTGCTGCACTCAACATCTAAAGAAATATAAAAGATACCATTAAATATACAAAACAAAAAAAAGGTAACAAGATTGAGAAAAGGAAAGAGGAAATTTTCGCGCATATATACATATGTGTTTTGTTAAATGTTGAAAGAGTAGGCATAGGCATAATCTGGTTTGGTTCGATCAAACTCAAACCAAACAAGTTTATCCATAGTTTTTCATTTCATTCATGCTCCACACACCAACTTTATGATCATGATTATACTGCAACAACTGCTCATTTTCGGTCAACTCTCATACACATGCAAAATAAGCTCAAAAAAATATTCAAAGAGCTTCCATTGCTAACTTGCCACCATCATCAGAAGAAACACATCAAAAACTTAAAGAGGAAACTATGCTGGCAAAAGAAGAGGAAAACAAAAGAGACCATCAGCTACGTGCCTCGTCGTCGTAGAGCTCGCATTGGTTTGGTTAGGTAGGTATATGGTTTTGCTTTAAATCCAAGAGTGGTGAGATGCGGTATATACAAGAAGAAATTTTCATGTGGTCTCTTGGTGGGGCATTCAACAAAACCCAAAAGAGCTTACCTATATAAATTGCTTCTACCATCGAGAAATGGTATCATATCATCCTTTATCGTCCATTCGGCAACTATCGTTTCGCAGCCCCTATAAAATAAATTAAATACGCAAATCTAAGCGCGAATTAAAAAAAAATTAATCACAACAAAAAAAAACTACCGAAAAGGGATTTAACGAAAAAAAAAATATACCAAAAAAAAAACAAAGTGCGTCTTTAAAAATGTCTTATAAAAAGATTTACGGTTTTATGTGTATTGTGGCGGTTGCAGCAGCCTTACCCGCAGAAGAAACACGGGGCCATGCAAGGAATGCAATTGGTGGCGAAAACGACATCATGGATAGCATCTATAGTGATTGCCTGCGGAAGGATTCAGTGTCGTGTGTTAAATACAAATTGTTCAATTTCGTCGACAAGGTCCTCGCAGCCCGTGACCAATTTGCTCTCACCGAAGGTGTAACAGTTGTTAAGACACCTGGTTCGGATACAGCCGGTGGTGCCCCACGTTCTATTTCCGCTGATGAATCATTCGAATCGTTGGCTCTCAACCGTATCACCAGTTTCCTGCAATCGCACACCATCAAAGTCGAATTGAAGGGTGCCGATATTGTAAGTGCTGTATCATCGACTGGACGTGCTCTTGAAGATGTTTCCGAGACACTCTTTGGCAACGATGACCCCAATGCACCTGAGGAGAGCCGTGGCAAGAAAAAGAAGGCTGCCAAGATCTTGGGACCTATTCTGGCTTTGGTTGCCATTAAGGCTGCCGCCCTATTGCCACTTCTGTTAGGAGCTATTGCCTTGATTGCTGGTAAGGCATTATTGATTGGTAAGATTGCTTTGGTGCTGTCCGCTGTGATTGGGCTCAAAAAATTGCTGTCACAAGAGAAACATGTCACTTATGAGGTTGTTGCCCATCCACATCATTCGGCTAGTCATTCTGTGAGCCACGATGCTTATGGCAGTGGATATAGTGCTGATGCTGGTAGTTCTGGCAGCTACGGAAGTTCAGGTCACGGAGGCTGGGGACGATCGCTTGATGCCCAAGATTTAGCATATAAATCACAGAAGCCAGTATCTGTTCAATAAGGTATAGACACACACAAATAGCCAGCCTAAATAATATGATAAGCAACCTATATACAACGTCGTCGTCACAAAGTCAATAAAAATGGTGCCCTAAAATGAAATTAAATGAAATTGCTGATGATTTTCCTATGTCAAAGTTGTTGGACTTTTATATGATTTCATAAACAAAAAGGGCAGTGAATAACGGTTTAGTAGATTTTCCCTCCCACACACATACATAAAAAAACATATATCACAAAAAAAAAAAAAAAAACTAAACAAAAAAAATCATGATTATTAAGTTATTTTAATTTTATTTATTTTTGTATTAATTTAAAATGGTACGATACAGACATTTATATGAAAAAAATTGTTTATTTATTTATATTATTATTATATTTATTTAATGAACATTAATTTATAAAATATGTAAAAACATAACAAAATATTGAGAGAAAAGTCGGTACCTTTGAAAAAAAATACTCATTTAAGGCATTTGTTCTTGCACCAAAAAAGGGTATTTTTGTTAACCCTTAGACAAGACACTTGCATCTACATATATATAGAGTTTAAAGAGATTCTATATTTATTTTAACTTTATTTTCTATCTTTATCTAGACTACTATTTTTTCTCTTCTCTTTCTATCATTCACTTTCATTGCATGTTCACTGTACTGTACTGTTTCTTTTTTAAATTTCTATAGTGCTTTCTTAAACTACCAAAAATTCTCTTCTAAGTCTTTATAATATCTCTTAGTTTCTTAGCTTTATTTTTTCTTTAGTTTATTAAGCAAGATCCCTTTCTTTGCACTATATCTACAAATTTATATATTCTTTATTATCATTTTCATAAATCTGTGCCTAAATATTTTTTAACATATTTTTCTCATGATCTTTCTCGAATTCTAGTCTTATTGATTATGAACTTTCTCTTTTTTAAATTCTCTTTACTTAATTCTTAATTTTCTTCTCTTTTTTTATATTTCAAGCTGTCATTTTCTAAATATTTTATTTATTTTTTAAAATTTTCATATTTCGTCTTTTTTTTTCATCACACAAAATAAAAATAATAGAATCACAGTTTTGGTCATATAATGAGCCATAACTTGCCATAGTAAACAAAACCATCCTTCTCTATTTCTATCATCTGTATCTATACATCTATCTCTATCTATAATTCTATTTCTTTCTAGTCTTATTCTATTTTATTTTTTATTTCATTTTCCATCTATCAAAAGTCTATTTACTATAATGACTGAAAAGCACACACGCACATAAAAAACTCTTTTTATTTAATTTTTATATTTTATATATTTCATAAATATTTCCAATAATGATTGCAGAATGTGTTAAAAAAACATAAAAAAATAAAAAAAAAAATAATTTATAAGCTATAATTTATTTTGTACAAAAAAACAAAAATGTATTAAAAAAAAAAAAAACAAAACAAACTTAAACGACAACATTAGTTTTTAAATGCTATAATTGCCTTAAATAAAAAGAATGAAATAATTAAAAGAATTTATTTAAACAAAAATTAAAGATGTTTTTTTTTTTTTTATTTTTCAATATTTTTTTCATTTTTTTTTGTTCATTAGAGAGAACAGGAGGTAATAGATTTGGTGAGTATATTTCTTTAAGTTAAATAAGTTTAATTTCATTTAAAAAATTAAATAATTTTTGTTATTTATTTAGGTAAAACTAAATTAAATTTAAATTAAAAAAATTTGTTTTCATATTTATAAATTTTTCTAAGGATATAAAGTTTCAAAATAATTTTCTCATTTATTTTAATTTTAATAATTTGTCAATTTAATCAAGTTAAAAACAAAAATTATAAATTTAAAAAAATATAAAAAATTCCAATTCTCTGGGCAATAAAAAATCTTTGATCTTACTTAAAATAATCAGTTGGCATTGTCAATATTCAATTTTTTGTTATTATTAAAAAACCTTAAATATTATATTAAATGAAATTAATTAAAAATTCTATTGTTACACATTTAACTTTTGGCTAAATAAATAAAAATTCAATTAAAATAAACTAACACAAACATAGTAAAATAGTAAAATAAAATAAAAGAAAGTGCAATTGAACTTTAAGGTTAAAAGCACAAACAATAATATCTTGGTTAAACTGTTGCTCTGGAAAATGAACTACAAAAAAAAAAAACTATTAGATATGTTTCATTTGCCAACACAAAACGATTAAGAAATTTCACTTATGTACATTAATAAAGAAAATAATAACAAAAAAAAAAAAGAAGTGGAGATTCAAAACAAGATAAAAAGTGTGTCAGGAGAACGAGTCAAATCACAATTTTTGTTTTATTTATTTGTTTTTTTTTTTGTTTTTATTCTATTTTTTTTGTTTTTTTTTGATTAAAATACCTGAATCTGCTGAACACACCTGATGAGAAATTGAAGTTGAGTGCGCGCAATGCATATAAACACGCTGATGATGTCTTTGGTGTTCTAGAACAACTTTCTGCAATGCAACACAACTTTCAACGTGAATTGCAGCAGCAGCGGTGACAGAGAAAAGACAGCATTAGTAATTGTGGGGCTGTCGTGGTGGTGGTGGCGGCGCGGCGGCGACAACAACAACGACCCGAATTGTTTAAAAGAAAATTTTCTTCTTCACTGTTGTTGTTTGTTGTTATTGCTGTAAAATATGAACAGCTTATAGTATAAGCCACTCGAAATTTCTTTATAGCATATACGTCAACCCCAGCGACGACGACGACGGTACGTTCAAGAAACTGTGTGTGTGTTGGTATCTTATGTGGTTTCTGATTGCGGTTCACCTATAAATGAGGTGGGCAAATCAGGTGTTTGTGATAAATAAACATAATATGCGTAGATTTAAGTCATGGTTGAGACTTCAGACACACGACACTCTCGCGACCGTTTGTCTATTTATGGTCTTGTGAATAGCCATGGGGGCAACAAAAACGATGACGATTGACGAAGAAGAAAAAAAGAAAGAGATTCATTACTGTTTCTATTTATATGCTTTCTTTTTTTTTCTATATATCTTTCTAAACGGTCAATACTTCTTTCTTTTTGTTTTTGATGTGTAAATGCGTAGATTTCCAATTTCCACATACATAGTGTATATGATGTATTTCCATATCAATTGGTTTTTGGAAATCGATGAATTATTATTATGTATAGCTATTTGATTATTATAGATATTGATGAATCGGTTTTAATCTTGATGATAGCATGTGAAATCGTTTATACATACATACACTGAAGCACATAGATAAATATGAATGTTTTTAAATGTATATAAAGATGAAAGTGGATAAATTGGATGAGAGATTAAGGCTTCAATTATAATATGATGATGGTGATGTACGACTTTTAATGACTCTTTTTATAATTTTTTTATTTTTACTGTGAATTTATATTTTGTTCTGTTTTAATTTAGATTCACTGTTAAATTAAATGTGGAACAAAGTGTTATAAGGTTAGTTTTTAATTCAGATGGGGAAGAAAAAAAATAAATAAGAATATATACAGTAGAAGAGATGGAGAGCACGTTTGAATGCGGCGTACCTTTGAATATGGCTAGCAAAATTTTAACAAATAAATATTTCAAAGCGTAAACTAAATTTTAAACATGGCAATACCGATATCTTCACATGTCAACGATTTTGCGGAGCCTCTGTTATGCTCATCTGACAGTAGCTAGATATGCAGTTTTATGCGTAATTTGTATTTTTGTAATACATATTTTGTTTGTAAGAGTTTGACATTTTTTTGCTAAGGTTTTCGTTTCTTCATTTTGATTAACATAAAGGTGAAGTTCTTGATAAATATGTTAGGTATAATAACTATGGCCGAGTTTCATGTTGTTTAACATATTGGGGCAGTTTTGAACGAAACGATCGGGGCACCTTTGAACAGGTTTAAAACTAGTTATTGAAAAAAATTTAAATTTTTAAGGGCATCAAAGTTAAAGCTTAAAAGAGACTTTTTGCTTCAAAAATTTTGTTTTAATCTTTTTATTTCCAAAAATCTACTTTAAACTAGTGATTTACATCCATAAAAAGATTTTATATCCATCTAAAGATTTTTGTATATTCAGCTTCCAAATAATTAATGTATTCACACAGTTTTTAGTTTAGTTGGATAGATATGTTTCTTTTCAAAAGTACCCCAGGTAAATTCAAACCTGCCCCATATATGGGGTACCTTTGAACATAGGGACCTATTTTGTATTTTAATAAAAATAAAATATCAATCTTTATTAAATTTAAACTAAATTAAGTGCCAACAACATACAGACCAATAATTCCTTCACACTGGATTTTTGGAGACTAAACCAGAAAGTGTTCAAAGTTGCCTCCCTCTCTCCTATTAACTTAAAGTGCCTATACATACTTAAAAAATGTTTTGTTTATTTTCTGATAGTACTGGCTGGCTGGCAATATCATAAAAATGTCATCAACTCAATCGACTTGTCTTATTGACTGAAAATCAAAAACATCTATACAGGGGGTAGGGTAAATGCAAAACGTGCAGCACGTTACGTTACATTTTAATTTTATTTATTTTATTTAATAATTTATTTTAACTATTTTTCCTGTAAATTTTTTCTCTTTGTATTTTTGTATTCTGATTATTTTATTCTTGTTTTATAAGAAGATCCCGCCATAGAACTCTCTAATCGAGTTATTAGATGAGGAGTACACAGTTTTTTTTAGGTATTGTTTAAACCAACATTTTATTACGATAACGATAGAGTTCCCGAACTTTTAATTATCGATATTTCATAGCGTTAAAGAAAACGATACTAATGTCCCTTAAGGTGACAGTAGATTGAGGGACAGAAACTTTAACCAAAATGTAAGTAAATGAGTTAATAGGTTAATCATAGGTGTCATGATATCACACCTTGAGTTTTTTTTTTCCTCAGTTTGTGGTAGATCTGGGGGGGTTGAAATTTGCCATTTTTCTAATGATTGTGTCAGGAGCTTAAAGACGTCAATCTTTATATCTTTATGATCCGATCTATAAAACCCGAGATATAAGCTTTTTAAACGAACCTTATGGCTTATTTGGAGAGCAAGTCCATGCGACCCAGTCGTGCATTTTATTTATTTTAGCGCACTACAACTTACTATATGGACTGGGTCACATAATTTGAAAAAAAAAACAAAAATTGACCCTTAAAGCGTTGCAACCCTATGCCTTGACCATATTTCGCCAGGCAACCCTTGCGCAAAATGTTAGTTTAGATACTATCAAAAAAAAAACTGCATACCACTTATCCGGCAAGGGTAGGTCGTCCTACCGGGATATTCTACTATGTTACTATACTACATAAATACGAAACAACATGATAATTCGAAGTAATTTATCTGTTGATTTCAATCAATTCAAAATTACGATGAACCAACCGCCTCCATACTTATACCTACTCTTTCATGAATATTTTAACAATTAAGCTTTACAGACCTTCGCATTTAGCCTGATGATGATAATGAATAAATAGTTGCGGTTTATAACCGCAAACACTCTGATTGCCACAATTAAAAAAAAAAAATTGTATTGGCCACAACGCAAACGAAATCAACAAAAACTCTTCGGTTAAATCATCGAAAAAAAAATAAACTAACCACAAAAATATTGATTTCCATGACAATTGTATATTAAAATAATATTTGATGAGTTTCAAAGTACCTTACTTAATCTATGGGCGGCAAACCATCATTTTTTTCGCCAGCAGTTTGTCACTATATTTTCTAATGTCTTGCTTATGAGCCAATTAAATTAATGGTTTTATTAGCTTTTTACTGACAGCAATAATAACTGAGCATGCAAGTGAGTAACGAAAACGAAACAAATAAAACAAGTGATTAACGATCCATTGTGTTTGCGTGTTTTGAGGGAATAGTAATCGCTTCAGTACATTCGGAACAATTTGTTAAGTGGTTTAACTCTTTGATAGTTTATGATGGTAAGTCGAATTCTTATCATTTTGGTATCTATATATAGATATAAATGATTTTCATGGTTTGTGTGTTTGAGGATTTTATAAATGGATATGTCACAATATGGTTTCCATTTATTTTCTTTTATCATCTAATTATGATTTTTTTTTCAAAAAATTGTATCTTAACAATATATTTTAATTCAAAATAGCTTTTATTGGTCGTTGGACTCACCATGAATAGTGAAAATTCCACCTTTATAACCCAAGTTTCTAATTCAACCTTTTAAAGGGTTTCAATTGTTGACATGTAAATATTTGTTGTATTCTTTAATTTTTGAACTTTTTTTATTTAGAACTTTTTCAATTCAATTCAATTCAATTCAATTCAATTCAATTCAATTCAATTCAATTCAATTCAATTCAATTCAATTCAATTCAATTCAATTCAATTCAATTCAATTCAATTCAATTCAATTCAATTCAATTCAATTCAATTCAATTCAATTCAATTCAATTCAATTCAATTCAATTCAATTCAATTCAATTCAATTCAATTCAATTCAATTCAATTCAATTCAATTCAATTCAATTCAATTCAATTCAATTCAATTCAATTCAATTCAATTCAATTCAATTCAATTCAATTCAATTCAATTCAATTCAATTCAATTCAATTCAATTCAATTCAATTCAATTCAATTCAATTCAATTCAATTCAATTCAATTCAATTCAATTCAATTCAATTCAATTCAATTCAATTCAATTCAATTCAATTCAATTCAATTCAATTCAATTCAATTCAATTCAATTCAATTCAATTCAATTCAATTCAATTCAATTCAATTCAATTCAATTCAATTCAATTCAATTCAATTCAATTCAATTCAATTCAATTCAATTCAATTCAATTCAATTCAATTCAATTCAATTCAATTCAATTCAATTCAATTCAATTCAATTCAATTCAATTCAATTCAATTCAATTCAATTCAATTCAATTCAATTCAATTCAATTCAATTCAATTCAATTCAATTCAATTCAATTCAATTCAATTCAATTCAATTCAATTCAATTCAATTCAATTCAATTCAATTCAATTCAATTCAATTCAATTCAATTCAATTCAATTCAATTCAATTCAATTCAATTCAATTCAATTCAATTCAATTCAATTCAATTCAATTCAATTCAATTCAATTCAATTCAATTCAATTCAATTCAATTCAATTCAATTCAATTCAATTCAATTCAATTCAATTCAATTCAATTCAATTCAATTCAATTCAATTCAATTCAATTCAATTCAATTCAATTCAATTCAATTCAATTCAATTCAATTCAATTCAATTCAATTCAATTCAATTCAATTCAATTCAATTCAATTCAATTCAATTCAATTCAATTCAATTCAATTCAATTCAATTCAATTCAATTCAATTCAATTCAATTCAATTCAATTCAATTCAATTCAATTCAATTCAATTCAATTCAATTCAATTCAATTCAATTCAATTCAATTCAATTCAATTCAATTCAATTCAATTCAATTCAATTCAATTCAATTCAATTCAATTCAATTCAATTCAATTCAATTCAATTCAATTCAATTCAATTCAATTCAATTCAATTCAACAGAAATTGAAAAGGCCCTCATAGGCCAACTGATGAGTGCAAGTGAGATGGCCGGAACGAAACGCCAATTTTGATGGACTAAAATGCCGTTAAAAGATTTTTTGAATCAACAATTAAAAAAGTCCAATAATTAAAATAGTGCTGTCTTCTACTTTTGGCTGATGTATTTTTCTATTCGCTTTACAGCCTTTTTATTAAAATTTGGTTCATTTCTTATATTCAAATAATAAACTGAAAGCTTTTTGTTTGCGTTATAAAAATTGATACATATCTGGTGGTGTTGATTTTATATTATTACTCAACGCCTAGAAGTATATTTTAATCAACATTAATGTGCTTTCTGAGAAGCTCTATCAATTTGTTAGCCCATAAAATACCTATAACCATTATACTTCTTCGTGGGTTGATTAAAGTTATTATTTAATTTATGTGTATATCTACTGATTTTTACAATATAAAAAAAAACGAATCAATTGATGTAAATAAGAAATGTTTAAACAGAGGCATACAATGTAAAAAAAATCAACAGAATTTCAAAAATGTGAAATGCCTTATGGACTAAGAGGGCAAAACGGCAGGGGAATAGACAAAATTATTGCGTTCATACTTTGTTCTTACAGGTCTGAGGAATCAGAATACGAAGAAGATGATAAAACGGACACTAAAAGGAGTGTACGTGGGCCTTTGTATATACCTAACTCTTTACTTATTGCATCTATTAAGTTAGTTTTTTTTGTTTTAATTCGCATCTACAAAAACGCACAATTAATTTGATATCTCAAACATAACTGTACAGTGTACACCCCACATGACCTTCACAATAGTTAAAAAAGTTTGCTTTAAAAAATCACAAACAAATTGACAAAAATGGGGATGATTTTCATCGGCAACCAAAAAATTGTCCATTTTTTGCCGATTTTTGGGAAATCTGAATAACACCCGATTTTCTTATGCTTATATCTTTCGATCTAATTATCCGATATTCAATATTAAGATATATAATTAAAGTAAAAATGACATGGGTGTTGGAGCAAATCAAAATCATCCAAAATTTCAAACTAAAAACATGAAAATAAATATCGGACAAATAATTTCATTCAACGAATAAGTTGAAAAAACATTAAAATACTTACAAACACCAATTGGCGAGAGGGAGATAGTATTCTAAGGCCAGCGGCGGAGTGTGTGCAATAAAAAACCACAATCGTGGAAAATTTGCTTCGCGTAGGAAAAACAAAATGTTATTTGTAGGTATGTACATTTTGTAGTCGGTATAATAAAGGTACACTGTGGTTGCTTTGGCTTGCTTATAACTTCATTCAATTTTAACAATTTAAAATTCCATTTTGATATTTACATAAGTCCATCGATAATAATAGAATTAAAATAAAAATCAATTTAAATATGTATTTAAATAATTATTAGTAAATTAATTTATCCTAGAACTTTTACATATATTAAAATATTACTTATTAAAAAAATACAAAAACATGGAAAATGTTCTCCATGCCTAAAGCATATAAATGCATTTTAGTTCCACATCGATTGAACATTAATCTCATTCGAACTGATTAATTTATTAAGGTATATGTGCCCACTGTTGGTCGAATGTAATATTTTTAGTTGCGATATCATAAGGTAGCAAGTAATGGATTCGTACAAAAAATGGAACTCGAGATTTTGATCACACTTGACATTACGATGATAGTAAAGTCAGAAAAAAGTGGGTCTCGCATTTCTGTTCGTCTGTATGTCTGTATGACTATAACCTAAAGGGGAGGGTCAATTTTCTTTGAGCCCTTTTTTTTTTCTTTTTAGACATTTTTAAAAATCTTGTTTACCCACAACTTAAAAAAAAATTCAGTTATTTTTTTTTTTTACAAAAAGGCTACCATTTTATATAAAAAAGATCAGAAAAATGGTTCTAAGTGGTATCTCCCACAGTTTAATTTTTTTGATTTTCGATTTTCTCAAATTTTACAAAATTTTAAAAATGTTTCAAAATATTTTTGTGAAAACTTTATAATTCAAAAACGACTTGCTCGAATTTCAATAAACACGGTAACCAGATGTTTTTTTTTAAATTATCTAGCAGATTATAAAAAAAAAATATTCTTATAACCAAAAATAACGGTACCAATTGTTTAAAACCAGTAAATAAAATCACTTTTTGCTAAAAATTCACTCCTACGATATTTATTATCTTACTATTTTAAACGAATTATTCTTGTTTATATACTTATAATATCGCTCATTTGCTGCAATATCGTCATAACTAAAAAAACTTAATTATTCAGGAAATGAGTTTCAAATTTTTTAGCGATGGCATTTTTGTGTGGCTCACCAAAAACACAAGTGCTCTCTCGTCGTCAGTTTTAGAAGCTGAAATATGACGTTCTGCAGTATAATAGATTACTTTATTTCAATAACTTCTGAATTAATAACTCAAAATTCGTAATTTTTGAGTTATAACGTTATTGCAGCAAATGAACGATATATATTTACATATATATATTTAGTTTCTCGAAAACGGCTAAAATTATTTGAATTAAATTTTCAGAGTTTGTTCTGATGAGGCAAAAATTAAAAAAAAAATCCGCTCACTGCCACGCCCACCTTTATTGTTTTTTTAGTTTTTCGAAAACGACTCTAATGATTTGGATGAAATTTAAAGAATTTGTTCAAATCAATGAGTACATTTTTTTAAAATAAAATCCGCCCACTACCACGCCCATTTTTCTTAGAAATTGGCTTCTCGATAATGGATAAAATTGGGAGGTAGTGTTCAGATGAACAAGAACTTAAAAAAATATTTTCAGGAAAACCCAGTGACATAAAATATAGGCTTACATAACTTATTTATTTTTTTTGATCAGATGAATAATTTTTAAAATGTTAAGACCCATTCGCAAGTTCAGCAAGTTCGTGTGACCCAGTTGTAGATTTTATTTTTATTGCTATCGATTAAATTGAAATTTTTATTGCGGTCCACTAAGTAGGTAAACTTGAAAATTAATAATATGTTCAATGTTATTGCATTTTCCTAGAATATTTGCTAATTTATTAATATTAATATTCCTAAAAACATCTTAATAGTTGGAAATAATAATATGTATTTATATCAATAAAATAAAATAACACTTTAGCTGTAGGTGGTAGATTCCTTTTAAATAGTTTGTAAAAACTAGGAATTTTATTCTTTTAAAAAATGTGTACCTACATACTTAGCACATTTGTTAAAAAAAAAAATCTATATAAGATATCCTGAACCTGAAAAAAAGTTGTTAAATAACAAGGGTCTCTTTATCAAACTGTGAGATCAAATTAAATCACCCATTTGAACTGCAAATTTAATAAATACATTTTTCAGTTTTGTAAAGCATCAAGAATTTATTGTCCAACAACCAGCATTCAAGAAAAGTGAAGATGTTCTTCAAAGTTAGAATGTAGGTACATATTTAAAAATATTCCTTTCTCTATACGAGTCAAATGTTCGCAGCTCACTCCACTTCAATCAGAGGAATTAAGCTAATTTAGCTTAAAGGCTCAAAGCAGAACCATCAGAATATTGTTGGTATAACGTATAAATACAAAAAATAATTACAATTAAAAAATTTAAAAAAGTACGCATACGCCCGAGTGCACACTTATTAATTAAATGCTAAGAAAAACATATCCATATATTTTTTTTTATTTTTGGCTAAGCGAATTCTTAATATTAATAAGCTCAACGGAGGATTTTGTAGGCATTTGATGAAACATCTTGCAATAAAAGATAATAAAATAACTTCTTCTTTTTTTTCACGGAATTTTATACTTTTCAATAACCGAGTGATTCTTTAAAAATGTTCTATTTTTTTTTACTAAACAAGTCATAGGAATTTTAAAATTTTTAGAAAATGAAATAACTTTTTTTTTTTTAATATTAAGTATTCTAAAAACTATGTAATACCAAAATGTTAGTTTTGAAAATATTTAATAAATATTAGTAAACAAAAATTTATAATTTTTAAAAGTGCCTATATAAAATAAATTAAAAAGAAGAAGCATTCAACATTTTTGGTCAACTATAATGCTAAATAAAAAAAAAAAAAAAAAAACAAAAATTCAAATAAATTTGAAAAGCAGGTTTAGTAGTTTGGAGACAAGTTTATTAAATAAACAAATAGCATAATTTGTGTTCATGTTTTTACAATCAGAAATCATTATCCTCCATGCTCAAGTTGACATCATTACCTATGTATATTAATTGTTGTATTAATACCAACTCATACTCCAATCGAATATCAAGAGGTATCCGCCATATTTTTATCATCTGTCTATATTTAAATATTACCTTAAGGTCCCTAGCCCACAAAAAAATATTAATATTAAAAAAAAACTACCTCCTTCACAGACCAACTTTTTTTGTTTATGTACATATAACATTATTGAAGGTAAAAACAATCAACTTGCTTTGAATTTTATTACAAGGTAATAAAAAACCGTGGTAACAGTCTTCAATTATAGATACATACATTTTGAAGTCATTCAACCAGATTAAAGCCCCCAGACTCTTTATTTTTTACTTTAAAGGGAAAGTGACTGAACATCGATTTCAAACCCTCACCTTTTTAAGTCAAGTGTAATCCCTCTTCTAAAAAAAAAAAACGCACAACTTCGGACAAAAAAAAGTTCACTTTTCATTTTCATTATCCCCACAGATCAGATCAGAAAACACCAACAACAACAACATCCGTTTTGTCGTTTAAAACATTTTTTTACTTTCTTTCTCATGAGTCATGAGTCCAATAACAATGACAGCACAGATACAGATAATCATCACCTTCAACTCCTCTATTCGCAAGAAATCACCAAACGCGCAATACAACAAGGGAATACCAGATGAGTTTAAAGACGAATAGAAAAGCATGGTAATTCTTATATAGTTCTGCAGGCTGCTGCTGGTTTTGGCTTTTTGAAGAAGGTATTATCTTTGTTGTATACTTTGTGAGAGCTGCACCGCAGCCAAACCACATGGGATGGGCATGAAAGTATGTGCAGTGAGGCGACCCGAAAATATTTATATACGAACGCAATATAGCGCTCTCCGTTCTAGAGTCTGGACACATAAATATCTGTTATAGTACGCATACTGAGTATCTTTTAAAGCAGCATTGGTATTGTTTTTTTTTTTAAGCGTATGCTTATTATTATGGGCACTTGAGTTGAATGCCTAGTTTAAGTTTTCTTCTCTTTTCTTGCCACTCTGATGTAAATGAAGGTTAGTGTGTCAGCACTGTTTGATATAATATGTAGCTACACTGCTACAGGGTGTTTAAATTTACATAAATCTATTTTGTATGATATTTAACTTCATATTGGAAGTTATTGTAATTGGTCCAATTTATCAAATCGAAAGTTTTGACATGTCTCCACGTTTCGAGGTCCCAAGAATCGGAAACTATTTTTTTAAGAGAGACGTCTGTATGTGTGTGTGTACGTACGTTCATGCGTTCTTGCGTTTCTTCTGATAAATTTCGCTCTTTGTATCTCGAGAACGAATAAAGATATTGCCTTCGAATAAATTTAATTTTACAGATAATAATGTCGTAATCAGCCTTATTGTAAATTTCGCCCAAACAAAATTTCACCCGGAAAATTTGACATTTCACTTTTCGCCTACTGTGGGTTTCACCCGAAATTTCATGTTTGAAAAATTCCTCTTATTGTGGACATTTTTTTCGGATCGAATGTAATGCCATGAGAGTGTAAATATTCACTTATTTTTTGGAGGCGAACGAAATTTCGTTCGGGCGAAACTCACAATAGCTTTTAAAATTCCGGACGAACAAGGCTGAATGTGTAGAAAAGGTTTCAAAGAAAATCTACTATCGGTTTAAAAAAAAATTGAAAAACGTCATTCGTCTCTTGAATATCTCGAGAAAAAAAAAGGCCATTGACTTCGCCTCAATTTCTACGGGTCACCATTGTTGGCAACATTCATTTGGTATTTCTTTGTTTCGCTTTAGTCCTTATCCTTAAAAATAAAAAAAATTAAGCCTTAATTGGGAATTTACGTTTTTTCATTATGTTCTTCAATAATTACGCAATTAACAATAGTCGTTTTTATACATATTTCGCTTTGTTAACAAAAATATTTTCAATCATTTCGCAAAAATCATTTGGCAATTTTTTGTTTATTTTTGTTTTTGTTACTGTTACTTTTTTGTTTCGAGCGAAATGTTTAGGCCATATAATTCAATGGAAACAAATGAAAAACGTTTTTCGGTTCGAATATCTTGAGAACAAACATTGATTTCGAAGCCGCGCTAATTTTATTCTACACACAATTTTTAAGAAAAAAAAATCTGCCAAAAATACTACTTAAAGAGTTGAAAAATATAAAAATATGGGTATATTGACATTATGAAACAATCTTTATTTTTGGGAAATTATCAGGTTTTAACGTAAAGTGAAAATGTGTATGAACCTTAAAAAAAAGCTGGCAAACAAATTGAAAAATAATATTCTGATTTAACAAAAAAATTACAATCACAAAAAATAACCTTAAACAATCTTACAAAAATAAGAATATTATAAAATTTGTTTCAAGTAAATCAGTTTACGCGTGACAACTTTAATAATATATTAGTAGCTATCTAATGGTAGAACCAAAAATACCGATGCCTGCCATACAATTTTTTTTTTTTTCTTATTTGTAAAATCTTTTAATTAAATTTTTGTGGAGAAAAAAGTATTTTTTCATTTTCTCTTTATCAACAAAAATTTATTTCACTTTGATCAATTTATGGAACATGTTCTAAAAAGTTGAAATTGGTATTGTATCTATACAAAAATTTTAAAACAATATGTTTGTGTGACTGATTGTTTTTAATTCACATTAATAAACCCTTTCTCAATTTTTTAAATATTTAAAAAACATTTTATATTTATGAAATATGCAATTTTATTTCACACCCTCCAAAAATGTTTTATTTTTTTTTCTTATAAATTATTATTTAAAAAAAAAAATAGATGATTAAGATAGCACTGGTTTCAAAGCAATTTCAGAATTTCCTTAATTTAATTTAATTATTAGATAATTTAAATTCTATTAACACTATTATTTTTCGATAAAAAAAAACATTTATTTTTTATAAATTTCTCATTATCTCAAAAATATGTTACCGAATAATTTTTAAATAAAATGTTTCAGTGCACATTTATTATTAAATTATTAAAATTATAATACTAATTATATTTTTTTAACACAAATTCAAAATTATTTATAAAATCAGAAGAAGGAATTTTTAAACCAATTTAACTAATGACTTTCATACTTTTGAATATATGTATGTATTTTTCGAATGTTTATTATACATTCATTACAAAATATGTTTTGCATAAATATAAGTGCATAAGCTAGTATGTGCGACCTATTTGCACATCTTTAATCAAATAATAAAATGTACGACTGGGTCGCATGAACTTGCTCTTATGTGCAATCAGACGGTGATTTTAAAGTATACATTGTACTTACACATTAAACAAAACAATTGTTAAAAAATCAATATGATTAGAAATAAATTGATTAAACAACCTTTGAAACTGTTTTGACACCAATTCAATGTATACTATCCAATTTCTTACAGAAATCTCATTGATAAAAAAGTTTTAAAAATCGGTTGAGCGGTTTTTTAAATGTATATTTTTTTATATATAAAATTTTGAAAACATTTTTAGGAAAAAAATTGGTACGCTATTTATTATTAAAAAATAATTAAAAAAAAAATAATTTACGCATTTTAAAAATATCGAATTTAAAAACAACAAAATTTTTAAATCCAAATTTTGTTTTTTTTTTTTTTAATTTTGATATGCAATATTATTCAAATTAATAAGAAGCTCTTCTTTAAAAAAATTTATCAAAATCGGCTCAACAGATAATGAGATAGTCGAAAACCAAACAAATGGTTCTATGAGAGATACCAATTTTAAGCGATAGATAATTTTTTTGTCCAATAATATATGTAATATATCCAAGGGCCGTTTTTAATAAAAATGATATTTTCGATTCTGGGTTTCAAAAAAAAGGTTCTATGGGAGGTAGTTCTTATAACCATTTTTCCGAAATTTTGTATACCTAATAAAATAGTAGCTTTTTGTAAAACAATTACTGATTTTTTTTTAAAAAGTTATGAGCACTTTTTTGAGAAAAATTAGATTTTCATAAATTGATAAAAATTTTTACCTACGGCAGATACCATTATTTTTGGTCCTAAAAAAAGAAAAAGAAAACGTGTGAGGGAATGTCCAAAAACCGCTAGGCCCCAAGTTTAAAAAAAAAATCGACCTATCCGTTTAGGCTGCAGTTGAAAGGACAGGACAAACAGATGAACAGAGAGACACACTTTTTTGACTTCGTTATCATCTTAATGGCAACTTTGATCAAAATTTCGAGTTTGATTTTTTTTTACGAATCCATAACTTGCCATATATGTATGTATGTACGGTAAAAAAAAACCTTAGTGTTACAAAAGCTCCCTAGGTCCTTACATATGTATGTTCTTCTATTTCAAAATTAAAAATTCCCTAAATTCTTTTTATTACGAAAAGAAGTAAATATCTAAACAAAAAATGCCTTATGAAGTTTTCAATAAAAATGACACGCTATTATTCTAAGAATCAAGGGTTTCTGCCTTTGGGCACAATACTTACTCGCATTTATTAAATCCATATTATCAAGAATTCTATATTACAAAAAAAAATATTATTGTCATTTTGTGTGTCATATCATAATACTTTCAGAAATGAAAAAAAAAAGTCTTCATTTTTGTTTTCATTAAAAAAAAGTCTTTTATTGACCTGATGCCATAGGGCTTGGAAATTTGTATACCTATACAGTAAAACTCGCTTAAGAGAAACGGCAAAATGTCACAGTATTTCTTTCACTTAAGCGGGTTTTTCACTTAACCGAACCCCGCTTAAGTGAAAAAAAATTAAACTTAAGCGGAGTGCGGATAAGTGAAAAAAAATTTCACTTAAGCGGATTTAAAAATTCCATTCAGCGGAAATTTAAAGCTAGAAAAAAATTGAATTTATCTTTTGGAGTTGCCTAAAATAAATTAAATAAAATCCAACAACGATTTAATATGTAACACAAAAATATTTTTTTGATAGCCAAACCAAAAAGCAATTTGTTTACAAAACGAGAATGAAATGGTTGTAACTTACAGAAATTTAAATGTCATTTTTGTGGTGAAAATGGTGGAGGTGAAAAATAAAAAAAGAAGTGAAAGCGTTCAGCAAATTTTTTGTTCTGTTCGATTCAATTTTTTTTTCACTTAAGAGAGTTTTTTTCAATGAGAAATATAAAATTTAACTCAAAATATTTTTCAGGTAAGCGGGTTTTTCACTTAAGCGAGTTTCGCTTAAGCGGAGTGTTTTATAGGTGATTGGTCGAAAAATGCTCGGGGATGAAAGATTTGTTTCAGCTAAGCGGTCTTTTCTCTTAAGCGGGTTTCTCTTAAGCGGGTTTTACTGTAGTATACCTTTTTTTTCTCTATAAAATATGATAAAATATGATTAAAAAAGTTTAGAAATAAATAAAATCTTTGAAAAAATAAACGATACCATGGTAGCTATTCATGTTTGGAAATTTGTTTATTACACGAAAATCATAGAAACCAAACGTGAAATAGGTTTAACATTTATTATAAGCATTCGAATTTTTTTTTTCTGTAAGCTACAGATGAATAGAACCCAATTGAAGTTCAGCTTTTTCCTCTGCACACAAAGGATTAGCTTGCATGAGTAACAGTTTTAAAACTGTTAAAGCTTTATATGGTTTGGTATTCATGAAAGGGAAGCGGACTGCGGCGTCCTTTGTTATATGAAATCTATGAATCTATAAACTTGACATTTTTTTTTGATTAGTATAGATAATCATTTTTGATTTCCTCTAGGTATAGGGAAAGTATTTATTAAGTTTCGTGTAAAAAATAATTTTGAGGTTGTAATAAAAACTAGAATTGCGATGATAAAGAAGTTTTAAAAAAAAAATGTTTTCATCACCGTTCGTCGATCTATGCGCCTGAGCTTCTATGCGTCTGTGGGTGTGTGCATCTATCCAACTACGCCTCGGTGTATCTGTGCGTCTGTACCTCTAGGCGTCAATGCGTCTACTGTAATTTTAGATAGAACCGAAACGGATGGATCGATTTTTCTTCAAATTAGCTAGAGAGCATTTTTATGATATTCCTTAGAGGGGAAATTCAAATGTTTGTTTTAGCTCATTTAAAACGGATAACTGCCATACAATGATTTCGTTTTTTTTCCAAAAATAGTTTAAACAGTTTTCGAGAAAATAAAAAATAAAAACGTTAATCGAGAACCGTTATTATTCGGTATTACCGAGCTATACTAAATTCTGAGAGGTCATGATTTGCCTTATCACCAATTTCAGTGGCCCATTGATTATGGGAAGTATTATAGGTAGATACTATGGAATCTTAAAAAAATCGAACCCGAAATTTTTGTCAAACTTGGCATTACGTTAGGGAAGAAGAAAAAAAGTTGGTCTCATAAAATCTTGCCCTTCTGTCTGTCTATCTGTTTGTCTTCAGCCTTATTTTCGATTTTCTTTAATATTGGTACTTAGCGGGTTTTGAACATTCCCCTGATATTATTTATTTTTTTTATGACCAAAATGAATTTTTACCTGACATACATTTTTTCGGCATTTTTGCAAAATCTTATTTTTCTCAAAAATGACTTCGCAGATAAAAAAAAAAAACAAAAATCTGTGATTTTTAATAACATTTAGGTATTTTTTGATAAACAAAAAAATTTTATCATGGCACATCCCATAAAACAATTTTTTTTATTTTCGCTTTTCTCGTAAACCGTTTAATTGATTTTGATATTTTTTTTTATATCGTCGCCTGGATAAAATATTGTCGTAAGTTACAATTTGCTACTTTTGGGAAAACGCATTTGAAGTTCAAATTTTTTTTTCTCAAAAACTATACGGTGAATTTTTTTGAAAATTTAGTGGCTTATACAGAAAACATCTGACAACTCAAAAACGTTTAAATAAATACAATATTCTCATAATGAAAGAAATAAGGGTTAATTTTTGCCAATATGCCGTTGTCGTATGTGACGGTTTGACCAAAACTGCTTGTTACCCAAACACATACGACAAAATAATCACACATACGACAATAAATGAAAAAAAATTAAATGTCGTTGGTATGTTACATACGACAATATAAAGCAAGTTATTTATTTAAAAACAAACTCAGGTTTATTTTTTTAATTATTTATTTTATTTTCTCTATAAAAACTTATTTTTTTTTATCAACACATGAAAAAAAAGTAAAATTAAAAAAGTTTTAATTCTAAAAAAATAAATAATTACCTAATCCATATTCAATTATTAAAAAAAAACACTTTTGGTATCTAAACATACAAATATTTGTAAGTTTAAAAAAAATCACATTGATTTTTAAAATGGCACGATAAAATGTTATAATATCTCATTTTTTTCCAGATAAGGAACCATACTTTTTATATCTTCTTTTTTTAGTATTGATGGCCTTTGCTGGAGCTAAACGAAGCTCTTTTCGTTATAAGTTAGCATCGGTTGGCTTTTGAAAACGTCCGGTTTTTTTGCTCAAATCATAATTAGTCGTATTTATTAGATTTGTGTCTACTTAGACACTGGCTAACTCAGCCTAACTATTTTCAAATTGTTTGAAATATACTTTATTTAATAAAAATAAATATCACATTATTCATGGTTAAGACAATCTACTTTTGTGTCTAATTTAGGGCAGATATAAGACAACAATAAACAACGTTTTTGAACATATTCTCCAAAGTTGGACAGTTGTCTAAAGTTAGACAACGTTTATAAATAAGACCAAATAAGTGTAAAACACTTCTTTAAATGAAGTCTTCTCACCAATGTAAATATATAAGAGTTTTGACATCAAAGAATTGGATTTGCTTGTAAGCTAGGTTTTCAGATTTAATTTTTAAAATCCCTTTGGTTCCTTTGCAAAATATCAAATTAACGTTCCGGAAATTAATTTTTTTAAAAAGGCTAATTAAAGTTACTTGACTAGGTATTTCGATGTTTCGTAAATATTTCGTTGCGCATGCTAAAAAATTAAAGAGGGTTATTCAAAGCATAACAGTGCTCCATTATCATACGCATAGAGTTCTTCAGATACTCTTGGTGCAGGGGACTCGTCCGACCTCTGCAACATCTTGATCACGACTGAAATTACACCCGTCTGTGTTTTTTCTTATGAGACATACGACAAACGTTTACCGGAATTTCAATAAAATATTGTCGTATGTGTATTAAAAATGATACGACAATTATTTATCAAACTTTGGTTAAACAGATTTTGTATGAAAAAAATGTCGTATGTCTTTATTTTGTCGTATGTGTAGCATTTTGTATACACATACGACAAAGAAATACTTAAATGTTGGCGACCTTGCACATACGACACATTTTGAGGAAAATATCTTGGGAACTACGGCAGATATCGAAAGACGGATTTCACTAGTTTGTAGAGAAAAAATAAAATAACAAAACTGCATTTTTATCTCAAAACCTCAATTTTTTACATACGACAATATTTTATCCAAGCGACGATATAGAGAATGTATTAGAAATTTTGAAAATTCGATATTTCGAAGTGAAGGTGAAAAATTATTTATTAAAAGAATTTTTTAAATTTATATTCAGACTTTAAAACAACTCTGTGATCGTTCATAAGAGCAAGTGTTCGTACCACCTAGTAGTAGTTTTATTTTTTTTACCAAATATTAAACTATATCTGTTAAAATTATTTTTTTTTTAATATGTGGAGCCGTTTTTGGAGAAAAATAAAATAATTTGTTTAAAGCACCGTTATTTTTGCTACAAAAAAAAAAAACAATTCGGGGGGAATGTCAAAAAAACAAAAAAGGGTAAGTACCAAGTTTAAGGAAAATCGACCCTCTGATGTAACTGTTTGCAGGTAGACAAACGAACAGAATTGCGAGCCTCACTCCTTTCTTCTTCTTTATCATCGAAATGTCAATTTGATTAACATCTAGTTTTCAATATTTGTTATGAATTTAAAACGATGCGACAAATGGCTAGGGCGTGTAGGTTGGACCAAGTAAAGAAAAAAATAGTCATATGGGAGGGAAGGGGGTGAGGGTTATATATATACATATACCCCTGTTTAGGCGGTAGGGAGAAAGGAAGCACTTACAATGGCAAGATATACTTTTTTAAAAGCCGTAAATCCACTTTACATATACAAACAACTTAATCTATATTCAATCAAATAGAAATCTTTTAGGAAAACAAAAGTAGAACTTTTGATTTTGTTTTAAGTTCCCCCTCCTTTTCAATCTTCTTTCAAACCAATAACTCTTTCTTTTGCATGTTTTTTTTTTTTTTTTTTTGTTATTGTTGTTTCCCTACAAATCATCTAGCACAAAATACATTTGCGATTCGCTCTGGTTCCTTTATTTTCTTCAAGCCCCTTGTTAGCTCTTGTAGCGCGGTATAGGTATCCCACTTTTCTTGCAGAAACTTTAAGACAATTCCCTCACGCAAATTGTCCACAATTTTAGTGAAAAGCGCACACAGACATCCAGGGAACATCAAAATGCATCGACTTAGAACGCTATGTACTCTCGGTTTATTTAGACTCTGCACTATGCCAGCATTTGTTGTGTTAATTAGTTATAATGCTGCGGTATATACCTGCCAGTGCTGCATTTTCTCTAATTGTAAACTTATTCGCAATGGACTCTTTTTTGGCGTGATTACTCCGCATCAGTAGATCCAATCTAATCTATCTATCTCTTTCTTATAAATTCAAATATTATTTTCACTTAGCAGCAAGCGGCAGCGAAGTGCCTGGAGATGCAGGAATGGCAGCTTATACCATGTACCAGAACAATAAAGACACCTCGGAGTATTTATTTAAAAGCCGTTAACAGTATAAAACGGTTTGTACGCCATTTAAGTGCATCAGTTAGTTGCCTTTGGTCGGTCGTTTTGGAATCCAGGAATTTTTGTTGCATCATTCAAGAGGGACCGTTAATTTGTTTTTTCTCGAAATATGATTAAGAGCCTTTCGGTGGTTTTTGTTGTGTCCTTTCTGCTGGATACAACAGTGGTGATGGCTCGTAGTGCAACTAGTTCTCCATACCAAAGTGTAGATTCAGCATCCAAAGTGGAAGAAGCGGAACCAACCAATGAAAGCCCTTCCGTTTGGAGTGACGTTTCCACGATGTATCGGATATATCAGCAGTGTGCCAGTGAAAATCTATCTGTGTGTTTGAAAATCAAATTGCTGATGGGTCTGGAAAAGGCATTTAGATACTCCAAGGAATTGAGAATAGTGGACGGAGTCAAGTTTGTCAATAACTTTGATAGCGAGAAAGAATCTAACGTTATGCCAAAAGCAGCTTTGGACGAAAAACACATCGAAGCAAATTTACCAAGAGGCCTGGATGGCAAGGAGGATACCCTTAACAATATGATATTTAAGAGATTGTCAAACTTTCTACAGGAATACACATTGCAGGTATGAGAAGTACTCCATTCTTTCAATTCTCTTTTGAAAATGTGTATTAATTCTCTAGGTCAAATTTCCCGATGTGCAAAACGTTGAAAGGTCCTTTGACGAGAGTCGCAAGAAGAAAGACAAAAAAGGTGGTGGGGCTTACATCATGATACCATTACTGCTCGGTGGTACATTTGTGCCAATTGCTTACGGTGCTTTAGCAATGTTGGCAGGCAAAGCTCTTATCGTTTCGAAACTTGCTTTAGTCCTTGCATCAATTATTGGTATTAAGAAACTTTTGAATGGTGGTGGTTCTAAGGAGTCACAACATGAGGTTGTTGTTTCGTCGGGTGGTCATAGCTCAGGATGGGGTCGTGATATTGATTTGGCTTATAATGCTTATAATCCGAAGTCATCAAAGAAGGAGACCTAAGTGAATATAGTCTAAATAAGGTTAACATAAATTATTTAATATTTATTTTATTTTTAAGTTTAATTTTGATGCAAAATTATGTAAACGATACCAAAAATACGAGCTATGTAAATATAATGCCAAAGTTTTAAGAAGCCTCAGAGGAATAAAATGTTATTGGTTGTTTTTTTTTTTTATATTTTATTAAAAGTTCCAATTTTAATTTTTGACTGAAAACATTGGAAATAATAAATAAATAAACAAACGAACCTCTTTAATGGATACCCTTGTCGTTCGACTTAAAAACAAATTAATTAAAACTACTTCTGAGAAATATAAATACTTTTGTGGTGTTTTTATCTCGAGGTTGTATGTAAGCTCGTGGATATTTTCGACGAAAGAAATTAAATCTCGGGCTAAAAAGGAAATTAATCTAATCAACTCCCAGATTTATTTACAGATCAAAATTAGGGTTAAAAAAGTTTCCAGTTTTATTAAAAACTTAAACTAACTTATACGGTGTTTCATATTTATAATACAAAATGCTATTTTCATGCAGAAAAACCACAGCAGAGTGATACTGTCCATATAGCTCCTCCGGAGTTAGTTGGTACAAATAAACAAAGTCAATTCGATTAAAAAATATCGTTTAAAAATAACCAACATAACTAACCCTGTACTTCTATAAATAACAAGCCTTATGGGTTAAATTTTTCAAAATACATGGTTTTAGTTACCGACATGGCTCGTTGATATTAACCAATTGAATCTATTGTTTTTTAACAAACACACTTGATTAAATTCAACCAAGCTGCTATAATTTTAACATACTTACTTAATTAAATTATAACAGCTTATTCAGTTGATACTAAGCAACTTACTTTGTTGAAAGTAACAACCATATATAATTGAATAAATTCAACCAACTTAAAAAAAAATTCAGAAAACTTACTTGATTTACTGCAAATAATTTATTTTATATTAACTTAAGTCCTTTGATGAAATCAACAAACATACTTGATTAAATTTAACCAACCTACATCGATCTGAGAATATTACCATATTATGTAGTTGATTTTAAATAACTTACTTTGTTGAATTTTTTTCTAACCAACGTACTTGGTTGATATTATCTAACCAACATACTTAGTTGATTTTAACATGGTAGATATTAAATTAGATACCTGTTTGATATTTACTACCAACGTTCTTGGTTTATTTTTATTAATGTACTTGGTTGATATTAACCAACATATTTGGTTGCTATTAACCAAAATACTTGGTTGGTATTTTATTTACTATAGCTACAGCATTAAACTCAGCCCACGATGTTCGCTTAGCAGATGAATCAGGGGAAAACAGCACACTGCAACAAAAACGTGCGTAAATAAATTAAAAAAATATTCGGGCAGTAAATTTTTTAATCAATTTTTGTTCAATAAACTGGTTTATTGATACAAGCAAAAGTTTATTGATCCTTTTTATTAATTAATTTATCTTTTACAAAATTGATTTGTTGAAGTAATGTATTTTTTTTGTTGTCTGCAGGAACGAATTTATTAGGAAAACAATGAAATAATTTATTGAACTGAACAATTTGATATAATCTATTAAATTGGAAAAACTCGCTTTATTGTCCGAATACAGTGGCTTATAAGGGTAGGCCAAATAGTTGTTTTTTTTTTTTTAATTTTAGTCGACTCTTTAGCATTAGGGGGTGGATAAGATGGTGAGATGGAAAGCGTAGTTTTTCATTTGGAGGACAGTCGTTGTGTGTGGCTTCGTTGTCAGTTGAGATTCGTTGGTCAGACTGAGGGTTATGCTAAGGAGGGCATTGTTTGACGTCTTATGGAACTTTTGAAACAAGACAATTCAGATTTAGTCTCACTTGCTCTTCTACTCTTCGGGCCGCAACGATCGGGGATAATGATTTCGCGTATGTTAATGAGCCGTGAGCATTTCTAGGTTAAGGTTGGTAGAACGTTTATTGTGTATGTTGTAGACGTACGGTCCAAGCTTTTATATTATGAGAAAAATGCTCTCTTCGGTTCTTGTCTTTTGCTTCCCATCTCCTATAGGCGAAGAAGGTATGGTTTATATCGTCTCCTTGGCATGCCCCTATGCTGACAGGCTGGACTATTTATATTGACAATTTTGTGGAGAAAGTCGTTGAAATATCCGTATCCGCTGAGAAATTGGGTGACGTAGTAGTTTACTTCACTGTGTTTCCGTTCATTAGCATATTAGCCACATTCTCCATTAGCTTTACCGTCCATCTTCATCCGAGTTCCGAGTCCCAAAGCTCTTGCCACTTCTACTTCGGGAGCTGCTTTATCAGCTCGTTTGCCTTTGGCACACCCATTTCTGTCTTATTTTCGTGGGCTTACTTTCTTTCTGCTGCTAGAAAATCCATGAAAGTCACTCCTGCAACTACGAGGACGGGTTGTTCCAACACTGTTCGGTAAGAATTTGCTACGCGAAGATCTCTGCGCCTCTGCGAGGCTGCTATTTCTGCTTTCGGTACGTTTCTTGGTGAATAGAATCTGCCCAAATCTCGCTTCCGTAGAGTTGAATGACATTCGTCGTCGTCGTCAGCAGAAGCCTACGTTAACCAATGTTGGCCATCAGTTTACAGAGTGACGTTGTCACTTTTGACGCTCGTTCCGCTGCGGACTTTATTTGTTACGAGGAAGTTTAAAAACGATTCGAACGTGTTTGCCTCATTAAAACAGTTGAAAAGAAAAAGTAATAGTAATTGTAGCAAAGTAAGAGTAGCAAAAGTAGAACAACAGAAAAGTAAAAGTAGCAAAAGTAGTAGTATAGCAAAAATAGTAGAAGTAGTTGTTGTGTTAACAAAAAATTAGTGCTAAAATATAACTGTGCATACAAAATTAAATTAAAATTTGCATGAATCGTATAGTTTTCCCAAAAACGATTATGTTAACTTCAACGAGCTCACATCTCAGCTCCTTAACTCATTTACACTGGAATTCGTGGAATTCTCTCCCTAGATGTATCATATTAATATCTGACACGAATCAGTACAGGCAGAGACTATGGCGACATTTGAAGGCACTTGGATAAGGATTTTTGATTATTTTATTAATATTTTTCAAAAATGTTATTCATATTTCTTTTTTTTTTGCTTTAATATTGTTAATTAATATTTGTACATATCTGTTTCTTTTTCTTTTCTTTTAAGTCATAATGTATAAATTGATTCTGTGACTTATTATTCATTTATGTATTATACACTCGGTGTTATATACTGAAGCTTACACTAATTTAAAAGATATTGTATCTTACAGTTTAGGACTATTCCTTAAAGCAATTGAAATCGAAAGTCGTAAAAACAGACAGAATTGTGAACCCGACTCAGTAATTTTAAAGAGTCACGTTTAATCAAAATCAGAAGTACGTTGGTAAAAAAAATAATCAAATAAGTAAATATAAACCTACAGAAAAGCTTATAAGAAACCTCACTTCTATTGTGTATCCTTTTGATGATACACAGTTTTTTTTTTTTTATTTAATAAAAACGAGGGTATTGGATTTTTCCTATCAGTAAAAAATTTTATATTGATTTTAAATTTGCAATGATATAAGTTAATAAAAGTATGAGTAAGCTTATATTTATACAAAATCACGAAAAGTCTTAAAAAAATATACTTATGTACTTCATTCTTCCAAACGATTGAATCTCGTGAAAAGTATGATTGTCTATACGTTTTTGTGCATATATAAAACATCTTACAAGCTCCCACATAATGTTTCACGGTTGATAAACTCTCCAAGTATAAATAAGATAAAGAAAGTCTGTATAGCTAGATATAAGGGGCTAGTTCAGGGTTCATAAAATATAGAAACTAAGTTTTCAATATAAACTTGACATTTTATTGAAAAAAATAAATAAATAAATATTGCCAACCATTGCTGGCAACGTAGTCCTCATCTCTCGGACAACCAAACTGTCCCCTTATAAGACACTTATCATCCTAGCTATTTTGCTATATGTTCCAGAGTCATGAACCAAAACAATGGTGGATAAAAATGAGAAAGCCTTTAGAATTTTGTTCGGGTGAATTTTGGTCCCATCCACATATAGACGATAAGTGGAGAAGAAGATAAAATATGTAATGCGACTCCAAATTTTTACTAAAAGAGAAAAAAAGATCTAGATGGTGTACTCATGTAGAGAGGATGGTCACCAATGTTCCGGCCCCGAAAAACTTTAAGCCAACTAGCAAAAAAGGACCATAATAGTTAAAGGAAGACCACACTTAATTGGCGCCCTCAATTAGAAGAAAACTTCAACGAATTTTACCTTCAAAAATTTGAAAAAGGTATCGGCAAAAAAAAATTTGTTGAAAACTATCGTGTCATAGCTAAACCTTCATGTATTACAAAATTATTTGAAAATATTGTGTGCAAACAGGTTCAGTTTCACTGCAAAGGATTAATTTAACAAGAACAACATGGATTTTGCAGTAAATTTTCTTGAATTCACGAAACAATAGACAAACATTTGACAAAAGGACATAATACTGATTATGTTGACTATTGTGACTTAAGTAAAGCATTTGATAGAGTCTGCCATAAAATACTTCTAAATAAACTAATTTTTTATGGATTCCGAGACTAGATATTGACTTAAATAGCATCGTTTAGTTGGAAAACATCACCATATTGGGTCAAATTGAAAAACTATATTTCTAAAATTACAAAAGTCTTATCTGGAGTTCCCCAAGGCAGTCATATTGGACCTATTCTTTTTATACTTTCTTCAATGACATACACTTTACTTTCTTATATATAGTAAGATTTTGATATTTGCTTATGATTTCAATATTTGTATGGTTTAAAAAGCTGTAATTAGTTTTATTTCCACAACATAATTGTTACGTTTACATTAAGTTTTTATACATTATATTTGGCAGAATTAAGAATTAAACAAATGAATAAAAACATGTTAAATGTATGTATTAAAAAAAAGTGAACGACGGAATGAAGAACCTCATGTTCAAGACATATCCAATCTTCTTCCTTTTTCCTTTTCCCTCGTCAACGAGGCAAGATCTTTTTTATTTTGTAACTAATAAAATTAATATTAAGAAACTTTATAATAAGTGTTTCTTTATTTTATTAAATTCAACTTTTTACATACACAACAATAATATTGATAAGGTATCCGGATGGATCTAAACAGTGTAATAAGTGTAAGATAAGGAACTGCTCTTGGAAACGATATCTAGTTGAATCTGTCTATTTCGTCGACAATGTACTTGTTAATAAAGTTGATATCTGATCTGGGAGTTTTATTTGACTGTAAACTTTTTTTTAGTCGTCATATCGATACAATAATCAGCAAAAAATAAGCCTTCTTGGATTGATAATGAGGTTCTCAAAGGAGTTTATTAATTCTTAAATCTTTAAAACGCTTTTCTGTGCACTTTTGTGTCCTATGTTGAAACATTGTAGCTTTGTTTGCTGTCCTAGTTATGACAATACTATAATTTAACTTGAGAGTGTTTAAACACGTTTCCTGTTATGTTCTATGTCCTGCAACATATTTTCCATGGAACGAAACCCAACACAACACTTTACCACCATAAATGAGAGTCGATTAAATCTTCTTAAAATTGTTATACTTTTATAAACTTTATACTTATAACACTCATGTAAATTTAAGAACAATTTTAATTTTGTATATAATAATTAATAAAACTATAATATTTATTTAAATGCTCCTTTAATTGAAACACGTGTCTTTTAATTTCTTATCTGCTTCTCCAAACTATGAAATTTATTTTTAGAAATATCATCCTTATTTTAGGTGATTATTTCTACAAAGTCCAACGTCTATTTTCAAGTTTTTGGCTTTCAAACATTTTTGTGTTAGATTTTATAGAATTGTTTTTTACATCTATGATTTTCTTGCGATCAATTTGTGGTTTTAAAATATGCATGGTACTTACCTACACTTAAGACTAAAAAAATGTTAAAAAATCGATATATGTAGGTAATCAAGAAATAAATTGATTAAACAACTTCTGAAACTATTTTGACCAAGTTTAAGGAACATCGTGCCACCCGTTGAGAATGAAGCCGAAAAGACATGACAGACAAACGGGCACACAGACGAAATTGCGAGACCAACTTTGCTATCATCGTAATGTCAACTTTGATCAAAATTTTGAGTTCGATTTTTTTTTTACGAATCCATAACTGGGCATATATTATTACCTATGTATGTCGCAAGTAAAAACAATTCTTTATCATTTTTGGTAAAAAAATAGATTCTTGGTTAAAAATCTTTGTTTATCCTGATTTTCTCTATTAATACTCTGAATTTCAATAAAAACGAAATCCGAAAATTGATCTTTAAAGCGTGCCAACCCATGCTTTGACCACAGATAACACATGACCAAATTGTTTATTTAAACACTTGCTAAAAAACAGCATACCTGCATACCCCTCATTTGGGTGCACTTGATGAGGGTAGATTGACCGTTAGCGGCATCGTAGACTATTAAGAATAAATTTTGTAGAAAGCATTCAAAAACCCTATACCCTAAGTGATTTTTACTCCATCTGGAAATACCATTTGTTAATCTGGCTCCATTTTAATAATTGAGATACGCAACATACTGACACTCAACTCAACCAGCTTTGTCCTCACTAGACAACATCAACATCGTCAACCATAAGGTTTTTCCTATCGTAATTCACAAGACAGAAGCTGTGTATATTATGCAGCCTTTATAATATACCGAAGACGAAATAGACTATAAGTGCCTGTAAGAGGTGTTGTTAACATGCGGCTAATGCGATTATAAGTTACCATAATTGTTCAACGTATACGCTTTGATCAGATCTTTAGTATAATCAAGTGATTTTTATGACAGCGATATTTATATATTATTCTTTGTCATTTAGCGTTTAGAGCGTACTAACTAATTAATAACATTTTATCTGTCTGTCAGCTTGTTAGTCTTGTCTTGCTATTTGTATAATAGCGTGATGCATTGGTATATGGAGTTGCTGATGTTGATACTCTAAGATAAATATAGCTAGCTTTTAAAGAAATTAGAAATTTTTCTATAGATTTTGTGCACCTCATCTTTTATATACGCACTTGTATTATGCTTTAACAACAATAATATACAGCGCTATGTGCCGTGGTGTTAATCGTCAATGGCCGACGATATCAATTTCTTTTACACTTTCCTACACACACCCGAGTTCGATTAAAAAAATTTCACTCTCATAAATGCTAATATCATTTAAAGTGCGTATGGTATTACGACCGACAACGTGTTGTGTATCTTTGGTCAGGATTGTTTTTTAAAATTAAAGTCAGGAAGGTAAAGTTGTTTTTGTAGTCATATTCAAGCCTTAATTCAAAAACAATGATAAAAGTATTGATGATGTTTAGGTGCTGATGAAAAAATACAAAAAAAAAAGTTTGAAAGAAATAATGGCTCATAGGAAATAGAAACAATTAGCTAAATCAGGTTTACAGTTAGGTTGAACTACATATCGATCCCCTTGTAAAACTGGCTTTGAGTTAAATAAATCAAATCACAAGACTTTACAACACAATCTTTTGATTTTTTCAACTCTTCAGTCTTCAAACGTTGTGGTGTTTTGATGGATATCTCATCGAACAGTGGAATACATCGTTTTGAGATTGTTGCGCTTGATATTTTTAAAGCATTTAATAGAGCTTAGATTCAAGCCCTCTTATCAAAAATGCTTGCTTTTGGTATTGATGAATCATTTCGTTGGATTATTGGTTTCTTTTCTGACCGTCCAATTTGTGTTTTCAAGTCTAAAGTTCAAAAAATAAATACTGATGTGCCCCAAGGCTCCGTTTTGTCTCCGACTCTATTTATTATTTTCATAAATGGTGATTTATCTGAAACTTTTATTTAACTTATCTATTTCGTCGGCAACGTTTTTCATATTCGTTTCCAGAATCGCAGCCCTGTTATCGTAAAGGTGTGTCAATCGTTCATTTTAAAAGATGCAATCGTTCATATGTCAATCGATTCAATGATCCGTTCCTTCAATCGTTCATTTTTTCAATTATTTCGGTTTCTGTTTTATTTTGGTTGCGAATAAAATGGGAAAATTTCATTCTTTTCCAATCGTTCATTTTTCCAGTTATGCTTAACTTTACAATCACACCTCCAAAACTTTCGACAGAACGTTCTTTTTGTCTTGTTGTACCTACAATAACCTTATGTAAATGTTTTATTTCTTTCTTTCTTTATTTCTTTCTTTCTTTCTTTATTTCTTTCTTTCTTTCTTTCTTTCTTTCTTTCTTTCTTTCTTTCTTTCTTTCTTTCTTTCTTTCTTTCTTTCTTTCTTTCTTTCTTTCTTTCTTTCTTTCTTTCATATTCTTTCTTTCTTTCTTTCTTTCTTTTTTTCTATCTTTCTTTCTTTCTTTCTTTCTTTCTTTCTTTCTTTCTTTCTTTCTTTCTTTCTTTCTTTCTTTCTTTCTTTCTTTCTTTCTTTCTTTCTTTCTTTCTTTCTTTCTTTCTTTCTTTCTTTCTTTCTTTCTTTCTTTCTTTCTTTCTTTCTTTCTTTCTTTCTTTCTTTCTTTCTTTCTTCCTTTCTTTCTTTCTTTCTTTCTTTGAGAATTAGTGGAATGAACGAAATATTTCGATTCTTGGTATGACGTTATTTACTGACCTTCTTTGATAATATACTAGATATTGCTAAAAATGCAGCAAAATGCTTCAAGGTTTCCTAAGAAGATGAAAGAACTTTTTTCCCTTCATGATCTGGCAACAATTTTCAAAGCGTAAATACGCCCAAGCCTAGATTAGGTATAACTTGCATAAATCTGTTCTGGAGCATGAAAAACATCATTGCGCCTATCGGATAGAATCCAAAATAGAGTTTTAAGGTTGATAGAGGTGAAAGATCTATTTCTGAAACATTTCTTTCATTTGAACATCATCGTCGAAATGTCTCTTGCCTATGACTGTTTTATCGCTTATTTTTTAAAGAGTGCTCTAGTGAAATTGCCAGCTGTATTCCTTTTATTTATCAGCAGGGTTGTCAAGTTTGAAAAACAACAATAATTATTGAAACGAAAATTTAGAATTAAAGAAAAGAATACTCCTTTGTTTACCTAGTTCTTCTTCAATAAATTCAATGTATGTATCAATTATTGTCATCATTTGGAAAGCATTTCAGCACTGGGATCAAAATTATTCGAATATTAATATTTTAATCGCCTGTTTGGTGATAAATTGCAAAATCTGACAAGCCTGCTTATCAGTCTACCCTGAGCCTATAACTTCGGTCGTACAATTAAGTACAGGCATTATTTTTTTTTTTTAACCGCAGTATAAGACTATATGATCCTTACTCCACTCTGTTTTTCCTTTCCATTCCAATATCCAGACTCAGACATTTATCATTTAATCTCCTATACTCAATCCTCCGTCTACTTCCTAAATGCTTATACTGGGTTAACAAATAATATTTTAAGGGTAATCATAACCTTAAGTGCAGGGCATTTATTAAAAAAAAAACGCTAAATTGGCCAAATAACAAGCGTGTGTTGTTGGGATTAATTTGACTGAGTTCACAACTTAGTTTAATTGTTTATATATGTGGAATTCCGATTCAAAAGGCTTCGAAGGCAATTGATAGCAAAATTTTGAACATTTTGAATGTGTTTTTTTTACACGATTGACTGTTGGAACAAAGAAATTGTAAAAATTAGTTAAGATATTTATAAAGATATATATAAAGATTTTTTCATGGATCATGGCGTTTGTTAAACCCGGAACTAAGCTTTTATAAAAATCCTTATTATTATTGCATACACAAATTATCTTTCCTCTATTTCTTTCATAAATAAGCTTATTAAATAAAATTTTAAACAAAAATAATATTATTAATATTTTTTGCAGTATTCCTCATGCGATGAATTTGTAACTTTGTTTCCTGGAATATTATTTATATTTGCCATTTTTATGACATTTTTTTTTTGCAAACATTATTATGATGCAGAAGGTGGTTTCACGTATTTGGCCGCAAAGTTAATTTCAAACAAGTAATTTATACCTACACACATCTTTTTATATTTAAATAAAATTGTAAGGTGAGCTCGACTTGAATATCAGTTAGCACCTGCCAAACTTAAAATTTCACTTGTCCATCGTCATTGGCGAGGCCGTACGTCGCGTGCGTTCGCGGTGATGCGGTGCGGTGGTGAGAGTGACATTATTGTGCAATTTCTTAAAACAATTCCCGGTATGTTCTCTATGAGGTTTTTTTTTCGTTTTAAGCTTGGCTGAATTTTAGCTTGTAGGATTTGAAGACAGACATCAAACTTTGAACTGGAGCCAATCATGAATGGAATTGGTAATTAGAAATATTTTCTCTTATGGATTGTCACTGAAAAACAAAATTGAGCTTGAATGGAAAATTGTAAACTATAAACCGCTTTACCTTCTTGTTAGCCTTATTATTTTATGTAGGCCTTTATTTTAGTAAAGGTGTGACTTTGATATCTTGTCACAGTTGTTATTTCCTATAGTTCGAAGAAGACAATTTGATTTTAGCATTCTTTGTTATATACGTGCTCTAGGAAGTTTAGTTTTGATTGAACATAATACGTATACATGTAAAACATTTCTGTGTGTTGTTTTTTTTTTCTGTGTGCAGTCTAAAATGGATGAACGAATTTTATTCAAACTTGGTGTATAGGTACGACAAGTATTTTTGTTCATAGCTTGTTAATTTTTGTTTGGTAATTACTATAAAATTGTATAAATAATACTTTTAATAAAAAAGTTATGTAATGAATAACGAGGTAGCCTGGTATAGCTTTGACTGCCCACCCAAAAAGATGGTGCACAACTAATCAATCCCATTATAACTGCTCATGGTGGTTGGGTTATAGGTAATGGATATATAAATGATGTAAGTATATTTAAATTTATATTATATTTTATTTTTAAGTTTACGGGACCTTAACAGGATTTTGCAGTTTTTTTTTTTGCATTGCTATTCTGGATTGCAGTTTTTTTCTGCAGTTCAAGAAAAAATTTACCAAAATTTTGAAGTCCTCATTTAAGAAAAAAAATCAAAAAATTCATATTGCACGGCAGAAAGTAAGCATGAAAGTCCTTTCTCAGCAACCACGTGAGGTAGGAATTTGCAGTAGGGCTCCAAATTTGCAGTTCACAATTTAAATCAAGATATCGGAAATCTATGATATTAGTTTAAAGTAAAGGGTGGTTAAATTTTAAGGGCCGATGTTGATTTTGAATATAAACACAAATTATTTAGGAAATTATTGTCATTTCTTTTTGTTATGATAATATTGGTATAGTTCAATTATGTATGGAACAAAATATCGGCCAAATGGCCGCCGCGACCTCAGCAGCACACCTCCATCCGATGATGGTCCAAATTTTCAATGACGCTGAGACATAATTGAGGTTCTATGCCGTTAATGTGCCGAATCTCATCCTTTAGCTCTTGAATTGTTGCTGGGCTATCAACGTACACCCTTTCTTTCAAATAACCGCAAAGAAAGAAGTCCAACGGTATCAAATCACATGATCTTGGCGGCCAATTGACATCGCCACCACGTCAGATAACACGGCCATTGAATTTGTCGCACAAAAGAGCCATTGTTTCGTTAGCTGTGTGGCAAGTGGCACGGTCTTGTTGAAACCACATATCGTCCACATCCATATCTTCCAATTCGGGCCATAAAAAGTTCGTTATCATCTCACGATAGCGAACACCATTCACATTAACTGCCTGACCGGCCTCATTTTGGAAAAAATACGGCCCGATGATGCCGCCAGCCCATGAATCGCACCAAACAGTCACTCTTTGTGGGTGCATTGGTTTTTCAACAATCACTCTTGGATTATCATTCGCCCAAATTCGGCAATTCTGCTTATTGACGAATCCACTGAGGTGAAAATGTGCCTCATCAGTCATCACTGAAGATGATTTTCTTCGAAAATTGATCATCCACTGTTGCCATTTCTTGCCACCATTCTGACCATTGACGACGCTTGAAATTGTCAAGAGACTTTAACTGGTTCAAATTGAGTTAGTCTGAAATTGAGAAATGTCACATGAAATGCAAAAAAAAAAAACGTTTAGGTGTGGTTCAAATTCAACATCGGCCCATATAATTTAACCACCATATATATCTTAACTTTTGTGTCGTGCCGTTTAGGGTAAAATGACAAAATATAAAGAAGTTATAAAATGTATTCAGCTTTCTATATCCCTAAGTACCTAATATGCTTCCAAACCCAATATATATCTCCATATAAATAAAGTAGGTACGTATAGTTAATTCATATACGTATATATATATATATATATATAAATAATTATATCGATTAACATTCTGGGTTCCTTTCAAATAATTTTTTTAATTTTACTCAACCCAATAAGCCCTATATACAGTACACAAAACAAACATTAAATTAAAAAGACTTTGTATGATTGAATCCTTAAAATCCTCTTTTACACATATTAACTTCATTTTAAAAATATAAAATAAAATAAAATTGATATACATAGATACATTATAAATATATGTATATAGAGGTACCCTATAGGTTAAGAGGAATTTTACATTAATTTGATTCCTTAAGTCTTCATTGTTGAAAATTGAACATAAGCCATTTTGCCTTTTAAGTTTTTAAGGACTTAATTCCCAGAATTTCCTTTCACAAAGTTGTATTTTTATGTTTATTTTTTTTTTAATTTTGTATAGGACAAAGCAAAATGCTTCGTTTTGCTGAACAACTCAAGGCTATCTGTATTAAAAGGATTACTTTGGATTAAAAAAAAAAAAGAAATAAAATCCACCACTGTGGTCACACGAACTTGCTTTTATATACCTTTTACACTCTGGTTTTAAAGTCTTATGATGATTTTAAAATAATTATAATAATATATTTTAATATTGTATGCCATCTGCCAAAAGAATTTACACAAAAATGAACAACATAGCACTGTGTTTTATGCGCATATGAAACTGACAAATGTTTAAAAATCAACATTATGTAATTAATAATTAATTGATTAAACAATATGTTTTTTTTTTTTTTTTTTAAACCAATGCCATGCACCAAATCTGAATTCTTTAAAAATCATAATTTATGAGAGAAATTTTTTTTAAATTATTGGAGCCACTTTTTTTGAATTAATTTTTAATTTAGATGTTTTATTTTGTAAATACATATGTTTTTCTAAAAAAAAATTGGTAGGTACACCATTTTTAGTATTTATAAAAATGCGGAATTAAAAAATCATCTAACCGATTTTTCAAATAGAATTTTTGATACTTATTTTTTTTTATCTAATTTTTTTTTTCAAAATTTGCATACATATACAAATACATACATATATATTTTGTGCCTATTCAAAATTTAACTTAAATTGTTTAAACAGATAATAAGGTATTCTTAAACATAATATAGCTATACTGCTTTTTGAAAGCAAATTAGCCTTTTCTTGATTAAGTGCCTTTTTCTCTTTTTAAAACAATAATTGTATCCTTTAGTGTGTAGCTTGTGACGAAATCTGCTGGACAAAAATTGTAGGAGATATTATTAAGCCTGAAAGTAAGTAGGTCCCCTCCATTCCTGCTAATAGCACGCACAAAAAACTGTTGGGGAGCTGTTAGTCGTACTAGCTCCTGCGACACCCAATTTTTTAATTAATTTTTAAAATTTACACTTAAACTATAATTATTATTATCCAACAAATACGTGCGACTAAGTGCGTGATCTTTATTTTATTCAATCATTTGAATAATTTTGATATTGATCTCAAAATCACTTCAGAATACAATGACATTAGGATTTTAAAACTTTTCAAGGACAAAATGAAAATTTTTCACATGTGTAGGTACATCGATATTTTTTTTCGAATCAAAGTTGTTTCACTACTGAAAGTGAAAATAGTCGTAAGAGCCTTATCTTGATCCCAGAGCGAGTTAAACGAAAAAATGAGTTTACAATAAAAAAAATTAAAATAGACATAAAAAAAAAAAAAATCTGATTCCTATCATCTGAGAATCAACAATTCGTTTTCAGTTGAAAGTGAGTTTGTATTTAAAATACGCGAAAGTAATTTTCATTTTTTATTAGAAAACTATATCATGGATTTTTTTTTCATTTTTTTTTTTATTTTTTTATCTTTGTGGTTAATCTTCAGAAAGAGCATCACTCGTACTCGTATAAATGTACATTTGTATGACAGTGCAAAATGTATATTATTTCTATAGGAGTGGCAGAGGAAAAGGTAGAGGGTATCGCCGGTATGGTTGATATGGTTATGTGACCAAACTGAGAATCTTTATTTTATTTACAATACAATCGTTAATGTGCGTTCGCATTTATATACAGTCCTAAATTGTTTGAGTGCGTATGGACTATGGATGTAAAGTGAAATTTTACAAAAAAAAAAAAAAAAATTGAAACTAGTTATTTTCTATTTTACTCCAATTTTTATTGAGATTTTTCATTGAAATGCGAAACAACCTCTCTGAATGGCAATATTATCGTCTTCAATAGATACTTTTTGTTGTTTGTTGCATATGCTAGTCAGATCCGTCCAACCAACAGCAACAGGTGCGCCCGCCAATACAAACTTAATCTTTTAGCCATATTTTTATCCTCATCATTCAGACATTCAGATCTATTGCTTTCGGCTGATGATACTCTATAGAGCTTATAAGCATTCATTGACAAATAATAGAAATGTGTGTATATAATGTAGGTATATGCGGAGGAGCCTCCTCAATATCTTTTTCTTTAAACTGGGTATCAAAGAGATCTTTAGACTTGAGGCTTGATGTGCACACATGTATGTTAGGTACGCCGAAAAAGAGTTGAAGAGCTTTCTATGCATGACACAACATACATAACAAGTAATTCAATAAAATATTGAAAGGTGAATTTCCCTATTACTGTGGTCAAATATTCATATTCACAAATTCAACTTCAAGTGCAAACAATCCATTTATTTGACTTCAATAGGAGAAGAGTCATTTGGGATAAGCTGATAAATAGTTTTATCTACCTATTCAATTCTAAAATTACATGAAATAAAGACCCATTACCCATTTCCAAATAAGACTACACAGGAAGCTATAAAACTAGTCAAATAACTTTCTTATTACAATATTTTGAACTTTGAATGGAGCCCCAAAGGACCGGCCAAAGTGGTGGCATAAAAAGCTGGATTCATTATTATAATGTAGGTAGGTAGATAGAAATGGTGACCACGAGCGCCTAGCTCCGTGACCCAATTAGCGCTTAATTGCGCCGCAGTTTTTATCATCCATAACTCGTTTGACCTGTATACGAAAAAGAATTGTTGAAATGCATTTGTGGAATTATCAATACACTCCCCCAATCACAGTATGCCGAGATTATTTTGTAATATATATTAATTAAATAAAAAGGAAAAAAGAAATTTTTATTTTACTTTTTAATTTTTCAAATATTTTTCACAACTTAATTTAATTATTTAATTATTAGGATTCGCGACGCGTTTCGGAGTGTACCTCCATCTTCCGGCGAAATACTCAATTTTCTATTATTATTTTGTAAATTTATTTCCGGTTCAGAGAGAATCTACATTTGACTTTTAGTAGAACATCGTCCACTTATTCGCGGTCGAAGTTCATCTTCATTATGTTGAGAAAAGAGACCAAATCTTTGATCTTTATTTCAGGGAGTTCGTTGAGGTCTTCGACGAATGGTTTACCAAATGACTGTAATGTCTGTAATCCCATTCTGGCTAGAGCGGGGCATTTTCAGAGGAGGTGAGCGACTGTTTCCTTTTGCTGCTGGTCCCCACAACTACGACAGTAAGTGCTGTGATGGATTCCAAGCTTTAACGCATGCTCTCCTAATGTCTAGTGTCCAGAACAGGTTGCAACAATCCTGCAGCTATGTCTTGTCTGGGTCAGCAAATTTATTCATTTGTTCGGGATCTATTATAGGTGCGCCAAACTTTCCTAGAAATAATGCAGTTTGTTAAACACCATAGACAGCTATAGCTTTGAGGTAGTTAAGGATTTTGTCTACCTAGGCTCCGCTATCAACTTAAAAAACGATACCATCGCTGAGATCAAGCGGAGAATAAATCTTTCCAATAGGTGTTTCTTCGGGCTAAGAAGGCAATTGAGCAGCAAAGCCCTATCTCAAGCAACTTAAGTCTCCATGAATAACACCGCTTACTATCCCGGTTCTCCTATATGGTGCAGAGGCATTGTTCTTGTCAAAAGTGTATGAAAACAATTTAGGTTCTTTTAAAAGGAAGATTCTCCGAGTGATTTTTGGTCCCGTGTGCATAAACGGGGATTGGAGGAGAAGATACAATGATGAACTGTACGGGCTGCACAGCGACACCGACCTAGCCAAAAAGGTAATAATCCAACGGTTGAAGTGGCTGGGTCATTTTAAGCGAATGGATACTAATGCTCCGGCCCAACGGACGGCGCAGAAGAGGAAGACCGTGGCGGCGGCGGCAGCGCACGGAAGTAAAAAGAGACCTCAACCAACCTGGCATTCGAAACTGGAGACAGTTAGCTAGGGACCGAGCTGGCGGGAAAAAGCTTGTTGGTTGAGGACCTGGTCCACTCCGGACTATAGCGCCACCACAAAGTTAGTATATAGATTATATTATGCAAAATAACTGACTGTGCACCACTAAGACTGAATTATTAGGGGTTTTTGATACGAATTTCCGTCCGTTTCATTCCTCATCTATTCAATAGCTCACTGTAGAAGGTCCTCCATCGGGATATAGTTCCGCCCGTTTTTTTCCCTAAGGTGCTGGGACGAGAAGGGCATAATCTTTTCGAAGTTTTATTCAAATTTATTCAACTTCACCTGTGTTTATATAAACTCCCAAAAGCCGAAACATATTATTTATTGTTTTTATTTTTATTTTATTTTTGTTCATCATTAATTTTTTTCTACTTCCTGAAATGAAAGAAATTTCTATATTTGAGTTCATTTTTCTAATTGAGTTACGAGTGAAGTTGTGAAACAATTTCACTACCTCTCCCCACAACATCACTGGCAAACGATAATCGACGCCCTTGACAGACCAAGTCTCACAAAAGTATCCTTGTCGAAGAAATAAAAAAAAACTTATATATTTTTATTAAAGCTTTTAAATATGGTACAAAAAACATTTGAATAAGCTACCACCAAGTAATTGTTGTTTCGTTAAAAAAATTTAAATATTCATATGCTTCTGTGAAAGTTGTCAAATTAGCTGAAATTTTGATATGTTGTTGGGTTTTTATTACTAACGAAAAGTTCGCATACAACCTGGGTGCAAAAATCAACCGTTTCCAAAAGTTAAAACGGTCTGAGTCAATTTTGCAGGACTGTTACGCTGAACGTCTTGGGTTCTATTCTCAAACTATGCCACCTTAAAAAAAAAAGAATTATGTTTTTCACGGATTTCTGCATCTTGTGAGGAATTAACAAATCCTCCAAGAGTATCTTTTGTTCGTTCGGATTCAGCAGAAAATTGTAGGTCCCCTCAATTTCTGCCACTAACACGCACGAATGAATGGTTGAGAGTTGTAAGTCACTATAGGCCCTGGGCAGGGCCGGCCCAAGCCAAACTTGCGCACTGTGCAAGATTTGTAGAAAGCGCCCCTTTTTACACTACATAAGACTTTTCCACATTACCTAGGAGGTACACTTTCAATGCGTTTTCTTTATTGAGGTATCCCCGGTAGGTGATGTTAGTTAAAGTGTGCAATAACTTAGCACAGTTGTGATGGATTTTATTTTGGGATAATTTGGACAAGTTTTATGGCAGTACGAGTACATATTTTTTTGCGCAAGATAAGATTACATTTTCTTGTCCCTGGTTTTGCGCCCTGTGCATTTGCACATCTTGCACATATGGTTGGTCCGGCCCTGGCCCTGGGTCTATTCGAGCTTGTCGCGCCTCTCTATTCATTTATTTTTTCATACAAATTACACAAAATTAAAAATTTGCTTGGCAAGATCATTTAAATTTGTTACAATCTTATAAACTGATTAGTACCAGTACTTCTGAGCAGCGTTGCAGCCCAAAAAAAATGTCCAAGCCATTTTTATGCCATTATGAAAAAACTCCAAATTCGTATATTAAAAAGAAATATAATTCAATTGTGGGGTGAAATACAACAAAAAATTAAAAGAAATAATTTTTTCTATTTGTGTATTGTCAAAAAAATAAGAGTTTCTGCCAGGTTTACCTCCATTTGGAAACTAATTTGGAGTTAAAAATGGAAACAAAAAAAGCTTGCCATATTGAATTTTTTCATGCCACCGTGCCACTTCGGCAACGCTGCTTCTGAGTGTTATAAAAATATTTGTGTAAAAACTATTTTTTACCTTTTCTACGTTAAAGTAGGTAAAAAACGCGTAAATAACTGTAAACAACGTAAAAAACCCGTAAAAAACGTAAAAAACCTGTAAAAAACTCGTAAAAAGGTAAATACTGAGTAAATAACTGAGAAAAAAGAGAGAAAATGAGAGACATTGTCATTATCTGTCAAAATCTAAATAAATAAAAAAAACATTTCGGTCGTTCAAGTGCCACGTGTTTAATTGTGTATTATGTGTATTATTGTGTTATTACATGATTGAACGAGTACTTTGAGATCAAATTAAATTATTGACATCGACAGAACCGTTCCACGTTTTTTTTTACTTTTTTACCTTTTTTACGTTTTTTACATAAGCATAGTAAAAATAGGGCAAGTAAAAAACTAACGTAAAAAACTATGTAAAAAACGTAATTTAAAAAATTCGAACAACACTGAATATGATGGTGTGACAGGGAACAATATGATACTGTTACAGGCTGACTAGGTGACATTGTGAGAGTTTAACAGAGTCATAAATATTGTGACAGTATAACAGTATGATAGTGTGACAGTTTTACAGTGTGGCATGTCTGTCAGTATGACAGAATGATAGTGTGAGAGTGAGGCAGTGTTTTACTTTTTCACACTTTCACACTATCACAATATCTCATCTTTCTCATATAATCGAATATTTCCAACCCTGCACAGTGCACAAGTGCACATTTTTCTTAACTTTGTATTTTTGTGTCGTCAGCAATTTTATTCAATCATTAGTAAATCTTCTTAAATATTTAACGCATTGCAACGTTAAAGCCTTGAAAGACTTACTCTTCCTTTAGAAAAATAAAGGAGGAGCAATTCGACAATATTAAAAAAAAAATTAATTCCGTGCAACCAACAAAGCTTATAAACAATTTTGAACCATAAAAGCTTTCCCGATGTGGATTTTTTTTTAAGTAGGGCTTAAAATTTTCTAATTCAAAATAAACAATTCTTAAAAAAAAATCTTAAACTCACTGCACGACTTGCTAAAACGATTTACCTGACTTGAACCAAAAAACAACACATAAGCCTGGCGTAATTTACCTGTAATTCATTATAGGCCTAAAACTCAATGCAACTTGTCGATGGCTTTTAATTAAAAAGTCAGGCTCAATATAGATGCAATCTTCGTTCGGTTATACATACTTGCAAAATGATCTTATACTGTGTGTGCAACAGCGACGTGTTGTGAGCAATGCGTGAGTAGAAATATCGCCAGGCAGCCAGCATGCATGATGGTATGTGACTCCGATGACGCGGGCATAAATGGTTGTCGTCGAACCCCACGATCGCGACGACGACGCATGGTTTCGTTTGGATGTGTAGTTAATTTAAATTCTAAAGCCATACTGCCGGAGCCCACACTGACTGAATAAAACTCGATCAACGCTAGTTTCTTGCCACAGTCTACCGGTTGCTTTCTGTCTGCCCACAATAGCCTCCCATTATTGCACATCATCTAGCGATCTATAAGCCTATTCTTGCATTGCTCAGCAGGAGGCTCCAGCAATAGAGAGAACGGATTATACTCAGCCAAGGATACCGCCTGTTGTGTTAAGAAATCGAACATTAAAAAAAAAAAATTAAGTGCCGTTATAGTGAATGATTTTGTGGTGGTTATAACCCAAAAAGAAAATGTTCCCAAAAATAGTGTGTCTCCTAGCCCTTGTGGCGGCTGTTTCCGCAACAGCTGAAACCTCCTCCGAAGGTGATAATCTTTTGGCAAGTGCTTTGAAAATGGTCAAAGATTGTGGTGATAAATCAATGATATTGTGCATAAAGGTAGGTTTTCAGTGTTTTAAATAATAATATAGACAGTGTGTTCTTGTTCTACGAATGAAATTGAAAACAAACAGAAAAAAAAAATAAAAACAAAAAACAAATAAATTTACTTAATAATTGTATTTCGGGATAAAACAAATTGTGGACATAATTTTGATTTCTCATCCTTATAGGAACGTGCCTTGCAATACTTCGACACTGAGGATGGTGATGTTAAGCTTACAGAAGGAATTCAACTTATTAAGACCGACGACATTCCACAGGGTCGCTCTTTGAACGATGTTGACCTACCCAATGAGCCTGAGGCCAGGGAAAGTGAAGTTGACTCGTTGTTGGTTGAGCGTATTGCTAGATTCTTTGGCACGCATACTTTGCAATTTAAAGTTCCAAAGGAATCCATTGAAGATATGCAAAGATCTCTAGAAGAATGTAAGTACTTTAAACCCAATTAACTATGTGTACCTATGTAATATTCAAAAGGTTAGATGCAAATATTTAAAATACTTGAAATGAAAATGCAAAAGGCACCTATAGGTATACTCGTCGTATTTATGTACTTGATAATATTCTGGAACAGGAATTAATTTTGCATGGGAAAGAAACTTGGGGGGCTTTAAGCCGGGGGATAAAAAAAAATAATTAGTTAATAAAACCCTTTGGAATGATTTTTAAATAAATTATGAAGATTTTATTTTTATGCTCGAGAATTAGCAATGAAAAGGTAAAAAATAAATTAAGTCGCATTAGAAACAAATATTTAAATATTCAATATTAATTGTAAATAAAACTCGAAGTTTTTAAATGAATGTGTGGATGGATTAGCTCATGGCACTATCAGACTCAGAAGTTATATAAAAATAGTTAACATCGTTACAATTTGAAGTTGTAGCAGTGTAGCTGCATCAAAAAAAAGTGTTGTTTAGCAAAGTTCTACTTTCTGCTAAACATCTACACCACGTCGTAGTTCATAAATTGCTTTCTCATTTAACAACACTCTTGGGTCAGGTTCAGGATTTTAAGTCACATGAAGACAAGAAAATAAAAATAAATAAAAATTTTCATAATTTTGGGTTTCTTTTTTTTGACATTAAAGTTGAACTTGAACTAACTCACACTATTTGATAGGTACACTGAACCGAGAAGGTACGTAGATACACAAAAAGTTTATTATAGTAGATTAATTTTTTTTTAATAAATTTTCGTCCAAAAATTTGGTCAATTGGGCAAATAAAAAGATGTTTATCGGCCCAATAAATGTATATTGAATATATTGATACAAGCAAAAGTTTATCTATTCTTTTTTATTAATTAATTTATCTTTTAAACATTTTATTCGTTGCAGTAAAGATATAGTTTTTTGTTGTTTGCAGGAAGAAATTTGTTAAAAAAGCAATAGATTAATGAATTGACCAAATTCTTTTGTTGTGCGAGCGACTAAATTATTTCGATTATTTATATATTATTTCCTCAGCATCGTCATGGCGGCGGCGCGGCGTAGTGAAAAGTCAGAATCTAAACAGGGTCTAGCTCAATACTCTCTTTTTATATTTTCTTTGGATGAATGGAGTTTCTATATCTATAGGGAATTTTTTGAAAATTGCCCTCGTCTCCTCTTTCTAATTTGATGTAGGTACAGCTTAATTTTTTTTTTAATTTGTTGTAAAAATGAACTATTTTAAACTAAATTGAACTTAAATTAACGAACTAGTTCAGTAGCGTGATTTGAACTAAATTGATCGATCACTCAAATGAACTATACTGCCCAACTCTAGTTTTCATGATTTGTGATATTATAAAACGAGGAAGATGATCAATGTATTTAATCATTGTATCAGATCTACAACAATTTAAGGCCAATCAATTTGTCCCTATGAACACCTATAGTGAATAACCTTTGCTTTGAAATTTGAAATTTATTGATGTTAATTTATTAGCTAATTGATCGAAGTAGGGAACTAACGAGTAATTTCATTCAAAGTTGTTACTTTTGCAAAAAAACACCGAACTCTTGTAACACATAAGTCGAAAATTGTTCATAGAGAGATTCACCAATTGCAATGAAAAACACCTACAACGTTTTGCAGAGCGAAATATTTTGTTTATAATTTCTTTATATCGTTTTGTGAATAACATAAATTATTTATATATAGGTATTGAATTTAATTTTTAATTTACGATAAATTTGAATTCGTAAATTAATTTTTCATTAACGTTTTATTTAGTTTGTGCATTAGAATATAATTTCCACCATGCACTTCAAGCAAATTTTGAAATTTTTAGTTTTCGAAATGTGAATTTGTATATGGGAAATTATAAATGATTTGATTTCAAATGAAAACGTAGTAAAAAAATATATAATGAATAGGTTTCATCTGGGCGGAATTTTGTTTAATTTTTTTTTCTACCCATTTTTGAAATTATCATTTCGTAATTTCTTGTGTTGCAATTTTAGGATTTTGCATTGAATTATTTAGCAAGTTTTCATTTCACTAAATATGTTTCGCAAAATCAAGTTTTCATTCCACTAAATATGTTTCTCAAAATCATAATTTCGCATAAATATATATTTCACTTCGTAATTTTTATGTCGAATTCCATTATTTTCCCATTATATTAATTTGTTTCGCTTTTTATTATTTCACATTTTATTAAAGTACAGTAACTTTGTCGTCTCATAGGAGGAAGACCTTGCGTTAAATCCGGTAGCTTTGATTTTTTGCTGAGTTGTTTATGATGTTGGCCTAATGAAGAAACCAAGTTTTCGATCTCGATCTCGAGCGCCGAACGCATCATGATCAAAAATCGAAAAAACCGCGAAATTTTCGCGTTTTTTTTCAGTTATTAGCATTTTAACCCTTAACGACCAGTTTTTAATTATATCTTCATTCTACGATTTAAAATTGACGATATTCCCTTCCATTTGAGCCCAAAAACGTCTCTGTAGACCCAGTAGTTTCTAAAATACAGCCTTTTTAAAGGAACAACACAAATAATATTTCATTTAATTTTTTTTGCAAGTGCTTAATTTTAATTTATAATGTTTTTTAACTTTCAACAATATTATTTGTGCTGTTCCTTTAAAAAGGCTGTATTTTAGAAACTACTGGGTCTACAGAGACGTTTTTGGGCTGAGTAAATTCTAGGTCTCCTCCATTCCTGACAATAACAGGCACACAGGAATGGATGAAAGTTGTAAGTCACTAGTCCCTGGTTCTATATAAGAGCTGTCACACCAACAAATTTAATTTCTTTTTTTATAAACAAAATAAATGTTATGTAGAAAAAAATTACCAGATAAAGTTCAATTTTTTTATTTATTTTTAATTAAATAAAAAATTATTTCTTAATGTATCACCCATTAAATTTACATATGCATGATTAAAAAAAAATCGGAAAAAGGTTATAAGTGCTCCTCCCATAGAACCATTTTTTTGATTTTCGATTTCTTCAAAAACAGTTGAACTGATTTTGACCATTTTTTTTATAGAAAACCTTTCAAGAAGCTTTAAAATTACTTAGTCGATTTTTATTAAACTTGGCATCCAGCGGTTTTTTAATATTATCTAGCAGATTTTAAATAAAAATTATTTCTATAACCACAAATAACGGGTACCTCCCACTCGCATACAAGTGTTTAAAAACCGAAATGGAAAATATCATTTTTCTCAAAAACGGCTGCTGCCATTTTGATTAAAATTTTTATGTGAACTTATATAAGTACGATCTGCTATAATATTGGAAAAAAAAATATCTATCGTTTAAGAATGGTATCTCTCATAGAAACCTCTTTTTTTAGTTTTCGACTATCTCATTACCTGTTGAACCGATTTTAATTTAAAAAAAATTGAAAATTCGATATTTAAAAAATGGGTAGATAATTTTTTTTCAAAATTAATTCCTAATCTGTGCATTAATAAATACTAAAAATATGGCGTACCAATTTTTTTTCTTAAAAATGTTTTCAAAATTTTATTTATAAAAAATATTTTTTTTTAAAAATCACTCCAACGATTTTTAAAAGTTTTTTCTCATAAATTGAAATTTGTGTACGAAATCAGATGGTGCACGTTGCGTTGGTGTCAAAACAGTTTCAGAAGTTGTTTAATCAATTTATTTCTAATTATGTACAAATATTTAATTATTATTCTCATTTAATAACAATTGTTTTTTTTTTTGTATATTTATTTTTCAACAATTTTTCAGTCTTTAAAGTGTAAGTATCATTCATACTTTAAAACCACAGTGTGATCGCACACAAGAGCAAGTTCATGCGACCCTGTCTTGAAAAAAAACATGAAATACAACAAGAAATTTTTCTTCATAATTAGTTTGATTAAAGTTTAAGCCTTATTAAGAAAATCAAATAGCTTACATCGCTTATTTAGTATTAAAACAATTTAAGTTTTAGTTCTTTATTCAAATTATTTCACTTTTAGTAATATATCCATGTATGCATATTTTGTGTATGTGTAATAGACTGCTTTACTATATGCAGACGTTAGGCAGACGGCAACACCATTTGCGCACTTAAAATTATTATTATTTGTTTGTATTGTATTTTATGTTATTGTTATTGTTGTTATGTTATTGTCATTTTTATTATTTTTTTTCTTTTATATATCATTTATGTGTGGTCATTTAACCTCTAAGTGTATGTACTTTAAAAAACTAAGGTTCTGTTTCAAAATCTCTGAGTAAAGTTCTTAGTAAGCTAATTCAAAATTTTTTGACATAAAAGTCTTAAAGCCACAGTTTGAACATACCTTCATAGGAGCAAGTATACAATATAATGTATGACTCAATTATGTGATTTATTTTATTTTTCATTCGATAACGTTATAATATGACATTGTTTTAATAAATTCATGAATTTTTTTTTTAGTTAAAATTATTTTCACTTCAAATTTTAAATTTGGATTAAACTATAACGTTATTCATATTATGCATGCATTTTCATCTCTCAACTATAAGACTCCTTTTTACAAATGAGGAGAGTTACGAAGCTTTCGCAATTGACATTTTTAATTAAACTTCTATCGCTATAGTAAAACCAATTGAAACTTTTTATTACACATTTTTTGAAGTTAAAAGCACAAATTTAATTAAATTCTGTTTGTGTTCTTTATCTGACAACTCTTGTCTGTTTGATTTGAAAAAAGTTGACAGATAACGAAAAATAAATCCTCTGGGTGTTGAAACTCAATAAATTGGGAACAAAAATAATAATCATATTCATGCTTGCACAGAAAGATTTTAATTCAAATATTTCTTAATATGTATTTCAATTTAAATCTCAATCGGAAAAACTATATTTAAGTTATATTTTCCAATACACCTAGAAGAAAATAAAGAAAAAATACGCAGAGTCAAATAAATCACGGTGGATTCATCAATTTGTCACATTTTACATTATTCGATTCTCTTACAAATTCAAAGATTTCAAAGATACAACACGAAAGATAAAATATGTACAAAGTTTTTTGTAGCTACATATATACATATTCCGATTTGGTAATCTAAATCATTCACAAATAAATCCTTTATTCAAATGTTGATATCCTTTTCATATCAAAAATTCAATCGTGCGTTGTCATCGAACATCTATCAAAAAAAAAAACTGAGAAAAAGAATAACACTTCCTTTTTCCGCTTCAGTGAAAGTTTTCAACTTATATTATTAATGTGTAACTTTTGAAATTCAATTCGTTTTGTGTCATTCTTATATTATCGTAATCGTAACTTTGTGTTCCATTAGATGACATAAAGAAGAAAAAGTAATATAAATCACAATCTTTATAGGTACAATAGAGAACATAAATTTTTTCTATAAACTTTGTTTTTTTTTTTTTTTTTTATTATTGGTACATAGGTATAGATTTTTAGATTATCATGAATAAAGTTTTTCAAGAATTATTTATAGAGTAAAAGGACATAAGAGTCTTTATTCGAAACACAAACTTAAGTTCTAGGAAAATTTTATAAATAAATTTCAAATTAGTTTGGAACTTCAAATTCATTTTTGAAAAATCATAGAATTGCTTTTAACATCGTTTTTTTATTATTCTGGCTACAAAGTTTTTAAATACGAACTTAGGTAGGTATGTATTGCATTTAATATTGCACTGAATTTAAAATCGATGTTTTTTTCTTAACAATAAATTATCATATTTATTTATTTACATATGCAAAGATCTTTCTACACTACGTAATTACTTTTCTAGGTACTTATTTTTTTTTTGTTACGGGTGTGACACCGATACTAATAATGTTATAATTTCAAATAATATTATAAATATATGTAAATCTTAAATAATGTTTAATGAATACGTTCGTATAGATACTGAATAAAAAAAAATTGATTTGGTTCTGATGTCTATAAAAGTTGCGTTACGATTGTGACCTTAGAAAATGTTCATGTGTGTGGTGTAATATATTGGTAACTTGAAGCATAATATTCAGTATATCAGTTTAAGAATAAGAACAAAAAATTAAACAATTGTCCGAAATTTAAGTTATAAGAATATTGTAACGGGTGTTACAAGTTATTGTTACTTGAGTGACAAGTAATTGTTACGTGGATGACAATTATTTATTGTTACGGGAGTGAAAAGCAGTATTTTACCGCATTAATTTATAATGAAATTCTAATGGAAAAATCACTCTTAATTAAGATACAGGAACATATACTTAACGGCACTCAAATCAACACATAAAATAAAATTCTAAATAGCTATTGGGTTTTCACATTTTTACTTTTGGAGCAATAAACTGCAAAATGTTTAAAACTTAGAAATAAGAATATAATAACAAATTAAAATAAACGGTATTTCCGCTTTGGATCATAATTTTAGTTTTTAAGATGTCAGATTCTCAACTATTCCTATGTGCCTTTCCAACTCTCCTCCGCCCATTCGAATTTCTTGCTAACTCGACCCAACCTATACCTAAACAAAATTTTTTTAGGTGTTTTTGAATTTTCAAAAAAACATTATTTTTTTTTTAAATTGTACAACTAAACAAAATTATTACCACTTAAAATTTTGAAATATGTAAATAGATAGTGCAATATACGTTGGTAAGTATTGTTATTTTTGGATTAAAGCAAATATTTAATTTCCCCTCCGAGAATAATTTACGAACCAAATTAAGAAAAAAAAATCTATTCATTAATTTATGCTGTTACCTCGTAGGTCATGTTCTCTAACTTCGTAATGTCATGTTTTATTAAAACATCGAACTAGTTACTATACATAGGTTAGGTGCGTGCGTTCCTTTACTTTAAAATTCTGTGATTTTCTGTCCAAAACTACACAAAAGCAGAGTTGGGAAATAATGATTACTTTTTGTAATTTATTTCAACTTTCACTTCAATTAAAAGTAATTAGTTATAGAAATTTTTCCATTACAATTACACTTAATTGTAATTGAAAAAAACATACATTTCCATTACTTGTAATTGTAATTGAAAAAATTCAATTACAAATTACATGTAATTGAAAATAGTAATGGGTTTTTGCAAGTTATTAAAGGAAAACACTGTGTTAACTACATTAAAGGTAATTAATTTCATTGAATGTAATTCATTACATGTTTTTCTTAATTAATAGTAATAATAAAAGTGAATAAAAGGTAGGTATTTTAAGAAAAAACTAAACCAATATTCGATTCAGAATAGATTTTAACGGCAAAAAATTGGCGTTTTGTCCTGGTAGTCCCCAATTGAATATTATTGTTTTTTAACAGGACTTATTCAAATAACGAAATGTAAATTTAAAAACTTGATAAAAACGAATAAAATGTATGTTTATTAATGAAAAACAACTATTTGTGCAATATCTCGTAAAATGTAATTGAAAAAAAAAATACTTTAATTACATTTTTGTGTAATGATTACTGAAAAAGGAACCATTACTCCTTTTTTTATGATTACTTGTGTTTTCAATTACATTAATGTAATTGAATTACATGTAATTTACGATTTTCAATTACATGTAATTAGTAAATTGAAATTCCTCAATTACACTTAAAAGTAATTGAAAAAATGTTTGGAGATTTCAATTACAGGTAATTGTAATTGAAATTTTTGTACATCATTTTTTCCCAACTCTGCAAAAGTCTTTCAAAGTTTATATAAAAAAAAATGTGTAGTTTTTCACAGAGCTTCAATGTAAGGGAACGCATATTATATTTCAATTTTGCGCAATTATTCATTAACAAATTTAAACTATAATTAAAATATCAATTTTCAAAAAAGTAAACGAAATAAAACTACAATTTATATTCGACTTTTATTTTTTAATTTAAAAATTTTTTAATTTTTTTTTTTAATTTTTTCCTTAATTCATAAAAAATATTTTATATGTTACATACATAGATACATTACAAATGTTTTTTTTTTTCTTGAATAAAAAACGAATTTCAAGTTTGTTTAAATTTTGGTCTATATGATTATGACGTGTATAATGTAAAGGAATTTTCAATAAGATTATAAGAAATTAGTATTTAAATAAAACACATGGTGTTATATCGGTCTCTTTCATATAACTACCACGAGCACTTTTGCAGCGATCGATTCTTTACAGCCAATTTTCCTCCACTCTTTTAGAAATATTGGCAGTGAAGTTGCCAATTTCGGATTCGATATTGTTCGTGAGCTGCTATAAATTTGTTGGCTTGTTGGCATTAACCCTCCCTACTGACTGAACTCCCCCCGTCTTTTACGATTTTTTTCTTGTTTTGATCAAGCCTTCTATACACAATCAAATTCAATAAAATATTCCATCTGAAATTGCTCGCCTTTTTAACAAAATGGACTTCAAATATTCTGAATTTAAAAAAAATCAGAATTAATTTAAAAAAATTTCGTTTGTTAAGTTATTATCTTAAAAAAAAAATTTAATTATTTTTGGTTTTTTTTTTTTTGAAAATGTAACTGTTTGCAATCAATTTAAAAATAAGGGTGATCAAGCCGAAATTTCTTCTCTTTTTTTTATATATATTCTAAGTTACGACAGAAATAAATCGTTTAAAGGTTTTTTTTTTGTAGATAATATAAATTAGAACAAATAAGTTTTTAATCTTTTTTTTTTATAAAAAGAAGGACAAATGGAGAAAAAACGCAAAAAACCCATAAACATCTTATTCTCAAGATAACGGCAACCCCACAAACTCGAATTTCCCAGATCTCTCAGATATATGTACCTGTAGATACTAATTTGCGAGGTGATGGCCATTCTACCGAACCATTTCTAAGTTTTCTTAATATAGGGTGGCGCAAAATTATTCACCGGGTGCTAAAGTTTTCAGTTTTGCAAATCCCGGCAAATGTCAAAATCGAAACAATTATTCCGCATTGTTTTTAGGAGTATAGTGATTCATGTTTTGTTGACGAATATTTTGTGATTATTTAATTCACAAATGTCAAAGTGGAATTGACATTAATTTGCCGCCATTTGTAACAGGTGATTTTTTTTTTTTAATTTTGCACCACCCTTCCATTTTGTTAAAGTTACAGATAAAAGGGTTCTTAACAAATAGACAAACTAAAATTAGACATCCTTTTTTTTTTATTAAGTGAAAAAATGTATAGGTATCATCGGTGTCCAAACCGCTCGAATTTTTAATTTTCGCACCCCTCAAATGATCTTGAATCTGATATTATTTAAAATTTGGATTATTAATTTATTCAAATTTTCAATTTGGGGAGACTTCTTGAGAAATCTATAAAAAACTATTAGCGCCTGATATGTGTTTAATTAAATGTAGTTACATATTGTTCTTAGAACACTGAGATAAACGCTTTGAATTTATCAATGTATAAATTGTAAAAGTACAGAATGGAATATGGAATAAAATTAATATTTAACTTTTAGTACCCAAACAATAAATTCCGAAAAATTAGTTATTAATTGCATCTTCCACAATATAAAATTTTTTTTGTTTACTTTCCTTTTTCGCGAAAACATGTTTAACCGATATTAATAAATTGAATGTGGACGCATTTTATAAGTTATAAATAGTTAAATAGAATTTTCAAAAACTTTTTAGAAAGTTAAAAGCTTCTGAAAAATTGGCACTAAAGGGTTTTTTTTTTAAAACATTATATCTAGGAGATTTTAAAACTAAATTATTCTTGTATCCGAAAATAACGGTACCTGGCATAGAACTATATACTTTAAAACTGTTAAGGACAATCTAGTTTTTCTTAAAAAAAGACTCCTACGATTTTACTAACATAATGTATGCGTCCTTATTGTTGTGTTACAATCTTCCATTAAACAGGAACACATTTTACATTAAGCCAATTTTAATAGTACCTACCGCTTTTAAACTTTTTTTTTCGGTTTTAATTTTCATTCTGCTGAATAAATTTAAATAAAATTTTGTATGCAAAAGCTTCTAATAAATGTTAATATTATTATCGCATGTCAAAACTTTAAAAAAAAATGTTTTGGATTTAAAAAAAATAAATATATTTTCCAAATCCCACATTATATAAATACGGATTAATTATCTCCAAGAAACTCTATTTTTAAGTGGGCATTAAAAAATGCTTAGCAATTAGCAATTTTTCTTCTAAAAAATATTTGTAAGCCTATTACTAAAAAATATAACTTTTAAAAAGACGCTTCAACTATTTTTTTAATATATTTTTTTATAAATTAAGATTTGTTAAAAAAATTCAAATGATGAAGGTATGGGGTAGAATATTCCTTAATTTAGTGGGGCCGTTACTCCTCAAAATATTTTGTGTTTATCAGATATCCCCTTAAATTATAGTCTGAGATCGTTAAGCCCTGGCTTTTCCTTTTCAATACGAATTGTTGTAATGTATTTTTTAATTTTTTTTTTCACCTGAACTTCATCAGATATTCTATTCCTTTTTTAATGTTTATTCGATAATCATATCAATTAAAAAATTTAATCAGAAACAAATTTATTGGCATAAAATATTTCGATTTTCAAAATTACTTCCTGTTTCATGGAAGATCTTTAATAGTGTTTTGCATTCTATTTTTTTTTTTATTAAATGCTTAAGAAATTTTATAGAAAGGCAAAAATAATAACATGATAATTTAAATCTCTTTAAACAATCGTTGATATAAGTTGCTAGTTTCTATCAAGTGCAAAAAAAAATTCATGAAAACAAACAAATGCATCTTAAAGGGATAAAAAGTATACCTTGGTACATACTTTTATGAAACAAATACCCTCACCCCCTCCTCTTGGCATTGGAATGACTTAATCTTGGTACTTACTTTCAGTAGTACATAATATGTTTTTCTTGGCATGATATTCTTTAAAAAATCCTCATCATATCTTTTATGAGTTCTTTTATTGGAAAAAAAAAATAATACGAGAATTGTCTCAGACTTACTTTTGCAAGTACGACTTAACATTTATCTGCGATACAAAAATTCAAATTACTGAAACTGAAAAAAATATCAAGCGCTAGTATTTAATTCGAAGCAGTTCCTTCAATAAAAAATACTTATTCTGGCAGAAATTGTATTCCTATCTTAAGGTACTTTTTAATTTTCGAAGAAAATAGAGTCATTATTATTCCATATAACAAGTTTTGTTTTATAAACACCAACAACGTTCGAAAAAGAATATACAACTTTCACGAAGTGTTATTGAATTAAACGAGTGAAAATTTGTCACAGACACCCCACACACTCATGTTAGGTTAAAATTTAAAGCCACAACTGGGAAAACTCAAACAGAAACGTGGCAGTGCTTAGTGGCACACACACTCTGTGCGACAATCGCTTATATAGTTTAATGCCAGATTAAATTACGACAAATAATAATTTCCGAAAGACTACACCGCATTGCTGGAGTGAAGCAGCACAAAATAAAAGAAACCCCATTCCTCTGCGAAGACATGAATGTGTTCCGCCAGAAAACTCCGGCTTTAGCCGAATGTGGGTCATTGGCAGTTGATGTTGCCGTTGTTGTTGGTCATCACCTGGCCAAAGCCTGCATATATGTAGTTCCCGCTTTCAGAATGAACATAAACATCCATGACTCTAATTATGTGGCTCCATATATTATAAAAATGTTGTTTACTGTATAGTGCACCCATTTTGCGATTTTTCTGCGTTCCACATTCGGCACGCATACATCAATCGCACACACTCGACTACTTTAATCCGCATCTAATTGATAACACAGAATTAAAAAATATTATAAATAAATTTTGTTCTAATCGATTTTTTTTTTAATTTCTATCTTCTTTATGTCATTACAGCTCGAGGCAAGAAGAAGAAGGCAAAGAAGTTTCTTATGCCATTGCTGCTACTGTTGAAACTTAAGGCTGCCGCTCTATTACCATTAGCTATCGGTTTCTTAGCTCTGATTGCATTCAAGGCTTTGATTATTGGTAAGATTGCCCTGCTACTTTCTGGTATTATTGGAGTGAAGAAACTCTTGGAATCCAAGAATTCGAGCCAAAATTACGAAGTTGTTGCACATCCACACTATTCAGCCCACGAAGAGCATGGTAGTTATGCGCGATCACTAGAAGCTCAAAATTTAGCTTATTCTGCATACCAAAAATCAAATTAAATAAAAATTAAAAAATAAATAAATAAATTTTAAACAAAACAAAAAAAAAAAAAAATCAAACTCAAACTCACACTTACTCAATAGAAAAAAAAATGCAATATTATTTTTTAACAAAATATAGATGTAAAAAATAAATTATATTTATTTATGCTTTTATATTTTTATGTTAATTTTTTTGTATAGAGTTTAAAAATATTATATGCGCCATGTTTGTTCTCCTGTTTATTTATTTTTTTGTTTAGTTTTTATTTTAATATCGCGAACTTCATTATAATTTTATTAATTTATTAAATATATTTAAATTTTAAGTTAAAGTAAATATTTAAGTAAGAAAAATATTTTGTTTTCATATAATTCATTTAATACGTGTGTATTTTTATCCAGAGTTTTTTTTTTAATAAAACCAATATTTATTACAATTACGTATCTCAGTTCTCTTATATTGCTTAACTTCTTAAACTTATTTCAAAGCTTTATTAATCTTGGATTTAATACTATTTCTTACTTAACGCAACGCAATATCTATTATTACCGACTACATACTCTGAATCTATTTACACATGTTTACTCTTATTTATAGACATTTCTCTTAGTTTCACTCTCGTTAAAACCTTTCTATTAATTTATATTGTTTCTTTAACTATATATTTCTAAGATCTGTCTACCTAATTTCTTTTGCAATAGAATATTAATTTTGATTTTAATTTTATGCTAGTACAAATTATAAAATCTCAAAATAATAGAAAATAATAATTGATATAATCAACAGTCTAACTAAAGTAATAGTCACATACCTACTTTAATATTTTATTGTTCTTATTTATAAATATTATTATATTTAACTTTTCTTTTATTTAAACCTAAGAGCAACGTTTTTATGAAAACAAATAAAACAGATTTAAAAAAATTACTGTTTATTGTCATTTTTTTTATCCTTTTTCCAGAAACTTGTTAGCATTCTTTAAAGCTAACACTGCTGTTACATTACGGCTTAGAATTTTGACAGAATATGAAAAACAAAAAAATAATAAAATGTTTTGAATACAATTTGTTGGCGGGTAAAGCATAACTAATTTGAGTTACTACAAAAATGTCTAAATACAAAAGAGAAAAATGTATTAGTACTACATTATCACAAAGATGAGATGATGCTTAAGCCTCTCAGAACAATATTAGCGATTCAATAAGTTTTGTTTTCAGTTGAAATATGATGAGGTTTCTCACGAAAGTAGGAATTTCGACTCAATAAAATAAAAATCGTAACTGTGACAGCAACAATTAGGTATTTTGGCTTTTATAGTAAATTGGAATACGCAGTCTCGTAACGCAAGGAGATCGAAGAATCTCGCTATTGTAACAACCCTCGTAGGTTTTATAAAAAACTTAAGCAACTAGTTGCTTATTTGAAACAGCGAAGATAACCTGTAGTCACCGGAGCACAAAAGATAGTAGATGTATTCAAGGCGTATATCTAGCAGCTGCTTAATGCTTATTTAGAGCAAGTGAGTGAGCGAGAACAAAAATAATGGCTTACCAGCAGCGGAGTAAGTACAAAAAACTGAAAAATAACAACATATTTTAAATCGAGTCGAGATAGCACTCCTCTTCAGGAGGTCTTTATGACGATGGAAACACGATTTCTCGAGAAAGTGGATCCATTAGGAATGTCGCGTTGCATTCGAAAAATAGCAGCGCAATATTAGCAATATTAGAAATAGCTTTCAGGAACTATTACAACTTAAGGAAATTCGATATCATGCGTATTTTCCAATCTCTTTCTGAAACTGGTAATATATAGACGTTAACATCAGAAGGTACTTTGTTTTTTAAATAGATTTGCCCAAACTATTGAAGAAGAAGTTTGAAATCATCGTCCTATCACATCCCCTAATAATAGAGGCTTTCGAAGGAATTAATAAACTGGTGAAATTGTATGGTTTTGAAGTAAACAGATAACACCTGTCTTTGGCCTTGTGCAAAAGGTCACTATTGATAGGAGCAATTTCTTAGTATTTAAAGAGTTCATCTCCCTTTAAGAAAACATTATCTACACCAATGACACTTTTTATAGTGGATATATTGCGAAGAATCATGCCTGATTCACAATGCGACGAGAAAGCGAGACGTCGTCGACGTGACAAGATCTCTTCACTGTTTTCCTCTCTTAATGACGAAACTTAAAACAATGAAATAATAGGTACATAAGGGAATTCTTGTCTTAACGTCGCTTCTTTTTAACATTGAAAATGTTTATAGGGTCGTTTTGATAAAAGTATGGTGTTACCGAAATGAACAAAGATAGAGAATGAACTCTAGCGTATAGGGGGAGAAAGATTGAATTTTTGGTTGGTGTTACCATAGAAACTACCAAAATGAATAAAATGAAGAAAAAAACATAAGTGATGAATTTCAGCCAGCGTACCTACATGTTGATCATCGCCAACCGACGTGATTCAGTGTAGGATTGTATAAAATTCGAAAATGCTCGATTTGAACCCACTTAGAAGCCTATAACTTTAGTTATAATTATTGGATGTTCAATATTAAGCTAGATAATTAAAGTTTAAATGACAGGCTACAAATCTGCATAAAAATTTTTGCAAAATCGTAAAAAATTTCATATTAGAAACTTGAAAAATTGTCTTTATAGAACTAATTTCATCACGGCAAAAGAAAAAAAAAAAACGAACAGAATATATATGTAGGTACGTACCAACAAAGAATGTTTTGATAGAATGGAGAAGACGGTGGAGTGTGTGCAATCAAAAAAAAACACGTGGCAAACAAAATTGGCTTTGCATCGGGCACAAAAATGATATACATTATGTTTATGTAGGTATGTATGTATGCATGTAGGTATGTGCATGAACATTTTGTAGTAGGTATTTTACAAATAATAAAATCGTAAAGGCTGGATTTGGTTGGTTGGTTTGGATTATAACTTCTGTTCTAATAATCGGATGTTTGAGGTTAAGGTCTTAAAATTAAAGTATCTAAATTGTCAGTCTTTTAAATCAATCGATTTTTGAACCTAGAATATGCATAGTTTGGGTAAAAACTTAACTAACTTCTAAATCAATTTGATTGTTTAACCTAGAATATGCATATAGGTGCCTACTTGAAACCCTTATATAAAATTATAACTTAAGTTCTAAGGGCTAGATGCTCAAGGTTAAGGTATGTTTACTTAAATAAGAGGTAGAATTAACTTAGCTAAACAATTTAAATATTATAATCGAAAGAGTCGATTTTGTAAGCTGATATATTCTGTTCTAATTATCGGATTTTTGAGGTTACGGTCTGAAAATGAATGTAAAATGACAGACTAGAAAATGCTTTGATTTACTTCTGAATCATAGGTACCTACTCGAACCTCTTTAATAAACTTATAACTTAAGCCCTAATGGTCAGATCTTCATGGTTAAGGTCCTCAAATGCAAATAAAATTTTAGGCTTTATCTTAAAGTAGTCCATAAACTGTTTAATTTGGTTGTCAACTGCTTGCCGCTCGGCCACATATTTCATAAACTCAGTTAAAAGAATACAGCTCCAAGTCTCAAAAACATTATTTTTGTCTAAAATAAATTACGCGACTCGATATTGTTAAATTGATTAAAAGATGAGTTCAAAATATTTTAAAATAAAGTATTATAGAATAAAACAATGAGCAGTGGGGTTGGGGCATCAAATTCTGTCTCGATTTAAAAAAGGTTTGCCTGGACATTTAATCAAACACTCGGGTTGATTCAAAAACAATCAACTGAGTCGAAAACTAAGTTTAACCGAATATGATGTATGCTTTAATCGATCTGTAATAATTCAGTTACCTTTATGCAAAGCTTAGCTAGGCAAAAATACCAAATATGTACCTAAATATACTTTAAGATAGATGGTATATGTATTTTTAATTTCGTGTATAAGTGCTGTGCCGGTGCGGATGAAAATGAGTATGATTGTGTAATTGCGAGTTAAGCTACAATTAAGACTAAGATTCACCTTATTAAAAAAATTAACAAATTAATTTAACAGCCAACTGGGAAGTGACATTAAATATACAAATTGGTACTTCAGACTGTAGAATGGTTTCTAAGATAGTTTGTGAAGTTAAAATGCAACAATAGTATACAAAATAAAAATCTCTAAGATTAGGCATGATTTTGTTTTATCGACGTAATACAACTCATTTTCAATGTCCCCATAGTTACTCTATGAGTGAAATCTGTAAATTTTTTTAATTTTTCGAACTATTGACGTGACGTGACGAGAAATGCGTTAATATGTATTATTTCGTTGTTTTAAATTCGTGATTAAAAGAGAAAACTTCTGCAAAGAGATCTCGTCACGTCAACGTCTCGTTGCATCTCAATGGGCTTGCAAAACTAATGCGTAATTTTTTTTATTTCATCTTTCTGACCCTTCCGTTCGTCCGAAAATCTTGAAGAATAAAAGCATCGATCGGCAGTACAGTTCTCATAGCAATAAAAATATTGGTGCTTAGAAAAGAGCTCTTTCAACATACTTAAGTATGTTTGGTATATTTTATGTAAGTTTAGGTAGTTTCCTTCTCTTGATGAGCATCGTGAGACGTTACATTTTCATGTCCTGCCTTTTCTGGGATTGCCAACAAATTTACTCTTGAGGCTTGAGCTCAATTTTTGACGTACTGTTATCCCAGTCCAGATAGAATTAGAATAGGGTGTCCTTAGTAACGGGTGATTTTTTAGCTGGTTTGGTTTTGGCAACACTGGTTTTGACAGCTGACGTGTGTTTAGTACCTTGTGTCACTGTCAAACAGCTTCAGTTTGGTTTGCAATTTAACCATGGATCGTCTTACAAATGAACAACGCTTGCAAATTATTGAATTTTACTATCAAAATTCGTGCTCGGTTCGAAATGTTCATCGCGCGTTGCTTCCATTTTATGGTCGGCATTCTCGACCTTCTGAGCAGTCTATTGCTATTCGGAAGATTGTGACCAATTGGTCAATTGGCCGCCTAGATCGTGCGATTTGACACCATTAGATTATTTTTTGTGGGAGTATGTCAAGGCTAATGTCTATAGGGACAAGCCCGCTTCGATTGACGCACTGGAAGCCAACATCCATGCATTCATTCGTGAGATACCGGCCGATATGTGTGAAAGAGTATGCCAAAATTGGACTCAGCGGATGGGCTACCTGAGACGCAGCCGCGGTCAACATTTGCATGAAATTATCTTTAAACATTAAATTGCAAGGTTCAAACTATCGATTCAAATAAATATTTCATTCATTTTTTCGAATTTTTTGTGTTTTTTTTTTTTAAAAAGTTCTAAACCTCTTAAAAAATCACCCATTATAAATAAAATTAGGAGATGCAAAAAAGAGAGTACAAAAATTATCGGAATCGAAAAAGAGAACATGTTTCCTATAAAAGAGATGTTCTGGAAACCCTAAATTAGAAGAATAGACTTGATGCAATCAACAATTACGTCCAGTAGTACGTACCTACTTCATTAATATCTATGAGCTGCCTGTCAGTTTCACTTTATTTGTCTTTCCATCGTTGGATCTTAGGTATTTTAAAATTTCTGATCTACCAGGTTGACGGAGCGCGTATAATTGAATGTACATTCTTCAGTTATGATACCAGAATCAGGCAACAGTTCTTTAATATTTCAAATTTTTTAACGATAGTCTTACGAGGTATGATGACCAATATATAGATGCATGCCTGTGTAGTGCATATGGTATAGAAAGAGAGTGTGATGCCTGAATCCTGATTAAAAATGCGACGAGACAACGAGACTTCTCAAGCTCAAAGAAAAAGTTGACAAAAAATAAAAAAAAATATATTCTGATTGAATAAATAAATTATAAAAACAAAAAATAGTCTTAAACCATCTTATAAATATAAAGAATATCATAAAATTTGTTTCAAGTAAATCAATTTAATACTTTCTGAGTTTACGCCGGAAATAATAATATTGCTTCGTCTTTATATAATAGTAATGATAAACTATTGTACTATGTATCTACCTATGAATTTGTGAAACTTATTCTTTAAAAAGCTGTAATTGTTAAAGGAAAACCTAGTCAATGTTATGTTTTTCATTATCTGCTACATTTTTTTTTTTTAATTTACCTACTTCGTTTTTTTTTTTTTTTTGGCGATTTTCTACACTCTCTAGGCTCACCATTGACAGCCCTGGCTAGAAGCAACAAGAAATTTAATACATATATCATAATTTACATGAAAAAGGGTTACAAAGCTTGTCTATTATTTTTAAAAGTAGTGTTGGTTCGGGTCCCATTTAATTAAATAGTCCACGGGACAACTAATACATGCTTATGCAATAGTTGACATCAGTGAATTAAAAGCTTGTAGGGTGAAAGAGAACAACAACAAACCCCTTAAGTCGTTCCTCTAGGTAATATACGTAATCTATGCTAAAAACGCTGAAGCAATCAGAAATTGGTAAAGCAGTGATCGCTTTAAAAACGTTAAAGACATTAAGGGTCGTTTTCTTCACACGCAGTTAAATTCGATTTATCATTTACCTTACTTATCATTAGAGTTAACAAACACTTTTAAATTTTCAGTTATAATTTGGGTTTCTTCACGACTATTGGAAAATAGTCCCATTAAGAAACACTTGCACTTTTTCATTTAAACTTCCAAATTTCTAATCAAAAGATTGGAAAATCGCTTGTCTCCATATATTTTTTTTTTCTGTGTTCAACAATTTTTCTGTTAAACGTCAACATTTTGTTATTTTGTACTACAAGTAAAGTAGGTCGTTTACATAATTTTAAAGCACGTAAGTAAATTAATTAATATTGTCATGGGTTTTTATGAAATTTATATAATTATAATTTCCAGGTCACGAAAAACTGATGAGTTAAGTCAGCAGGCTGAAATAATTGGTAAATCGATTCATGGCGACCCAGAGGATTGCTTTGACGATAAGTATAGTAACTGAGGAATTTTTGATTAAGGAAAGCCAGCTGTTATAATTTTACCATCAACTCATAGCACGGACAAGAACGAGGAACCTATGATTGCAGAAAAAAAAAACCAATTGGATGAAAGTAACAATGTTAATTGGTAGCAGTACACTCACTCCATGATGAAAAAAACTTGCCAAGAAAGTTCTGCAGGTGCAAAAACAAAACGCTGCAAACGATATTTATGATTAAAAAAAATCTGCAACAAGAAGTAGAGTTGAATCAACTAAAAAAGCTGCAATTGAGGCAAGCAATATTATCAAGGGAACTGATATTAATTTATCTATAATTAGCAAAACCCCCGCCCGCTTCGCAGGGCGTTAAAAAAAATAGATTTTTTTTATTTTTTTTTCAGCGAATGTATTGAAATTTTTTGTAAATTTTTTTTGTCCTAAACCTTCTACCTTTATTCCTCTTTAATTAAAAAAAAATTAAGAAAATCGGTCAACCGGTTTGGCTGGTTAGCGAACGTACACAAAACAAAAATTTTATTTATATGTATATATAGATATCTAATAAAGTATTTTATTAAAATAACATTTATTTTTAATTCTTCTTCTGAATCAGAAAAAATAATAATTTTTTTAATAATTTCGAATGACAAAGTTTATTGAAAATGGAAATAAATTTCTTATCACGTCAAATTTAATGTCAAAGCGCGCGCTAATATTTTGTCAAGAAAACTGAAAAAGTGAAGAAAATCAAATCTAGAAAAATCGGTAATAATGGAGCCGTTAAATTTAACTGAGACTCAAGAAAATTGGCCTAAGATAAGATCTTTGTGTCAGGACTCAGGATCCTATCGAATTCAGCCCTTCAAAATAAATTTAACAATTTTTATATTGTTTTCTGTGCTGAGTCCCAATTTTGAAAAAGGTACATTAACAATACTGTATAGTGTATACTCCTCAAATAATATATTAATTACACTTCTAAAGAAATTTCGTGAACATTTTTTTACTATCATGCATCCCTTTAATGACTAGATAGATATTGTTTTCGGAAACTTTCTTTAAATTTTCCTCTTTAGTAGCACAACATGACATCATTTTCTAAAAAAAAAAGAAAAACTTAAAATAATATGTACGGTACGTAATACACACACACTACAGAATCAACGGTTCCAAGAAATACCAAGATAAACCGGGTCTATATAGATAGGTTTATGTTTTCCTGGTTAACCGCTATTCAATACAAACTCTATGCACAAACATGACGACGACGATGGATTCTTGGAAGGAGCATATACATATGTAGCTCTTCCCCGACCAGACAAGATGGGGGGGGGGGAGGGGAAAGATCTTCATCATGACGAACATACATATAATTAACTCTGGAAGAACACGTTCTCACAAAAAGTAGGTCGTCCCATCTTTTAGCGAATAAATTATTTCAAGTGGAAAAAAGCAGACAGGACTTGAAAATCGAGCTAAGTAAGCAAAAAAAAAAACAAAATCAAGGTAAAAAAAATTAAGACTTTTTGTTTATAAAACTTGAATGAAAACACTTTCACCGTAACTGTATCTAAATACAAACCTCAACACAGAGGCAGTAGACAGCAGGCATCGTTTGCAAAAATAAAAAGAAGGCTTTACCCATTTAGGTATTGGCAAACCCCAATCGACACGATGTCGTTCGTTTGTGCTCCATATTAACCACATAATGAGTAGAGTGTGTTGTGTGTACATATATGTAAAGTATGAGTGTGGAAGCTTGCACTACAATTGTTTTACCATCGAGCCAGAAACCACATCCTGAAGAGTGTCATTGACATTGTGGATTAAAAGAAGGTCGAACTTTCATTTATCATTGAAGAAAACAGGCTAGTAAAATTGTTAGAGTTACGTTTCACCATCATCATCATTGGATCATTGTCATTGTCGTCTTGAGTTTGGTTTGAATTGGTTTGGTTGTAGGTTTAGGTGGAAGCAAAGCAGGTATTTTTACTTTCCACCAAATGAAAGGGAAGGTAAGTTAGGGCTTTGAAGTCATGGAAGCAATTTCGTTACAAAATTCCTTTTACCAATTATTATGGAATGGCAGCTGCCGAAGGGGGACGGGGAGATAGCGGGTAGTTGACTAAAATATTGATTGTGTTTGTGTTGGTTACACGCTTCCTCCGGGAAGGAACAATAATATTATAACCATGAACTTTTGTGGGATAGAGCTCGGAGGAATAAATTGATGAATAATGAACCTGACGGAGTAGGTAGATAGTTATAGGATAAGTGAACAAACTCAATTCCCAAAGGACTGCAATTATGAAAGAACTCAAGATTGGCATGTTTTTGGTTTGACTTTCTCCGATTTTTTTTATCATAAAAAATGAGAAAGAATGTATAGGCACAAGATACAAGGTAAAATACCTGGAAATACATACCTAATAAGAAGATACAAAATTATACCTACTAAACCACATACCTACCTACCTACCTACCAGTAGCGAGGCGTCCATATAATTCGATATCCTACTGAGTTACCTTTTACATTTTGTGCTACACAACAATGTTTACTAAATAACGAGCAACATAAAACCCACGGGATAAACCTAATATTATCTATCTATTCATTAACCTGCACATGGTGTACACTCCACCACTGCAATTTAATTTTATTTTCAATCACACACGACATTATCATTAGTTAGTATGTGTATTCTGTCCACACTCTCTGATCTCTGTGCTCTATGCATCAGCCAAAGCCAAAGCAAAGCAACCCGAATATTATGTCGGGTTATAAAAATCTCAATGGAAAGAACAAATTTATTTCCTTTCTCTTTTTTTCCTTATGATTTTCTGATTTTGACTCGACTCTATTTAACACACGCAGTGGCTGTTAAAGAACAGCAGTCTTTGGGTAATAAATTAGCTGATCAAATTTGCTACCGTTTGAAAAATGAAAAGTTGAATTGACAAGTTGAACGCAATTTGTATAATAGTAAAAAAGTTTGTTTACCCTATTTTTTAAGGTTACGGATTGTGTTTTTTATTTATAGCTATAAAAATTCAAAATTTTGCAGAAAATATATAAACTAAAATAAATAAAGGTTATTTTAGTAACACTTTTCACAGTTTTCTTATGTTGTTTTTAAACGCGAAATAATTTAACTGTTTTTAATGTTTTACGTGCCATCAATATTTTCTATTTTTCAATTCTGATACATAATTATTTGTAGAAAATTTTATTTATTGATATTTTGTACATACATACATATTTGTGAATTTTTCAATTTATTTGGTTATTTATCTAACACATTGAAGTTCTTTAGTTTTTCGTCATATATGTATGTAGCATTAATTTTAATACTTATTGCATTTGCCAGAAACGGTTTCTTTATGCTTTAGGGACATTGTAAATTTAAAAATTAATGATTTGAGGTAGGTTCCTACCTTCCTATAAAAGACTGGCTTAAATTGTTCCACTTGTTTGTTGTGGAAAGCAGATCTGCAATACATTATTTAATTTTGTATACATATTAATGTTTTAAAATGCATTTAAGTACGTTTGCAGGCTATTAATTTTTACATCGACTTACCATGTGAAATTATTCACGCCTCGCCACTGCTACCTACCTACATAGGTATACAGTCAATTGGTTTGACATGTGAAATCGTAATTAAAATCAGAAGAATGCTACTTTTCTAAGAATCACGAAAAGGTTTATGGTACCTAACCTTTCCTACATACTTATATGTACTTGAGTCAGTATAAGCTATTTAGGTAGGTATAACATTAAAATTAAGATTTTTTTCTTACAATAAATCTTACCAATAGGTCTAGGTGCAAAAAAAGAGCATGAGTAAGGAATGAATCAAACTTAAAATACTTAAGAAAAGGTTAAACAAAACTTGGTTCTCAATTTTTTCAACAAACTAAAACACAAAAAACCATTAGGTTGGCATCATTCTATTAGAAATTATGATTAAAGCATGGAATAAAAAAAAAACAAATCAGTACCTACACTGAACCAAAAAGGTATGTTGATTGTAGATACAAAAAAAAAGTTTATTAGGAAAGTGATTTTTTTTTAATCAATTTTCGTCCAATAAACTGGTTTATTGAGCCAAAAAAAAAAATTCTGATTATTGCGGCAGTGTACTTTTTTGTTGTGTGAAGGAACAAATTTGTTAGGACAATAAATAGTTTCCCCCAAGTACAATGCTGCCGTAACCTCCTTAGACGCAAATTATGGTTTTAACTGTTTAACTTTTTTATTGAACAGATATATTTACAATTGGTTCTTAATTCTATGTTACATATATAATATTACATTTTGGTATTTTAAGTTTTGTTGGCACATAAGGGGCCTAACTATATACATTGTTTTTTTTTTTAAGTAAAATTATTTGAAAAATTGTCATTGGTTGGATTAAAATATATACATTAAAGATTATTCTTCTCGGGTTGTTCAATTCCGGTTGTCTTGTGATGTTGGGTAGAGGTGGCTTCTAGCCACGGTTGTAGCTTGACGCTGCGTCCTCGTAAAATTGGATTGCCTCGTCGTCGTTGATAAAAATTATTCCTTCGTCCAGTATTGCTGTCACATCGAGGTATCTTGGCTCGGGATGTCTCTCTTCGCTAATAATAGTCCTGACCAGTGGGTTTTGATGGTTGCACAGGTTACTCGTCACTTTTTTTGCAGCGATTGTCAGGAATTTATCCAGAGGAGTGATTCCTGATTCTTCGTAAAGCCTTTGGTTGCTAAAGTGCTTTTGTCGTTGTCGGTCAAAATTGAGTCCTGTGCAGATCCGCATAATTTTCCTCTCAAACGCTCCAAGCTTTTTCATGCTAGTTTTAGAAATGGTGAACCAGACTGGGAAACAGTATGTAATGATGGGCCTGACAAGTTGCTTGTAGAGAAGCAACTTTGTCTTTTGACTGAGTCCATTCCTTTTCCGCATTAGGGGATGAATGAGATGGAAGGCGTAATTCCCCTTTCTGAGGACTGCCGTTGCATGTGGGTTGAAACGTAGTCTCTCGTCAAAGTTTATACCCAGGTATTTTTTTTTTGGCTTCGTTCTTTGCGATCCATTGGGCAGAATTAGAGTGATGCTTTGGCAACTTGCAGCAGAGCGTGTGTTTCGACGTCCTAACGCAAATTATGGTCAATGCTTACAGACTCTTATACAAATCACCGCTTGAACATAATGTAAATTTTATAAGAGCCGAAGTTAAATTGAAAAAAAAAACCTTTCGCTTACACTTATAAACACAAAAATACACAAAAAATGTTAAAATCAATTAAAATGTTAATTGACATTCAATAACTTGTTTATATGCGCCACTAAACACATTTATTAAAGTAAACAAAAGTAAGGTTAATACAATATTTTTTGGCGCAATCTACCTATGAGTTTATTATGTCAAAAAAAGTTTATTAATACAAGCAACGATTTGTTAATTTTTAAATTTTTATTTTTAGAGTTCAAATGAGCCAACAAATCGTTTATTGAGTAAAAATTTTTAAAACAAATAATGTTTTTTGGGACAATGAAAAAACTTAATAAACGGTGTTTATTGATATTATAAACGATTTTTTTCAGTGTAGATACTTATCTCGTCACTGCAAAGGTAAAACATCTTAAGTTGACTTAAGATGATTTATAGATTTTTTTTACCTCCTTTCCACTTTCAAAGAAAATAGTTTCATTTCTTAATCACAAGGTAAAATGCTGTGTTTAATTAAATCAAAAGAAGAAAGTAGAGTACCTAAACTAAGAGATTATTTTATATTGAGAGTTTAATTGAAATATGAAAATGTAAATAAATTTAGTTGACATGAACATGAATAAACTAACGCCTGAACAACACATGAAAATTGTTGTAAATGTGCTCGAAACGAGATTGATGTTGATCCCGATGTTCATAAGTGAATTTTGTTTAGCGACGAAGCTCACTTTTGGTTGAATGGATACGTCAATAAGCAAAACTGCCGTATTTGGAGTGATGATAATCCTCAAGTGTATGTTGAGACACCGTTACATCCACAAAAACTGACTGTTTGGTGTGCTTTATGGGTTGGTGGAATAATTGGTCCGTACTTCTTTAAAAACGATGCTGGCCAGAACGGCCATGATTACTGACTTTTTCGTTCATCAATTTAACAAAAATGATGTGCGCAGGAGCTGTAGTTTCAACAAGACGGCGGCGCAACATGTCACACAGCTCGTGCCACAATTGATTTATTGAAGGAAACGTTTGGTAACCGCATAGTTTCACGTTACGGACCCGTGAATTGGCCTCAAAGACTGTGCGATTTAACGCCGCTTGACTATTTTCTGTGGGGATATGTGAAGTCGCTAGTCTACGCCGATAAGCCCGAAACGATTAACCACTTGGAGGACAACATTCGCCGCGTTATTGCCGATATACGGCCACAAATGTTGGAAAAAGTCATCGAAAATTAGACGTCCGAGCCAGCTGTGGCGGTCATATGCCAAAAATCATATTTAAATTATAATGCCAGAAGATTATTTTTCTAAAAAAGTAAATTTCATGTCAATTTAAAAAAATTATCTTTGTTTTATTCCATTTCAAAGTTATATACCTCTAAAAATACCTTTATACCTTTAAAAATAAGATTTTCCTTAGTTTCTAAAAATTTATTTGATGATTTGTAAAAATTTTTGGTCTTACAAAAAATAAAAAAAAAAAATTTCGGAAGAATGTCTAAAAACGTAAGGTACCTGCAAGTATAAAAAATTGACCCGTCTCTTTAGGCAATGGCAGCAGTCAACGGACAGAATTGTGAGACCCACTTTTTTTCGACTTCAATATCATCATAATGTCAATTTTGATCAAAATCTCGAGTTCGAATCCATCACACTTGATATATATTTATGTTTAGCACCTAACCTACACTACATGAAGTAAAAAGATAAACCCGATATCTTTTAAGGACATTCGATAAAAAACGATATGAAACCTTAAATGATAGATATCTTATTAACATTAACATTGCTCCCATACAGCCAGAGCAATGCTGTTTTAAAAATATTAATAGCTTATTTATCAATTCATATTATCTATTTAAATAAACTTTTATAATGAAGCAAGAACTATTTGAAGTATTTTCCATTTCTTAACACAGACATGTACGATTAAAATCTAAATTACGTAACTGCTGCAAATAACTTGATCATATTATCTATACGATTTCATTGTTCGTTTAAAAATAAAATTACATAAACCCATCGTTTATACAATAATAACTTTTTTTTTTCAAAAAAAAAAATCATAATATTTATCTTTGCTGGAAGTGGAAGACATCATTATTTGTATTTGTATTTATTTTAAATATTTTTGCAAAAAAAAACAATCATAAGATTTTACATCTTTTACATAACTTTAACTCTGAATATCTGACCATAGTCAAAACGAGTAAAAGAAAATGTAAAAATTCTCACATAAAAGAAAAGTTTGTCTAACTCTCAATCAGTGCCGTATCTATAGAGACAGGAAATTAAATCAAAAGCCCAAGGCGAAAGTTAAGTAGAGAACTTTAAGAAGGTAGAGAGAGAAATTTTCTCTATACAATCTTGTATAGGTAATATTATTTTTATTAGAATATCAAGATAGAATCAAATCAACAATTAATTATGAGTATAAAGGGCCCGACCCATAGAATCCGTTGCGTCCGTCGCGGCGACGAATTCAACTGACAGCTTGATAAAATACATCATTTCTTATGAGAACCGGCCCATAAGTGACCCATGCGTCCGTCGACGAACAAAGTAGCCGAACTTTTAACTTCTCCCCTCCGTCGCCGCAACGGATGCAACGGATTCTATGGGTCGGGCCCTTTATACTAATAATAAATCGTTGATTTGATTCTATCTTGATGTTCTAATCATCATCATCATCATCATCATCATCAAGCTGGTTTTTGGGCTGGATTTTAGTACATACATCTTAAAGCTTGGGTGATTTTAGAACATTCTGTTTTCTGTTTTTTTTTTTTTTTTTTAATTAATTGATCCAATAGCTTGACGGTAAAGGTTTTAAATAATGCATCGCATAATTTTTTTGAAAAATTAAGCATTCACTAAACTTCTTTCAAATTCTTAAATTCAACTTTAAATTTTGGGCACCACAACAAACCTCAAACAAATTCCTAATATTTTTATATGCATCCTCCTAAGCTCAGCAATTTCTACAGAATAATTAATCTTTTAAATTTTTGTCGAGTTATGCATGACTTAGTAAAGTGATCCAGTCAAAGGCCAACAAAACTTAGCTCCGGCTCTGATTCGTTATAATAATATGAATGTTATGTAACTTCTATTTTTGCGAACTTCACCTGTTCACTGAAACGTATCCATCAAATTTAAGAAGAATTCCCAAAACAAAATTGTATAAAGCTAACTGACCACTTGCCAAAATATTTCAGTTGTGTTTTTATAATTTTAAAGTCTCGAGTGAGAGTGCGGGTGGTATCACGCGAAGTCGTTATATAGCCATGTTGGATTCTGAGAAATTATTTAAAATTGCACCTGTTGTTATTTATTTTGGGTTAACGAGTCTTGCCAGCAGCATTGCAACTACTCACTCTGATGTATTTAATTATTGCATTCGGGATGCAGACCATCATCAAGGATTGAAAGCTTGCGTGGGGCGAACAGCTATTAGCTTTTTGCAGTCTTTTAACGAACATCACAATTATACAATATTGTCTGACTTAATTGCTGAAAAGGACGAAAATGCTGCTTCACGTTCCATTGTTAATTTTTTGGATCAGGACCCAGTGGATTTTCGGTTGGTTTCATATAATTTTATTGTTTACGTCATATTATTGCTTATATATAATGTGTAGTTTAGAAAGCTTGAAAAGATTGGTTATGAATTGTTGGAAACAGTGTCACGTTGGGTGTAATTTATCAAAGTGATTTATTGTCAACTTTTTGAAAACTCCTCTTTGGTAAATTAGCTCTCTCTAATTAAACATTCAATAAGTTAATTATAGTTCTTCGATAAATCTAATACCATGGAGTGGAGTAGTAGTGGTGTGGTGGTATATAGGTATTGACTATTAGGGAATGTTCAATATTCGAGATTGTTGGTATAGGTGCCGAAAAATATTCAATGCTAAGAAAAAGACAAATTTTAAGTCTTAGATAAATGAATAGGAATAATAAAAAAATTAAATTAAATTTCCTTTATTCACGTCATCGCGGTGAGTAATTTTCAAAAATTTAACACATAGCGCAAATTCTGTACTGTTGGATGTAAATGGGTTTTAACCTTTCATATGTTGTCATAGGTCAGTACTCAGTCAGCATGAAATTAAAAAAAAAAAAAATAAAATGCCTTGGGAAACTTTTGGTCAATACGCAAAATTTATGTTTGGTTTATTCCTCCGATGACGTAGGTATTACAAAATGTTTAAAACTCGATACACGCCAACAGTGTGAAAGAGTGACATATATGTACATGGTATCTATAAACATACATGTTTGAAGTGAAGATACGTCTACATAATTTGGAAATATGTAGGTAAATGTGGAGATACTTCATTATAATGTGGAAATACATGACGTGACGTTATCCTACATATTTGAGGAGGTATACTAATGTGGAAATACTTCCACATAAGTGACACTCTGCATTGTGTGGTGGAGGCAGAAAAATAGTACCTTGAGTGTAGCCACTTCGCGGATTCAAAGCATTTGAATTTCCTTTGTGGGACTTCAATCGGTCCAGCTAAAAGTAGTTACAGTTAAACCTACCCGTTATAAAAGGTTTAAGCCAAAAATGCAAAATGCAGTTTCATCCCAATTATTTTAAACATCATATAAATTTTAAAATCAAAATTTTCAAAATTGTTTTCTAAAAAAAAGGAAAATTTTTTAAAAAAATATTTAAGTCAACAGGGTTAATTTTAAACTAAGGGTAGTTGTCTTTTGAACACACTTTGTTATCTGGTGGTCTAATTGGTCTTATAATATGAGTTGATTTAAGTATTTTGTCACATATTTTCAGTGATAATTTTTAATGAATTTCTAAAGTTTTTTTTCAAAGTCGATCATAGAAATTGTTTTCATCACATATGTGGGATATTCGAAAAGAAAGTATTCTAAGTATATAAAAGTAGGTAATTGGATAGTCTATTTTAAATGAAATTTAAAGTTTATAGAGATTTGTGGGATATTCAAAAACAAGAATGCCTTCAAAAAGGTCACAAATCCGTATCAAAATATAACTTGGTTTCAGTCCATTGTTCATGTCAAAGGTGATTTTCAATGACTTTTTTTTTTATTAATTTCATGGTCGGTTGTAGAAATTGTTTGCACCTCACACGTGGGATATTCGGAAAGAAGTGTGCCATCTGAAACTTTACTATAATTGGAATCAAAAGGGCATTAAGTTTCAGTTATTGGTAATGTGAGAGGTGATTTTTAATGAATTTCTAAAAATTTCCAGGTCGGTCGTAGAAATTGTTTGTAACCCATATGTGGGATTTTCAAAAAAAGTATGTTTTATGAAAGATCATTAAGTCATAAAAGTTTTGTTGGTTTTTTTCCGTAATTGGTAATCTATAGGGGATTTTAAATTTATTTTTAAAGGTTTTTCAAATTTCGGTGGTAGAAATTGTTAGCAATCCATTAATTATTATGGGATATTCGAAAAAAGAATGATATTTAATTGGTTTCAAAACAAAAAAAAAACAATTGGTTTAAGTAATTGGTGCTGTCAGATGTGAATTTTAATAAATTTCTTGGGTTTTTTCTAAGACGGTTGTAAAAAATTATTTACACCCCATATGTGGGATGGGATATTCAAAAAATTATTATACCATTTGAAATGTCAGTAGGTATAGTTGATCATACAAGTTTAGTTGGTGTTAGTAGTTGATCAGGAGAAGGCAATTTTTTACGAAGTTTCAAGCTTAAGAGAACGCTGGCATTTCATTGAGATAATTAAAAAAAAACTGTATTATGTGAGTTTTCGTTCGAAAGATCGCAAAATGGTCGTAAAAAGCAAACTTATAGTCTCATTTAATTGAACGCCACGCCCTTAGTTAGAAATTGTGAGCACAACAAAAAAATATGAAGGCTATTCACGATCAATTCAAATTGAAAAATGAATAAGTATTGTTAAATAAAATTAACAAACAAAAGATGAAACAATTTTTTTCTGTTAACTAATTTTATTTACATTATTTGCATTTATTATTTTCCTCCTTTTTATTAACCTATCTTTATGCAGTGGTATACTGGAAAGCGCGGGCACTCTGATCAGTGAAAGATCGTTGCACTGGCGTTTGGATAACATTTATCCGGGTTTAATGTTTAAAATTGGACCATCAGCAGATTTAAATAGTGTTGCTGAGTTTGTAATGGATAGCAAATTGGATGAGAGGTTCTATGCACCACCAGAACTATCTACCGGTTAGTAGAAACAATAATAATAAAACAAAATTTGTTGCATAAGAAACATTGCATATTTTTAGGATATATCAGAAGTCAATCTAAATAATTAATTGTGTGTCTTTTCAGGCAAAATACTCACAAAACAATATCTTCTGCCAATGCTGTTGGGATTCAAATTTAATCTAGCAGTTTTTATACCATTGATATTTGGTCTTATTGTTTTGTTTTTAAAGAAATCACTTTTTCTAGTTAAGATTGCTATTTATATTAGCAGTGTTTTAGGAGTTGGTGGCGCTGCATCACTGGCAACATTATTTGGATTTGGTGGTGGTGGTGGTGCTGGTGCTGGTTATGTTGGAGGCGGATGGCCACCAATAGTTCCTGGTCATGGTCCTGGACCAGGTTTATATCCAGCGAAAGATAGTTTAATTGGTAACTACCAATCGGATTCCGATATCTTTAGTCATGATGCTGATTATTCTCGCAAAGATCGTAAAGTTATTTTCAATAATAATGCCCAGCAATTTGTTACACATTCAACGCCGTTACCAGATAGATTTTATGATTATGAGAATTCTGCTGCAACTGCATCGCAAAAACCACGTAGCTCGAGAATGATAAAGGTGAAAAAAGACGATTTTGGTTTTAATGAAGATTGGAAGGGTCATGGATGGCATGTTGTTTCATAATCAAGAATATACAGCTGTACCAAACATACATATTATATTTTGTTGTAAATTTTTATTATAAGCTCCAGTTTTATTGTGTTCATCAAATTGTTAGTAAAATTGTAAATATTGTCTTATTGTAAATAAATAGATAGAATAGATAATAACATACCAATAAAGCAAATTAAAAAAAAAATGAGTGAGGGGGAAGGGCGGAATGTGAGGTGGATTCGTTTTATAAAAAAAAAAAACTCTACAAAGAGAAGAGAATTTTCAAAAACTTTATTATTTAAAAAGGGGAATGCCAGATGCACTGAAATAATGCACTATTACCGACAAAAACGCCCCAACCACAGAATGCAAGACTTATTTGCATATGAAATAAAAATGTCTACATAAAAATACCAGTTAATTTTTGTTATAATTCACACCCAAAATTAGCTGTGGGCTCTTAGTCTAAGCATGCAAGTGTTTAAAAACCGCTAAGGAAAATCTTATTGATACTTGATAAGTGTGAAAATACCACCCAACTCTGAAAAATCCAAATATCTAGAGCCGTTTCCGAGAAACCAAGCAATAATAAAAGTGGGGGAGGGTGGATTCTGTTAAATATATTTTGTATTGTTTTTATTTTTCATAAGATTAAAGTCTTAAAATTTCATTTAAATCGTTCGAGCCGTTTTCGAAAAATTAAAAACTAATAAAAGTGGGCGTGGCTGTGGGCGGATTTTACTCAATTCAATTTTTTATTTTTTTTTTGTTCGTCGTAATAATTTCTGAAAATTTTATCAAAATCGTTAGATTTCCGAGAAACCAAATATACATACATATATATGTTGTTTCTCTCTGGTTTACTTACCATAATGTAATGCCTGAACGAGCAACGACCATGAAAACCGAGTAATTGCTCGTCAACTGTAACGCATGAGTATGGGTTTTAAAAAACAAAGGAAGGTTTTCTACCCATTTGTCCCACAAGTTACGAATCGGAGCAAATTTATCCTTGACTGTTAGTTGATTTTGTCTTCGGTTAGTTGGGGTTATCGAAACGCAGGGCTTTTGTTATATACTGGAAAGTTTTTTTTAGGCATGATTGCACGAAATATTGACTGACTAAAATTTGCATCAAGTAAATTTTTGATTCGCTCTGTTCTCGATCTAAGAGAAATAACACCAGTTCAGTGCAAACTAAAAAGTACTGAAGAAAAATATTGACATACGCCTTGACATTTTATAAAAATAAACTTATTTCTTTGATTGAAATAGAACAAATACCAATTACATACACTTCCGTGTACAATGAAATAATCACAAAAAAATTTCCATACAAAATAAAACGGTTCAAAACCGACCAAATCTGACAGAACAGACTCAAATTAAAAGAATTAAAAGAGCCCAATTTAAATGGGTTAGGTTCCAAGTAATAAAGTCATAAAACCCCATCGAAATATTCATAGTAATTTTTAAAATATGTATTTAAGTTTGAAAAAAAAATTGACCGAAAGTGACACCAACGTAGGTTAACGGAAACAAAATTTATAAACAAATAATTTTTTTTTTTAAATAGCTCCAACAATTTTTAATTTTTTTTTTCTCTTAGATCGCTTTGGTGTCAAAACAATTTTCCAGAAGTTTTTAATCAATTTATTTTTAATTGTATTGTTTTTTAACAATATTTCAGTTTTAACTGTAATTTCCATGTGCTGTGCAAGACGGTGTTACATTTTTAACTTTCGTGAACTATGCTATACCTTAAATGAATTTACATACGTATTTGGGAGGTGACATAAAGTATAGGCTCTCATAACTAATTTATTAATTTTAAAATGAGATGACTACTTTTATCGTACATAAAGAGCAAGTTCGTGTGACCCAGTTAACTTTTGGATTTAGAATATTGAAAATTGAGTTTGTTTTTCTTCACAACACTCTTAAAAGTATAACCTGAGAGGACACATTTTCGTCTAATTTAAATTCTTAATTTTAAGATCCAGCCATACCTTTTGATAGAGTGGCAATGTGGAATCAGATGGAGTGCTAACCAAGAGACGACCATTCGAAGCAAAATATTATTAAAGATAATTATTATAATTTATAAACGAATTTAAATAAATTTTATAAATCAAATTTGACGGTGCTACACTAATTACAAGATATTATGATTGAATTTTCTATAAGAGAAACTTCAGTTAAAGATAATGAAGACAAAGAATCAACCAGCCATAATAAGTACCTATCCCACTGAGTGCTAATGCTATGTTCAAATGACATCTTTATAGGTAGAGCTTTACTCTACAAAAGATTCCAAGCGCTTCGATGAACACCTTTTTCGAGCGAAGAACGACACCATATTTTACCCACAGTGTTCTATATACTACACACCTTACCTATGGTAGCTTCTTGCCTTGTAGATGTTCTATTGATAGTTAATTATTTAACTTATTTTCTAAAGGGAAAACTATATTTCAGACGATTAAGAAGAAGCAGAAAATTACTTAGTGAAAAGTATGCGACGATTTTTGTTGGTGATATGAAAAAGCTTTTCGGCTCCAGTAAACAATTTTTGGTATTTTTATATAGATGCTTTGGTAGTCTTTTGATTAATCTAAAAGCAATTTGTTTTAACAAACCACCTTAGCTATATAAATAATTGTTGAGTTTATAAAACTTTTAGTTCATAATTACCCTCGCGTTACTGAGCATACATTCAGACCAAAATGCACCGTATTCTTTGTACATTCACTTTTTGTTTTGTTCTTATTATTGTGACAGTTAAAGGTAAAGCAAATACCTTAACGGCACATTCGGTCGGTCAAAGTTTTGCTAAATGCCTAGGTGATCCCACAATTGGGAAGTGTCTTCAAAATGAAGCCCTTAAAGCTTTAGATATCCTTTTAAGTGATAATTCAACTTGGCAATATAGTGATTTTATTGAATTTGAAAAAGATCAAAATTTTACGATTTATGATAGAAAATTAGGAAGATTCAATGATTATCATGGATCTCCTAGTGATATTATTGCTGAAAAATTACTTCAGCTAGCACAGGCACGTTCTATTCGAATGAAAATGAACCCTATGTCATTGGTAGAAGCTAAAGGGGATAATTTGGATTTCGAAGAAGGTGGTGAAAATTCAAAAAAACAGCAGAAAATTTGGTACTTAAATCATTCACTTAAAGGACGCAAGAAGAAGGACAAAAACAAAGGAATGGCTATGATGGGCGGTTTGGCTATGATTGCGATGATGGCTCAGATGTTTCTAGGCAAGGTGCTTCTAATTGCGGGTGCTGCTTTTGTGATGTCTAAAATTGCACTAGTGGTGTCGGTTTTGGTGAGTTTGTTTTTTTTGTAGTAGTAGTTTTTTTGTAATTTTGTAGTTTTTACTCTCAGTAAGTAATCTGAATATCGAACTCCAAGATCAATTTTGTGATTAAAAAGTGAACAAAATGCGTGTATATTTTTTGTATTTAAGTTTATGAGAGTGAAAAGAACTCCCAGAACAATTTCGTCATTGAAAAATTAAATGGATTGCGATAATTTTTACGAAAATAAAATTTGGCAGTAGTTTTATTGACAATATTTTATTTTAAACTGTATTCAGATTCCTGGGAGTTAAAATAACTCCCAGCTCAATTTTGTGCTAGAGCGTGCAGGTTGGATCGAGACAAGAAAAACATCGTATTGGAGGGATCTATTTCCCCCGTTTAGCCATGAGGGACATTTTTCTAAAAAAAATTGACTAAGGACAGACAAAAAACTATTAAAAAAACAAGGGCAACACTTACAAAGCCATACTAAACTTGTTTGTATTATTTTATTTTATTTTTAAATCAATATGTTTTGGTAAAAAGTTTTTAAAAAATTAATTTTCAATTTCAAAATTAAAAAAAAAAAATTAAACTAATTTTTCTCTAAATTTTTCATTGGACCAATGCCATCGGACCATTTTTAAAGAAATGACGTTTTAAAATTCGTACAAAGGGTAGTGAAAAAAATAAACGAATTTCCTCGTAGTTACTCAACATAAGTTCGCTTCGAAACTGACCCAAAATGTTATCACCACTTTACTTATAAGCCAGGGTGGTAGTTACCATTGGCTTGAAAACAATAAAGGGTGAAAGACTGAAAGGTCATTTTCAATTAACACTTTAATGACGGGCAGGCCTTTTAATTTGTCCAAGTTCAAGGTTTTAAAGTAACACTATAGTACATCAACATACATTTATTTTTAAAAACATTTTGCATTATTCCAAAAATATGAAAAATAAATAAATACATATTTCAAAATAAATGCCACACTAATAAATCTGTTTTTCAGACTAGTCTAAAAGCGAAACTAAGTGGGAGTGGTAGTACTGATCATGTAGTAACAATAGATTCCGGCGGAGGTCATGGTCATAGTGGAGGTGACCATGGCTGGCATCGCAGTTTGCCTTACATAACACCCTCTCCCCCGATTCACATCGCCACCGAAGAAGACCATCATCATGAAATTCCTCAAATTCCTGAATATTATTCACATGATACTACGAGTTCTCAAAAAGATGACTATAAATTTATATAAATAATTTACAATAATATTTATTTTTATTAATTCTAGAGTTTTAGGTATAAATTTAATAAATTATTTAAAACAACAACAAAAAAAAAACTATTGATAAATCTTTGGTTCTGTATTTTTTTTTCTTTCGTTTGTTTTATATTATTTTAGGTCCTCGTCGGGATGTGAGCCCGATACGCCTTGTCTTGCATAATCATTTCCTCGTCTATGCTTCGATGGTAGGAGCCACCTTCATGGCCACCCTCATATTCACCATGGCTGGAAGAGTAAGTGTGACTTTGTTGAACTTGAGGATGCTTGACAATTTCATAGGTGGTCTTCTCATGACCCTCTCCGGAGACGAGTTTCTTTAATCCAATGATAGCACTTATAATGAGAGCAATTTTACCGACAATAAGCGCCTTTCCAGCTAGAATTGCAATCGAGTGATATGCCATTTTTAGAATTCCCGCTTTGAGAAGGACTGCAGCAATAAATGGTCCCAAGTACTTTTTGTCATCTTTCTTTTTTCGAGCGTCACTAAAAAGGACCTGACTTGTCCGTTGACCGAAGGACAGTAATCGGGGAATGTTCACTTGCACTTGTCGACTTTGAAGAAGACTTATAACCCGCCCAAATAAGATTTTATCCAAGCTCTTCGAGGAAATCTGCTCGAGATCACTATTGCTCAAATGAAGATCACCCCGAGATCTTGCTTCACTCTCATTATAGTCAGGCTTCCTTACGATAGTTATTCCCTCAAGAAGTTTGATATTGTGCACCTTCAAGGCTCGTCCAAATAGCTTAGCACCTTGAACCTTCAGGCACCGAAATATGTCGTCACTGCTTTCGCACTGATCGTAGATGTGTTTGATCGCTCTGGATATTCCATTGTCCAAGAGGGATGCTCGTCCAGTTGATGGTGCTGTTGATGTAGTTGCTGTCGTTGTATCCTCTTGGCTACTACTCAGCACACATCCGATTAGAATCACTACGATTAGTTGCCTCAGTCTTGTATCCATGGTTATCCTGATGATCTTTAAGTTTCGCGTCGAACTCTTCTAATCAAACTGATCGCCATCAAGTGTAGCAAATCAATTTTATACTACATGCATGTTGTATCTTTCGGATCCACGCTATCCAGAGCGTGCAAAGCGGGACAGTGCAGTTGGAATGGAAGAATTGCAATGCGGTCGAATCGAGATTGGATTGCAAGCTTCGCTAGGCCCAATCTCTTGCTATATGGCATTGAGGGTAATCAAATAGGAAAAAACTACTGTATGTATACAAACCGAAAAATTTCAATTCTCTCTTTGTGAAGTTATATTGGAGTTGGAGGTACTCTGTGCTGATGGTGCTATTTTATTTACTAAGTCAACTTCTTTTTCTCTTTTTTACTTGCACTTGCATGAGCTTCATTGAGCGAAACAGATGAATTCTTAATTAAAACTATTGTAGGGAGAGAAGTTCGTTATACAGGTGTCGGACGGAATGGAATAAAGATCTATGGAAAAGGGGTTAGTTGTAAAGATTTCGGAGTAGGTGTACCTATATTAGACTTTCTTTTCAGTATATTTCACTAGTTTTGTGACTTGATTAGCACGCGATTTTTATTTAATTTCATTAGACCGTGAAAAAGTGTGAAAGTCAACTTAATGGCGTAGCTTACATCTTAAGTCACCATTCGGTATCAGTTCGTCTTTTAATGTGGTACTTATAATGGGAGCCTTGTAATTAGTATTTAGTGACAGATATGTACATAAGTAAGCGAAATTATTTATGGACTTCCAAATAATATTTTATTTATTTTGTATATAGTTCTAGAGATTGAAGTGGGAATCAGAATTTAAGAAAAAAAAAAAAACAAATCTTAAAGATTTTAATTAGCTTTGTATTAAGTGTAAAATTTGGTCGAAGAGGGTAAACTAAAAATGTTTTCTCTTCTATCTACGATATCATCGGAAGAGGCCAGGAGGTATATACTATATAGGTGGTAAGTGATAGCGGGGTAACTTCTGGCGTCAGGTAATACCTACAATTTTTCGTCAACCGAACTTAAAATCTATTGACATCTATTTAAATTTAAATAGCAGCATCAATACAACGAGTACCAACACAAAGGGATAACTGAAGATATTCTGAATTTCGAGTTATCTTAAAATGAAAATGAATGAGTCCTCACAACGCCACATAAGTTAATTTAAATCCATTTTTGATTGAATTTAATATTAGAGCTTATCTATTGAAGGAAAGAATATACAGTAGAATCTCGAAAAGATGAACAGATATAAAACAGGGCACGTTCATCTTTTCGAATTGTTCATCTTTTCGAGCATCAACATTTTGTTGAGAAAGAAGATATAGTTATAAATAAAAACATTTAATATAATTTACATAACAAGTTAAAACAAGCCTAAAAGTACAATTCACAAAACTAAATAACGTTACATAAATATAATATGAGGAACTAAAGGCAAAGAAAAAGTAAAAAATTTAGTTGGGAATAAATCGTTCATCTTTTCGAGTGTAAAATTTCAACTCGTTCATCTTTTTGAGCACTGAAGAGTGAAAATATTTCGTTCATCTTTCCGAACTGTTCATCTTATAGAACCGTTCATCTTTCCGAGATTCTACTGTACTGTATGAATAAATTAATTATGTAGAAGCTGAATATACAAAAACTTTAATATGATTTAAAATCTTTTTAAGGGTGTAAATCACTAGTTAAAAAGTAGACTTTTAGAAATAAAAAGATTAAAACAAAATGTTTGAAGCTAAAAGTCTCATTTAAGCTTAAATCTTAATGCCCTTAACATTCCATCGGTCCTACGAAGAAAAAATTAATTTTTTTTTGTCAATAACTAGTTTTAAACCCGTTCAAAGGTGCCCCGCCTTTTTCGTTCAAAACTGCCCCAACATGCTAAAAAACATAAAACTCGGCCATAGTTATTATACCTAACATATTTATCAAGAACTGTACCTTTGTGTTAATCAAAATGAAGGTGTGAACTTAATATTTATTTTTCAAAAACGAAAACCTTAGCAAAAAAATTTTAAACCTTTACAAACAAATTATTTCAAAAATTCAATTTACGCATAAAAACTGCATAAACAGCTACTGTCAGATGAACATAAGAGAGGCTCCGCAAAATCGTTGACGTGTAAAGATATCAGTATTCCCATGTTTAAAATTAAGTTCGCACTTTGAAATACTTATTTGTTAAAATTTGATTAGCCATGTTCAAAGGTACCCCGCGTTTAAACGTGCCCCCTCTCCCCTACTAGTTTAAAAGTGTTTTAAAATAATAAAAGATTTTGATCAAACTTGACATTACGATGGTAGGGAAGACGAGAAAAGTAAGTCTCACAATTCTATCTATATGTCTTTTCGACTTTAGCGTAAATGGATAAGTCGATTTTTTTTTAAAACTTGGCATCTAAAGTTTTTAGAAATTCCCTCGACACTTTTTTTTTATTTTTCTAATACCAAAAATAACTTACTATGTTTATATATATTTTATTTTTCTCAAAAATATTGGATACTTAAAAAATGGGTAGATGATTTTTTTCAAAATTGTTTTTTTTTTATTATTTTCGCAAAATCCTAAAAACCCTTATTCTTACAATTATTTTGGTCATTACAATTACGAAGCTTAATCCGAATCAGAGCTGTTTTTGGAGAAAATAAAAAAAATTGTTTGAAAGCTATAATAGGGAATAACATAAAAATGTTCTATTTCAAATTAAAACCAAATCGGTGTACCCGTGTAGACTCTAGCTCGATGTATATACAGTGGAAGTGGAAGTAAATGTGCACATCACGGATGTCAGTATACCATCGTTAGACTATCTATGTTAAGCCAAAACTACGAACCACTAGTGACTTTCTATTTAATAAAGTTTCTTTATTCCATATAAACTATACGTGTTCCATTATGTTTTTCCAATACAATTCTATTTGAATTCACCGAAAAAACTATTTTAAAAGAAATATGCAAAGTTCATGAATTTATTTTTACTTTCTTTTGAAAACTTTACATATTTTTCAATATTTAAAAATCCAATTTGATAGCTAGATCTCTTTATTTTTGTTATATAGGTCAAGTACAATGAAAATTTAATCTAAAATGGGGGTAAATAAAATATTTACAACTTTTGCTGCAAGAATAGGTAGGTTATAGGTATATGTGTAGTGTATACCAGTACCATTGAGTTTTCGCTTCAGCGGAGGCGTGCTAGTGCATCTGATTTAGTTCTCCCAAGTATTTTGAAATTCATAAAAAACAAACAGCTCCTCAGATAAATCTTACATATTTATATCAATTTTTATTCTTTTCAAGTCACATAATTCTATAACAATAAAAATGCATCCTTGTATAAAAGTATAAAAATATCCTTGTATAATACCTGAGAATATGGGCTCTATTGATCCATCTTTATTGATATTTGCCTATATAATTATAAGCTTATGATGCTAGAATAAAAATAAAACAAAATGTAGGTGCATGTGAACAAAATTATACAGGGTGTTTGGTATAAGTAGCACCAAAAAGCTAGAGCGAGTGGGTTGGATTAAGAAAAAGTACTTTTCATTTTTTTTTTAATTCTCAAAAACTAGGATACATTCTAGCATCCGATTTTCTTTTTTTTTTATTGAAAATCATTAAGAGAATTTTAAAACAAATTTGTTTGAAATCTTTTTTTTCAAAATTTCGAGTTTGAAAATTAATTTTTCAACAGTAACCATTTAGGTATCATGAATTTTTTATTCGATTTTTTGTTGATTGTTTTTTTTTTACAATACACACATTTTTGTTGATCAATTTTTATAGAACATAATACTACTATCTGACATTAACAAAAATATGCTTTCTGTAAAAACCAAATCCACCTCGTTTAAAGAATCACTTACACATGTAAATAATGAGTTTACAACTGTTCAAGTAGACCTCCGGGAAAAAACACTTACCTTTCACAACTACAAAATGATTTAAAAACTACCACCAATGAGCTAAACGCTTTGAAAAGCTCTCTGCATTTACAAGAAAATTCCTTTCTCTACAGTTATTAACTTTAGTTTCGGATTTCAGCATTTTCTCCCGTGCTTTAGGTCAGCAGATGCCATGGAAGCAGTTGAAAGTATTCTTTTTTTTTCTCTTTTTGACTATTCAAAAACAATCTGTCAGTTCTGCAGGGTTCTATCCTGGATCCTCTTCTATTTTCGCTCTGCATTAATTAATTCCCGTCTATACTCGAATGTATTCCGATGACGTACAATTATATTTATGTTGTCTGATTGGGCTTATAATGGTGTGCGTTGTGCATTTCAATGTTAAAGAATAATCTACGAATTCATTTTTCACAATTATTATGAAATACTTATACCTTAACCTTTTATCCTCTTACTCTTTATCTTTTGGTTTTGTTGTTTTTGTTTCATTATTTTGTCTTTTTACTGTTCCTTATAGGTACCATTTAATAACCACTTAGATTGTGTAGTAGTATACGAAAAAAAGAATTAATTTACTGATTTTTTTTTCTAAGTTGTGGGCAAATTGTATGACAGATAGCGTGATTTTTGGTCCTAAAAAAAATTCAAAAAATATGTCGGGGAAGTCCGAAAAAAGCGAGGTATCAAGTTTAGAGAAAATCGGCCCACCCCTTTAAGCTGCAGACGAACGTATATATAGACAGATGGACAGAATTACGAGACCCATTATTGTTTCAACTTCGCTATCATCCTAATGTCAAGTTTGATCAAAATCTCGAGTCCCATTTTTTTTACGAATCCATAACTCGTCAGAGAGTACCTGTATATGCCGAATTTAAAAAAGCAAATCCGTCTATTGTTGTTCCTTTACCATCATATTATAGAGCCAAAGATACATTTTGACGGAATAACAAAAAACACTTTTTGGAATGCTCCGCCGTAAGCGTATGGTATTTCATAATAACGGGTGGTTAAATTTTAAGGGCCGATGTTGAATGTGAACCACACCTAAACGTCAATTTTTTTTCTGCATTTAATTTGACACAATTCCAGACTAATTCAATTTGAACCATGGAAAGCCTCTTTACCATTTCAAGCGTCGGCAATGGTTAGAATGGTGGCAAGAAATGGCAACAGTGGATGATCAATTTTCGAAGAAAATCATCTTCAGTGATGAGGCACATTTTCACCTCAGTGGATTCGTCAATAAGCAGAATTGCCGCATTTGGGCGAATGATAATCCAAGAGTGATTGTCGAAAAATCAATGCACCCACAAAGAGTGACTGTTTGGTGCGGTTTATGGGCTGGCAGCATCATCGGGCAGTATTTTTTCCAAAATGAGGCCTGTCAGGCAGTTACTGTGAATGGTGTTCGCTATCGTGAGATGATAACGAACTTTTTATGGCCCGAATTGGAAGATATGGATGTGGACGATATGTGTTTTCAACAGGACGGTGCCACTTGCCACACAGCTAACGAAACAATGGCTCTTTTGCGCGACAAATTCAATGGCCGTGTTGTCTGACGTGGTGGCGATGTCAATTGGCCGCCAAGATCATGTGATTTGACACCGTTCGACTTCTTTCTTTGGGGATATTTGAAAGAAAAGTTGTTCATCAAAAAGCCAGCAACAATTCAAGAGCTAAAGGATGAGATAATTCGGCACATTAACGGCATAGAACCTTAATTATGCCTCAGCGTCATCGAAAATTTGGACCATCGGATGGAGGTGTGCCGCCGAGGTCGCGGCGGCCATTTGGCCGATATTTTATTCCATACATAATTGAACCATACCAATATTATCACAATAAAAAGAAATTAAAAATAAATGACAATAATTTCATAAACAAACAATTCGGCCCTTAAAATTCAACCACCCTTTAGTATATTCAGTTAAGTATTTTTTCAGTATTTGTTCAGTGTTCAGTGCTCATGGTTCTTAATTTTTAATTAATGGTGTTCCTATTAAGTGTATAATTATTACAAAAAAGGTTCAATGATAAAATTTGTCTCTTCATTATTTTATTATTATTTATTACTAGCAAAAAAAAATGTTTAATTAAAATAATAATTTCACTGACGATGATAATACACCTTTTTGTCGAGTTTTTGTTGCGTTTTATAAAAGTATGAAATATGAGAATACATAGAACTTGACACCTATCAAGCATATTCATTAATCAAAGGAAAACAAGAAGGGTCTTGTATATATGTATGTACATAGTTTGGTATTATTGTTTCTTAAAGAGGTCATTAGTGTTAAGTTGATTGATTAAATACAAGCAAAAAGGATTAAAGAAGGTAAGTTATATTACATTATTACATCAATTATACTGAAGAGATAATAATGTAAGGTATATATGTACTTTCCTTCTGTTGATAATAAACTGTTTAAAAATGATTTATGTCTGAATTAAATCAAAAGCTTGTAGATAGAAAATAGGTAGAGTATAATAATAATGGGAATTTAAGAATGTGAGAATATGTTATTTCTTATTTCTATTAACTTACTTGACGGCTTAACTTAACTATTTTTAGACAAAAATTACAAATAAATTGAAAGAAATTACATCTGCATATCATGCACAGCACACCATTCATAATATATTCTTATTGATTAAATCCAATTAAAGTTTTGTCTCTGATGATTGGCTTGAGAGTTATATGCAACTTTCGATCAACCCATACCACATATATATCTTCATTATATTTGGACGTGGGACAGTGCCGCCATATTGGTTATAGTTAGTTAGCACGGTTAGCGCAAGAGTGCTTTTACATCCGAAAGGAATGAAGTTTCCCTCAATTACGGTTTCTTTTGACATGCCGTAGACCTACCTATATACCACCATTTTAGCATCTTCGTTTTACCAAGGCAATGCAATTAATGTTCAACAACAGAAAGCATGTCAATTGAAATCTAACCTGTAATATTCAAATCGAGGACGGTAATTGAAAGTTTCAACATCACCTGTAGGATTGGATTATAAATTCCATGGCATTTATTTACACACAAACCTATGCAAAAACTCATCTCGCATAAAAATCTATATGCACTCGTACATATATATGAATTTATATGTTGAGTTAAGGGACCTTATCTTGTTTTGTAGCTCGTTATATCGACAGAGATATCACTTCACTGCACAATTTATTGCATTTTTGCTAAAAGTATTTGCCAAGTGCAGTTATTCCTTAGATTAAGGCTAATTACACAAATGCATCAAGCGCTCTTGTGTATTTTTGATATTTTGAACAGTTAGTGAATTAAAAATAAGTCCATGTGTTATTTTTTGCTCTATGATTCGATAATTTTAATTGCATAACACATTTTTTGTGACAATTTGCATCTTTTAGTTATGTTTCTCAATTTAAATTGTGCTTGGTTGGATGTACTTATGGATGAGTATGTAGTAAATTGTTTACATATTTTTTTAAGTTCATCGCAATTAATAGAGCTGTGTATTAGGGTGTGTCTTATTTTGCAACTTTTCCAAACTCGCCAATGGGTTCCATTTCTTACAAAAAAATTTGCAAAAAAAATTATCCAGATCACATAAAATGTAAGGGTCGCAATCGTTGAAATGGTTCTACTGAGAAAAATATTTTAAACATTTCAAATAAATCCCGTATTCCAATAAACTGGAGTGATCATTTCGCTGTTAGAGTGGGGACTATTTTCAAAGAATGGGAGAACAATAAAAGTAACAAAGCAAAAGAATATTGATTGGAAGGATGAACTACGTAACGTATTAGATATATTTACTTACTACTCATAAAGTCATGAGCCATGATAGCACATAAAAAGTGATCGAAACTTAAGAGAAAAAGAAATTGCTACTTGATTGAAAAGATTTAAAGAGAAGGATTAAACTAGAAGGGAAGAAAAGTCTCGATAAGAAATGATAATATTTGCTTTATTATCATTTGAATAGGAAGTCTTATGAAAATAACTTTTGACAGCTAGTTTTGACGTTGCCAGAATGTAGTATTGGTTTTGATTTCTGTAACTAAACTCATGCACATGATCTACTAGGATAAAATTTAATTCTTATTCTATTCGCCAAGAGCGTGTAAAGCTTCGACTAAATGTTAATGAGAACTTAAAATTTGAGAACTTGAACTAGTTGCTATTAAAATTCACTAAGACAGGAAATTACTGGAGGATATCGTTGGAAGCAAAGTTGTAGATCGCCTTCCTTTTTTAGTTACTGGAAGAGGAATAAATCAACTTCACCGGGTTAAATTTTGGTACAGATGGGGCGAGGCTGCTGGAGAATCGTGAATCTATGATAAAGTGAAATGTCGTCTAGGATTTACCACGACCTCAGTCAATACTGAAAATAGAAATTTGGTTTGCATTCTTCTCAAACAAACGATGGATAAAAAAATGCTCTGGTTAGCAAGCCGGAGCGACATCTGTGAGACCATGTTGGAAGCAGTTGTTATGATACCATTTGGACCGTCAATAAACTCTGGGGCAGAGATTCTAATTTTTAACGGTTTTAGGACCAACATCGATAGCAAATAAAGTTGCCACAGACGCAGTTAATTATATCTCTGATGAAATTATTACTGAAAAAAGTAATCATGTTATCTATAGTTCGAATCATAAGATGAATATATAGGTACAAAAAACTTCTGGAACTGACAATTGTGTTCTTCAGACGTGTTCCTCAGAAAATTATATACACCAGACAAAATAAATGCCAAAATGTATCTACTCCCTCCCCTTTAGAAATAGATGTTAAAGAGTTTAAGAAAGAGACCAGAACATGGAATTCTTGACATTTGCCTCTTTGTATTCAGAATGAGTTTTAAGGAATGGATAACTGCTCTCGATTCTATGTCAACTCAACAAAATGATAGTGAGACGTCAAGAAATCTTGACAAGTACAAGCACGTAAAAGAAATTATTTTGAGGGTTGCTCTTTAAAATTTCCTGGTACACTTCTGGTACTAGTACTTTTAGGAACAACTTTTGGATTTTTCGATGAATGATTGTCTAATGAAAGAAAGATGAAGATGTTTTCCCTCCTAGAAAAAGAGTAGAAAACCTCTTAAAGGGGTCAACTGTCAACATTTCTTATATCCAGCCAAAGAGGTTGAAGGACTTCGTTAACTCAAATACCTGTTGGTTCTGAAGGCAAACTTATAGATTGGATGATCAATATCGTAAAGTTTTTATGCAGAACTTAAATAAGTTAAAAATTAAAGTAAATGAATACCTAATTAAAAATTAAAAAAAAAAAAAACTTGGGATGGGACGCTTAAAATTAAACAAAATAAAAAAAGTTCATATAGGTAATAAGGCGCACCGTACTATGTGAAAATTTTTCTCCGCACAACATCCTTAATGAATAAAAATGTTTTAATTCCCTGACTTAATCGAACCGAATCGAATTTATTTCCTGTTCAAATAGCAAAAATGTAGAACGCACTTTCAATTCACGTTCAGTTGTCACCTACCTTGTCACTGTTCAAGACAAGACAAGACAAGGCAAGACAAGAGAAGTATTTGGTCTCGTAAAAACATTTTGATCTCTTTTTATGTTTATTAATTTTACAATTCAGGTGTTTTTTTTTCGTTATAATTGGAGAAATACAAAATAATAAATTTAATTAATATTAAATACTAAAGCATTTGATTTCTATAAGTACAGACTTTTAACAACTTTAGTTGAAATATTTTGATGTGTAAACGTAACGTGTCACACGAAAATCGAAAGATATTTAAACTGAAATCTGATACGCGGGCGAACGTTTATGTTGACACTACTTAACTGTAAGTCTTGGCACTCAAGCATACTGCCTTAACAAGTAATATAATGAAACAGTCTACTCTCTATTAAAAAGGCAAAAAAGATAAAATATCTTAATTACACCTAAGATGTAAATATTCAAGTAATCAATAAATTAAAAGTGGCTCCTTTTTACTTTACATAATTTGTCACCTTTACATACATAATTTATCAATTTACAAAAACCATTCTGTATTGGCATATTATGTTCAGTTAGTTAAATCTTAAAATTAATTAATTAATTTAAATTTATTGAAATATTTAAGTACCTACCTGTATTTAGTTATTTTTTGTTATATATACAAATGTATTTTTTTCTTGTACCTATAACTTGGGCTCTTACTGTAAATACTTTCATTAGGCGCACTGTGGTAACATGCATTCGTGGTATGAAAATCCAAATGAATGTGGTAGTATGTCATGGAGCCTGACGGCCAGATGTGACTAGATGGAGTTAGAGCTTAAGGCCACCTTTAGTCAATCATTCCTTGTATATACGAATGTAGGTAATGTTCAAAATGAAGTTGAAGGTGCATCATTCGCTGTCAATGTTGCTCTTAAGGTTACAGAAACTTGTATTCGGTAAACTAAATGAAAAGTAAAAAAGGGGAAATATTTATGTAGAAGTATTTGTTTTGATAAAACCAAATATTATGAACCATGAATCGGAGTTTATTGCTTTTGATGGTTTCGTAAAATTTTACAATACGTTTTTTACAATTCAAAATCAACAATATCAGTATTTTAATAATACTTTAAAAGAACTTTTTTTCACCTTTAATGCAATCTTATAAGTAACGTCTAAAAAATTAAGGTAGAAGAAATAGAATTAGTCAAAGTCCAATAATCTTTTAATTCAATTTAATGTTAATTGTAATTGTTAATTTGTTTGACAATGGGTAAATTATATTAAAATATTATTTAACAAAACATTTTATTTTAATATTATAAGGCCACGTATATACCCGATACTAGCAAGTGAGTGGGCTAGTAAATTTAATTAATTGATAATCATTTAATCAATGTATCGTAGCAATTGATCACTCTATTTTCTTTCACGGTAGAAAGGTTAAATTAACTAGACAAAATTTTATTTTAAAATTATCTCCGTAGAAAGTGAAAACTTATAATTTTAAGTGATAATTCTATTAAACTAGTATCAAACCAATCATTTAAAATTTCAATTCAAAAAAAATAATATGGAATTTTACTTCATTAATAACAATTCTGAATTTTGATTTTAAATGGAGTATTTTTCATTATTTAATATTTTTTTTATTTTTCAATGTAAAGAAAAGTTAAATATTTATTACAAAATTTCAATGCTGCGTTTCAATCATATGTATCTATATAATTTATAAAAATAGCCAACAAAAAATCAATAACCAGTCACGACACAACAAGAAGTTAGGTTCCAGTTATAACTTTCATTGAAAATCTTAATTTCTTCTTATACTTTAAGAAAAAAATTAATGATTATTTTGATGCCAACATATTTTTCCAAAAATATTTAATTTTGGCCAAACTTTTTATAATCAATTTATTGTAAGGTAATTCAATCATGTAAATAATCATTTCACGTCAAAGGTTACCACTTAAATAAAAAAAAATGTTGGCAAGAATTTATAAATAATTAAGTCATCCGTCATCGGCTTTATATTGGCATTCAAATATTAATTGATTTTGTTTTTTAAGTGCTTCAAAACATAAAATTAAAATTTTCAATCATAAGTTTTAATGAAAGGTATATAACTGGTGTTAATTAATTATTCGTAACTACATTATGTACTGTACACATATTGATTAAAATATTTGAATGTGCATTTACGATCCAAATTAAAGTTTTTTTTATAAGCATTTTGATACAAATTCACTTTTAAATGGAATTGTTTTTACAAAATTTTTAAAAAATAGTTGAAGACATTTTATTAAAAAAAATAATTTTTATATTTATTTTTTTATAAAAAATGACACGATAATTTTTAGTATTTTTTTATATCAGTTAAAAATTGAACTTTAAAAAAAAGTCTGCAAAAATAGTATTATTATTTAAACTTGTTCGCATATAAATTTAATTTAAATCAGTTAAACCAAGTAAGGAGACAGTTGAAAATTAAAATAATTTCAAGAAAAACTAAAGTAAAAAAAGGGGTTCAGTGGTACAAACCATTTAAAAAAAAAGTTTTACTGAAAGGATAGATTATTCCTTTATTAAATCAGTTGGAACTATTTTTGAGTAAAATAACATTTTTCAAGGCGTTAGGCAATAACGAAATATCGCCCAAAAAAAATCAGAACAATTGTTGTTTTTTTTCGATTTGATCATTATTTCTAATTTTTTAATTGTTTTTTAAAGGAAAGAACGCCAAAAATAAAAATTTTAAAAGTAAAATGGGAAATAACGCCCACAATTGGAAATATCGCCCAAAAAAATCCAGAAAAAGGAAATAACGCCCAAATCTTAGGAAATAACGCCAAAATGCTAGGAAAAAACGCTCAAATCAAAATCTTGTCAATAATCAAAAATCAACTTTATTTCACTTTAATAAAATTAAAATATACCTATAAATAATAAATAAATAAATAAAAATTCAAAAAAGAAATAAATAAATAAATAAATAATTCAATTATTCAATAAAATCAATAGCAAAAATAACAATAAAATAAAAGTTATACATTTTCAATTAAAACGGCGTATAAACAGTGAGGTATGTATGGGGGGCATGCTGCTCCCCTGCAACCCCCCTTCTTAGGCACATAATAGGATTTGGGATAGGTGCGAGGATGGGTTTCTTTAAATCCAGATTTTTTAAATGCAAAAGAGACTTTGCATAAACCCAGTCTCTTACCTACCACAAATCCTTTAATGTGCCCAAGCAGGGGGGTTGCAGGGGGACACCATGCCCCCCCATACATACCTCACTATTTATACGCCGTTTTAATTGAAAATGAATAACATTTATTTGATTTTACATCCAAAAGGCTAAGATGATCCAGCATATGAAAGTTCAAAGCGGCTAGCTTTTATAGCAATTAAGAATATTTTAATTTTCTAAATTATTTCTTAACGATTTGTTTAATTTTTTTTTTAATTGTTTAAGAAAAAACCTTGGTTAATAGAAAATTACTAACTTAAATACACACCACTTAAAGAAAATTGAATTTCAATCATGATTTTTTTTTCGTAAATGTAAAAAAGTCATTTAATTATTTCTATATTATCGTTAAAATTTTCAATTCATTATTTTTACCTAACATAAACATTGAGTTAAATATTTCGTTGGTGTTGCTACAACCTAAAGCGTAGATACGATTACTCAAGTTCAGTGGATTAAAACTCGATTGATTTAGAAGTTACTGTATATGGTGGGGTAACCTTGCTCGTATTAGAATTATCGTTTTCCCTTTTATTATACATTCCAACTACCTTTTACTTCATAAATATATAGGCCTTTCTAAAATTGAAATTACGACATAGTTTAAGTTCCCCTTTTGTGCCTTTACAGAACCAATTAAGAACATAATTTCACTTTGAATGACGACAAAGTTAAAACATGAATTACCTTAAGGCACGATTAAATTTATAAAGAAAAAAAAACATCGTTAGCTTCATTACTGCCCTAGAATAATATATTAATTGTGAGAATTCGTGAGAATTGTCACCATTATTTTGTACTCATTCTTACAAAAAAAAAATTGTTTCATTACGTTTGTTATCAAAACAGCCTTTTAATACGTGCCCCAGTGAAACTACATAGCCGCGTGTATATTAAATTATTCCAACAAATTTTTCTTTCATCAAACAAACGAATAGGCTTTGGCATTAGGTAGAATCAACCCGAAAAAAAAATTATGTACCTATTCAACTCATAGTTGAAGTTGGTTTGTTTAAAGTTTACTATATGACTTTATAGCTTCAACTTAAGCGAAATTAAAAATGCAAAACTTTCCATCTTTTATGATGCCTTTATTCACATACAATGCGTGTGGGACATTTTTCACCTTTCAGCAGAGATACGGCTATAATAGTAATAACAAACTCTGCACAGTGGAATAGAATATCATAAAAACTGGAACTAATTTAACCAAATAGAAAAAAATATCTATTTATTTGTTTAAAATATTAATGCGTGTTTTAGAGCCTAAGCCAAAAGAAACATTTAAAAACCTTTTCAAATTTGTTCGCAAACTCAAGCAACTTAGGTCTGCATTTAAATTTGTCTCGTTTATTCGCAAAAAATATTGTCTTTTGCCTCTTTTATGTTACTGGACTTAACTGAGGGGTTTGGCTCATAGTCTAGTTAGGTATTTCTAAAATTAGAAATAATAAGTCCAAAAAAATGTTAATGGGTACAATTTTTTTAGCAATTAAATTTTAAATTATTTTTTTTATTTTAAACAAATTTTAATAAATTTATAATTTTTATAAATTAATAAACTCACCCATGGCCTATTTTTTAAATTTCCTGTCTTCTACAGACGGAAATGATAAATAATTATATAATAAAAATCGGCGTTTTAGTGGGCGGATTTTAATAAAACTAAATTCTTAATTTTCTCTTTTCTGATAGAAACAAACAATGTATTAAAATTTTAGTGAAATCGGTTCAGTATTCATTCATAATAATTTTTATATAGTAGGTACCATTGTTTCTTAACGGGAGCGTATCGGAATCCTGTTATTTTAAGTCCCTTTTTAAAAAATCCCAAAAAAAAAGTTTCAAAATCTCGTCTACTAAAATATTGCATTTTTAAAATCCCTTATTCTTAAATCGCTCTTATCCAAAATCCTGATGTATTATAATCCCGCTTTTTAAAATCCCGATACATATATACATACAAATTATATTAAACAAAATAACAGAAAATAATGTTTACTCAAAAATTCTAAATTATTACATTAGCTCATTGCAAAAAATTTTATTTGCACACGAGAATAATTATCATGTCGATTATGGAATCCGCAATGAGATTTACTGCAGTAACAGTTGAACTAATTTTGGTAATGAAAAATTTATTAAATCTTGTTAATTGCTAATAGTTTCTTATATCTTTATTATATTGTATAATATTTGTTAGGTATACGTTTAAATAATTCATTGTTCCTTTTTTTATTCATTCCGCTTTTGCAATCACAATTAGTTTTTTTATAAAAAGAAAAAAAAAACAGGATTATAAAAAACGGGATTATAAGAGATGGGATTATAAAAAGCTGGATCTTAAAAAAGCGAGATTATAAAAAACGGGACTATAAAAAGCGGTATTTGTAAATCAACCCTTCTTTGAAAAATAAAACAAAACTCATAATTATGATTTGCTTCAAATTTCATAGTTTCCTTTAAAATTATTTTCTATATTTCTCTTGGGAAGTATTTTTAAAGTAAACATTATGAAATCTCTTTTATTAATTTTTTGTCCTACTTTACTTCAGAGTCTGCCCCACTATGTCGTGTTATGTTGTGCTCATCATCCTGGAGAAATTAACAATTCAGACGCGCCAAGCCGACAAAAAAGTTCACGAGCGAGGAGTTTTTTTTTTTTTTTTTAATTTTTTGCTCGACGAACGTGCGATTGTTGTTTATGTTGGAGTAAGGCTAAAATCTGAAAACCGCCTGTATGTTTTTTTTTCGTTTTTTTTTTGTTTTGAATTCTTTTGAGGAAAATGAAATCGAAAATTTGACCTCAACAGCGAGCTAAGCGCTTGCAATATGTATAAGATTTTCAGTTCTCATCATCTAAAGCTGATTTCCCATTTAAGCATTTCACTGGAGGCAAGATACATCTTTTAATGCACTTCACCTTGGAGCAGTTGGAGCTGATAGTTGCATTTAGATTCATTGTAATTATCGTTAGTGATATTCATTCAGAGTCACTCGCTTCTTGTTGATGATGCAGTTGGAGCATAAAAGTAGTAACATCATTATCTTCTTCTTAGACCTATGTGGCACAATAGTTGTGCATCGAGATGTAAAGATTTTAGATCGAGGGAAGACAATGCTTGCTCTGATGGAAATACCTAAAAGTAATGGCATTTAATCTATAAATAACGAACACTGAGTATAATAATGGAATCGCTCAACTTTTTCTTCTTTTTTAAGCTTTTTTGATTTTTTTAAATATTTTCCAATTACAATTATAAGTAGGAAGCTAATATAATGAGTGCATCATTATGATTTCATAAAACACATAAAATTAGTTTAGTATGATACTGTTTGATTTTTCTCCAAGACAATAAAAACTATATTTTTAAAGTTTTGGCATGCTTTTTTCTTGAGCCAGCAATTAAGTGTTCAATTTTTATTTGAAGCGCACTCTTTTGGCAACAATTTCTGCTCTTGAAATGTTTACTTTTCCAACAACTTATTCTTAAAAAAAAACAGTTTACATTCTTGGTTCACGGCTAACACTTGCATTCTTAAGTTAAAGAATTGTAAATATTTGAGTTCATTTTAACCTACGGAAATTGTTGGAAAAGAATGTAAAATTCTCCATTTTACAATTTTTAAGTTTATAGATTGTACATACAAATTTTCAATTTTTTTTTTTTTTGATTTTAAAAAATATGTTGTTTGATTTTTTTTAAACCCTAATATTTTTATTTTTATTAGACTTGGGACCGAGTGAATTTTTAACATCATCTTGAAATTTTTGCACAAAAAAATATTGTTATAACCAAAAATAACGATACCTATACCGCTTCCACACGAGGAAACTGATTTTCCAGCAACTTTCAGTTTTGAGGCGAAAAGTCCGAGAAGGGCACGAGAATAAGACTTGACTTTTCAAACCAAAAGGAATTTAAATTTTAAATGAATCTAAGAAATTATAATGTTTAAATGGGGTGGTACCCCATTGGAGGGGAATATGCAATTTATTAGTGTATGCTTTTGAGTAACAATTACAAAAAAACAGGAGGCTGGATACGACCCACACTGGTAACTTCCGGTTGGTGCCCGTGGAAACTGGATCGGGAGTTATTTTGTTATTAAAAAAATCCTAATTCAAAATCTTAACCCTGGGTCTCCACTAGAAATAAAACACCACAGGATATGCGTCATGTAGTCAAATTTTCTTGTGGAGACCACTTATGTCTGAAATATTTTTATTTTCAGACATAAATTTCTTTATTTATGTCTTGTCTTCTCAGAAGAGTGTGCAGGTAGTGCAGGTAAGTTATTATTGTTATTATTATTATTTTTACTATTAACTATCAATTGATTAATTTTCATTTGTTAATTATATATTTCTTGAACAATAGAAAAAATATAGAAACAAATGAGCGGATTTCGAAGTACGAAGCTCTGAAACTAATAAGGGCATTCAGGGATTTTGAATGCCTCTGGGACTACTCCAGCCAACTTTACAAGAGGAATGATTTAAAAACAAAGTGCTGGGAGAGTATCTCCACTCAATTTGGAAAAAGTGTGGACACACTTAAAAAAAAAATGCCTGCGCTCGGCTTAGTTCTCGAAAAAAAAAGTAAAAGAAGCTCTTCGAATTTGTCAATCGACAATCTACAAAAATTTGTGTAGTCCCCCCCATCTTCCCATAAAATATCGTTGAGCAAATTTGATTCTAGGTTGTGCAATTCACGTTTTTCCAAAAACGGGTTCACCCAAAAACGATATTTCCCTTTAAATTAATTTAAAATAAAAATTTCATGAAATAGTTTGCCCACTCTACAGAGAAATAAATATTTCTGCAGTTATTTCTGAAATAAATTAAGACATAAATATGGCTTGTGGAGCCGGGGCGTAAAAGACCTTATCAGAATCAGGTGTTCATAATGCAATCAAGTGAAAACCAAATTTTGGAGTGTATTATATTTCTCAACTACTTTAGTTTTATTTTTAGAAGATTTTTTCGCTTTAAAAAAAAAACTGTCAGAAACGTGCAGATATGTCAAAATTTTCGATTAGACAAATCGGACCAATTACAATAACTTCCAATGCGAAGTTAAAAAGTCCACCCTGTTACCCATTTTTTGTCTTAAAATAATACCAAATCATAATTCCAAAGAGTAAAATAAGTAAATAAATTGGGTGCCGCGACAGCTGCTGGGCATAGTGACTTAGAACTCTCAACCAATCCTGTGTCCGTGTTGTTGGCAGGTAATTTAAGGCAATAATGTCGTAGAACTTATCCAATTTAAAAGTAAGAAAACAATTTCAAAAGTCTTTTAATAAATAGTAACTGCTTAGATATGAGAGAGAATATTATATCTACCTACAACAACTTGGTTTGGCTCATAGTTTCTTAGACCATCATTTATTTTTTATCAGTTCAGCAAGTTAAAATTTTTCCATCTTGCACATTTCTTCTCGCCAAAGACATTCATTTTTTCTTACAGCGTTTTAATGACAAACACCAAAACTTGGGAACACCATGCAATCTTCTTTTTCCTGACATCCTTTTTTCCGTTTTCTAACTTTCCCTTTCAATATGTGCAAGTGCATTCAACCTTAAAAGTATTTCTTTGGAAATCTTTTTTTTTTTTGCATCTACAAGCAATGAGATCCTCTAACTGATGGCCCTCGCGAACTCATATACTAGGTATACAAAAAAAAAGAAAAAAGAACCAGTTGCGATTTTCACCGTATTTTGCAAAGATGATGGTGGTAGAGTGCATTCAGCCCTGCCCTAAACAACTGTTGTTTTCGTTTCTATTTGCATTGTTTTCTCATTGCAATAGGTCTTTCCGTTTCGACTATAGTATACTCCATATGTATATACATATATGTGTAGTATGTAAGGTGTTGACCCCTTCAATCTCAAGTACCACTACTGAAGATGTTGGCTCCTTTACGAACACCTGTATTGTTATGTTAAAAAAAAAAATAAAATGCAAAACAACTGAATGTAGCAATCCATTTTAGCTGAGCTCTATTGATGTTACTATTAGCATTACGAACAAAGATAGGAGAATTTCATACGATTGTTTTTATATTTCCAAACAGAATTCTGTGAAAATTTGTAGGGTGAAATAGGGTTAAGGCCAAAAATGGTAGGTAACCCATTCCTTTTTTTTTTAATTCCTTTTGTTTGAAAGATTATAGACAGTTAGAGTTGGAAGATGGATTAAGTACTCATAATTTTTCAAAACTTAGCTATCTTTAGGGTGAAATGAGGTCAAAACGGTAGAATTAAATAAAAGTAGGATTTATAATTTTTAACACTTCTTTTTAAGAATTGTGTGAGTAGATGAGGCTACGAAAAGGGAATTTAAATCTTTTAAGAACGGAATAGTGGGTCGATAAAAATAGCAAAAAATCTGCAAAAGATCACCCGAAAAGTCTGGTCTTTTTGTATGAACAAATTTATGGCTTTTTTCCAAATAAAATTCTCGGTTACGTATTTTCCTATTTCCACCGATTCTGTTGTCTAAGTAGGTAAGATAACTCTTAGACAACAATTAAACATGTTTATCCATAACTTGGACGGCTGTCCGAAGTTAAACAACGCAACGTTTATAAATACGACCGTAAATTATAATTACATGCTTATATTTTTAAGATCTCGCCTACTGCTATACCCAGTTCTCAAATATTTGACTTTTTTCATTTGACTTTCCTGTTGCAGTTGAAACATGAAATGTATTTTTTTATAGTATTTTTATTTTTATAATGTGTAACAGGGTGTCCCCTTTCTTATTCTAAAAAATACATAATATCAGTCGTATTTATTAGATTTTTGTCTACTTAGACATTGTCTTACTATTTTCAAATTGGTGGAAATATGGTTTATTTAATAAAAATAAATATCACAATATTCGCGTTTAAGACAATCTACTCTTGTGTCTAAGTTAGCCAGCTATAAGACAACAATAAATAAGGTTTTTGAACACATTTTCCAAAGTTGGACAGTTGTCTAAAGATAGACAGCGTTTATAAATAAGACCATTTATATGTTTATTAAAACAGGTTTGATCTATATGTATATTGTATAGTTAGGGAGAAGAAATGCTTGAAACAAATTTGTTCAAATTCTCACAAAAAACAATTAAATTATGTATTTATACTGTTCAACTTTTACAAAACACTTGAACGGCAACCCTGCCTCCTGTCATTGAATTTGACATTTATTGTTTGAATAGATTTTTGAGGTCAAAACATAAAATGTATGCAGAATATTCAGAAAATATTTGCTCTAGGTACATAAACCTTTCCTTGGCTTGACTTAAAATCTTATAATTACTAAAAATTCATGAACAAGTATGTAAATGTAAAAATTCACATTTAAAGCTAACATACCTTCCGAAGTCAAACTTCACAAAAATGAATGAATACCATGCTGAATGAGTGATAGACACGAGTGCGGCTTTTACCAATTCCTTTGCTTCATATTATATGGGATATGCACAATAGAAGCCTTGATGTACCAGTACAGTACCTATACCAATCGACAGTCACACTAACCATCATTTCTATATTTTAACGCTCAAGCCTACCTTAGATAGTCTGCTATATGTTTGTTTTGGTAGTGCTGCTTGTACTGAGCAGCGCACTGAAAGTTGTGACGGGCCAAGAAGAAGAATAGGTCTATAAAAGAATTTACACTACTATCATCTGGCATCAGTTATCTGTTGCCTTTGCTTGACGGCACTCGGGATCGTATAAGAGCGCTGTCGTTTTTTGCTTATTTATTTGCCGTGTCCATCGTGAAAAGTGTATACCTTAACTCCTTGAAATTGTAAATGTGAACACCTTTTGAGAAACGCTAAACTGTATAAGTGCTTAAATTAATTTAACTTAATACAAAAAATAAGAAACAATGGTGCTTCAAAAAACAATCGGTATTTTTTTTAGCCAATTAATGATCCTCGGAACACTCCTGCAGTTGTGTAGTGCCGCTAGTGAGGATATCAGTGGCAGTGCACCAGCTGCTGCAAGTTCAATACACCAAAATGCTGGTATGCGCACAGTTTTGCGCGTTTATGATGAGTGCTCGAAATCGGAAGGTGGTTTTGTGCCATGTTTGAAGAAAAAAACAGTTTCGTTTATTGATCGGATTTCAATAATTGACGCAATTACCGTTGCCGATGGAATAAAAGTGGTACGGTTGCCAGATGCACCAATACCACGGCCAGTGAGTGAAAATGAATTAGAATCGATATTACCACGATCAATTGATGATCGTGATACAAAATTAACGACCATGCTGATAGATCGGTTGAGTCGATTTTTTAATGGGCATTCAATGCAAGTGAACTTTCCAAAGTTGACATCGGAAGAGATCGGTCGAGGATTGGAAGAAGGTTGGTTTTAGTTTCTGATGATTTGACATTGTATGGATACTTTAATATTGAAAGAGACTTTTGATTTTATATTTTTTTTTTTTTGTGAAAGGGAAATCATAGGCTGCTATAAGGAGGATACATACTACAACTAATAAATAAGAATTTCTCCTTATTCCTTACTCATACAAAATTCAGAATGTTTGTTAAAAAAAAATATTGATGAAAAAAAAGTTGAGTTTGTATAAAGAAATCAAGATGGCTAATAAATTAAGCCTCACCTTGATATTTTTGCAAAATAGAATTTCATGAATTGTAGTAAGAAATTATTAGTTAAGACCATTTCTTTGATACCCTGAACCAGACTTTGTTGTTCTTAATTATTTAGCTTGATTGAGTGAAATTTTAAACCAACTAAAATGTAGGTAAAGATATTCTCAAAAATTTAAGATTAAATTTAGTTGGAAAATTACAAAATTTTTAGAACCCTGTACATTATATAGAACTTTTCAAAAATAAACTCAATATTGTGTAGTAGCTTTCAAAACACGCCACAAAAAACTAATACTAACTAACTAACTAACTAACTAACACGTCTGTATGCATTTGGTCCATTATAACGATTTGGAGCCGTATATACTTTCGATTCTAATTATCTTCAATTTATGTAGGTATACATTTAAAAAAAAAAATAACTTCTTCACAACCACATAAGTATCTCTTAAATGAGAATATTAATTTTTGTATGTGCCCACCAAAATCACAGTTAATAATTTTACGCAATCTTACATCATTTTACACACGGTTTTAAGGCATAATAATAAATATATTTTATATGCGTCGATAACAAAGAACTTAATTTTTCAAACATCAATTTGTATGATAAAAATAATGTAAGAATTTTAAAATACGACTTAAATTTTAAACTAAAGTTTTAAAATGATCTAGAACTACTATTATTGAAATTCCTATAAAATATTCTTCAAAATACAACAAAGAATTTCTATTAAGTCCAAGAGTTAGTATATCAAAAAATATCAATTTTTTAACATCTTTTGATCTTACTAAATGTTGATATTAATGTCTTATTTTATTAAAACTAAGAAACTAATAATTGTATATCTACTAAAAATTGGCTTCAAAAGGTTCAACAAAAAACTACTTCTTTTGATTTCTTCGAAAATCTGCGAATACCTTTCAAATATTTTAAAAAATTTCAAAAACTGTGGAACATTTTTTTTTAATAAAAAGTAAGTCTTTCCTTAAAGATTTAAACGTTTTGTTTGACTTATGGTCCTAAAAAATAAAAAAAAAAAAAATTTAAAGAAAAATGATTCATCCTCTCAGGGTGTATGCTTACTAACAGACAGACAAACAGAAAGAATCGCGAGAATCATCTTCTCTAACATTTATAAAATATGGTGCAGTACAATAAGCTCCACAGAAATAAAGCTTACGGATCTTATTTCCCAAAATAAAAGGAAATAGCTAATACCGGCGTGGCAGCCTTTTTTTCCTTTTTGAAATGGAAACTACAGCTGTGGGATTTAATTCCCCTGTTTTTGTAGATTTCCATTCAAAAAATAAAGGGGAAAAATCTCATTCAGTAAAGAACGAAAAATGATTTTGGCTTTTGTACCTTGGGTGGAATTTTACTCCCTCTTTGAGTTATCTGTTCCGCTCAAGGAACTCCGTTGCTCCGTTTAGAGTATGTTCAGTCGTCAGCCAGTTTTCTGGAAAAACAGTATATAAAGCCAAAGAGTTATAGAATCACACTTTAAGTATGGGTCTTAATGCTTTTTGTGGTGAGTCTTATTACCACTCTAAAAAGGAAAAGGTGTTATTTAAGTTTTTTTTAGAAATAAGACCCACAGTCTGTATTTCCGTGGGTTTTATTGCACTGCACCTTAAAGTACACTGCCTCAAAATTTATAGTAAATTCTAAATTTTTAGAAACAAAATCTGGCAATGGACTAAGTTCCTATATAGAGTTTGGTCCTATTACCCAAAAATTAAAGCATCCAAACCTTCTTCATCCATCATAAAAAATTCTACATTGTTTGTGGTGTTAGTGTAGTTAAAGGAAAACAGCTATATTTACTCTTTATATACTGTATGAGAAACCGCAATTTTGCACCAAAGTCTCTTGTTTTTACACCGCATGCAATAACAAATTTGAATAAAGTCAAATGCAAATATATCGCTAACAATGCTTTGGAAATTTGAGCTTAAAATGACTGCTTTTTATCACAGAACATTGTATACCTATTGTACCTGTGGCCTTGATTTTTTTTGGTAATGTTTAGGACAACGAAACTTTCATTAACTATACAAAAAAAAATCCAAAACAAATATAGGGTAGACTGAGTACGGTTGAAACAATTTTGTACTTATATCGTCAATGAAATTGTGTTTTATAAGCCAGGCAATGGTGAAGGTATGTTAAATGAAAGAGTACGTTTCTATCTATTATCTGGACAGTCTTATTTTAGTATTCAGAGCGTTATTTTGAGTATTACAGCAAATTAAAAAAATCCAATTTGTTTCAACCGTCCTCATACCAGGGGCGGCGCGGCGGTTGAAGCAGTGACTGGGGACAGTTGAAACACATACAAATAATGAATAATATTATATTGTTATGTGTTTTATTCATTATTTATTTTAACTTTAACATAGTGTTTGAAGATAGGAGTGTTTTTTTTTTTAATTGTACAGTAGAAAAAAACGCATCGGCAGTACCTTGGTTTTGATTTTGACATTTTCTAATATTTAACACCTGTCAGAATAATTTGAAATTAAAAAAAAAATCCACCCACAATAGGATTCCACTTTAGCTTTTATCGACCATTATCCTAATACCCGTAGCCCGTGGCGTAAGGGTTAGTGCGTTGTACATTTACGCCGACGGTTTTGGGTTCGATTCCCACGTAAAAACAGAAATTTTTTAACGGGTTACTGGAATTGACAAACCCTCCAAGAGTTTCTCTTGTTATGAAAAAGTGCCACTCACCCTAGCCGTTCGGATTCGGCAGAAAATTGTAGGTCCCCTCTATTCCTGCCAAAGAAACACGCACACAGGAATGGTTGAGTGTTGAAAGTCACTAGGCCCTGGTTCTACACGAGCTATCGCGCCGACAATTTTTTTTATTTATCCTAATAATGATGTTGTGTATATTATGCATACAAAATCGGATAGCATTTCCAATAAAACACACCCATATTTATAAGTCGTCAATATTTCTTTGAAAAAACAAAAATTAAAACATTACAAAATATATTTGAATCCTATTTCTGTGGGCTTCAGGTCTTTCTTTCTTTATCTACTTTTTGATAGACGACGTTGCAAATTCGTATTCGAACCTGTTTCCGCTTTGTTCGTCCTTTGGACCCATTGGCACCCCGCGAACGGTTTGCAAGATATTTGAGTTGTTTCAACCATCCTTAGTTAGGTATTCTTTATTTCGTTATAATTTCGCACAAACAGAGATTCAGTTATTGCAGAACATTGATATGTATATATGAAAGCATTTAATTTTTGAACTTTTAACTGACTTACCGTCAGCTTAATTGTGTTAAGCTGCTTTATGTAAGTCCATACATTCCATATAAATATTATATTAATACAAATTTTTCTTAAAGATTCCGCAACAACATACAACGTTACTTTGGGTAAAAATTATCTAAGCAATTTGTGAAGTTTTTTTTCTCAATAAATTGAAATTTTAATATTAATTTTGGTTAAAAGTGGTGTTAGCAGATTTACGTAGTTTTGACCGACGGACGCGACGACACGTTTTATGTGTATTTCAACAGAAACATCACTCTGTTTTTTATTCCTTTACTATAGAAGCAATCTGGCCCTTTATATGAACACATTTTTAGCAATCTTATCTACCCATAACCAAAAACCGCTAAATGACCCTTCACGGTATCAAGTTTTTATGAGATCTTTATTGCATAAGGTTTGTAACTTTTAATTAAAAAAGAAAAACAAAACAACAAACCACAAAAGGTTGTCTAGACTTTGTCTTACCATAAGTAGTTTATAGGTCAAATACAAACAAAAATTAATAACCTTAACGCCATATTATACATACACACATTATATAGGTATTTAAATCTAATGCAATAATTTTCTATACCTACTGTCTTACTTTTAAATGACACAATGTGTAATGAGTTTTTTTTTTCTCACACCTCGACAAATTTCTATGTCACTTTCGAAGAGATGAGGAATAATTCTGAATGAAAAATTACAAAAAAAAATTAACAAGATAGAAGTACCGCAAATTAGACTCAATTTAGTTATCTATTTCTACACAAAGTATACATTTAATGCGTTAAGATATGTCTAAATAATCTACTTTTGTATATCTTCTGATTTTAATTGCCTCAACATTATTTTTCCCTAATGTGTTGCATATCTAGGTTCTTATTTATTTTTTTTTTGCTCTTAAAGATGTTTTTATGTCACTTTATGCAGCACTTGTTTTGTCATGGTAGCTTTGTTTTTATGCTTAATGAGGCATTCATGTGATTCCTATACATATATAAAACGGACATTACAATAACATTTATTTTCTTCTTTTTTTTTGTTTTCTTTTTCAAGTTCTATATGAAATTGTTGTGCCTCAATGAATATTCCGAAGAAAAACCCATAAGACAATATTCTATATGAATCTTTTGAATATTTCAATTAGGAATTAAGTTGTCGCTTCACTGAACTGCATTATGCCTATATAGATGTGGTAAAAGTTAAATAAAAACAAAACTCATTTACTTTAAGATTTTGTGAAAGTGCATTAAATTTAACTAAGAAACCTAACAGGTCTTTAAGTCCTGAATGAGATAAACAAAAATTATATATAAAGTAGCTAATTGATTTTTGCCACACTTCAGTTCAATTTACCTATTAAAATGGATACTTCTATGGAAAATGTTGTTAATAGTTGTACTTTGCGTTGCAACTAGATATTATGGTATGTTAGTGTATAAACATATTATATTTCTATAAACTAGAAGTCATAATCAATTTAATGGATGTGGCTTTGGCGGTGTATACCTAATGCAAATGGAATTGTTAAAAGTTTTGATTTGTTTATTTTCTTAAAAAGAAAGAAATTTATAAGAAAAAAAATCTCTCAATCAGACAGTTGTTGATTGAAAAATAATGGATTTTCTTGTTTTGCATTAATAACCAACAATAATAATGTTTATATGAACATAAAAATGAAAAAGATATTAGATTGGTTAGATCGAGGTTAGATTTAATTTGTTGGTTGTTTTTTATTTTTAAATTCGTGTTATTTAACATTAAAATTAACAGTTTATGTAGTATGGCATCTATTGACTGTTAAAGTTCGATTAAATTGAGATTGATATTAAATCCCGTATATAACTCAGCTTAATGTTACTTTATTTTAATCAAAAAAAAATCAATCGCAATTTTAACATTACTTTACAGCCTCTGAATGAATTTAAATACCTGGAGTATGTGTTCAAAAAGAGTGGAGGGCAGGATGCACATTAAAAGGGACAAAATAAAAAAGGCAGTAGTTGTAGCTGTAGCTGTCATGAAGGAAGCATGGGGGATTGGGAGAAGGAAATTCAAGTAGGAAGGGGAGAGTAGGTATGATGTGGCTTCTCGACACCCTGGTGTGGACGGTGATGATGATGAGATAAGGGCCGAAAGTATATATAGAAATGTAAAGGATGGAAGAGAGGTACCTCAAATAGACGCTAGGGGTAAAATGGCAAACTCTAGTATACATGGTGAGAGAGGAAACCAAAAGAGACAAAATAGCGATAAGAGCATTGAGAAAAATGGAATTATGAACAAAATGAACGTGTGGAAAAGGAAGCTGAATAGCGTGGGAATGTTTAAAGGGAACAAAAGAGAGAGAGATGGATAGACGAGAGAGAGGATCACGATGGGAACAAGGGAGAAGAAAAAACATGAACTAATAAAAGAATAGAGATACAACAGATGGTATAAAGAATTTCTAACCGAGGGGATCCCGTAATATTTGAAAGCAGGATAGAAGACCTATAAAACAAAGAGAATAGATAGAGTCGTTGACTTGACGACATCTCTTTGCAGATGTTCTCTCTTAATGACGAATTTAAAATAACGAAATAATACATATTAAAGCATTTCTCGTCGTCATGTTATCTCAAAACTTCAACATATTGAAAAAAAGACGCCACGTTACGACGAGAATTGCTTCATTATGTATTATTTCATTGTTTTAAATTCGTCATTAAAAGAGGAAAACAGTGAATGGATCTTGTCACGTCCAAGTATCGCTTTCTCGTCGCATTGTGAATCAGGCATCAGTCGACCCAAAGGATCTCAACTCACAACGAAGCCAAGGTAGGGTATCAACCTTGACGAGAGACTACGTTTCAACCCACATGCAACGGCAGTCCTCAAAAAGGGGAATTACGCCTTTCACTCATCCACCCCCTAATGCGGAAAAGGAATGGACTTAGTCAAAAGACAAAGTTGCTTCTCTACAAACAACTTGTCAGGCCCATCATCACATACTGTTTCTCAGTCTGGTTCACCATTTCCAAAACCAGCATGAAAAAGCTTGGAGCGTTTGAGAGAAAATTCTGCGGATCTGCACAGGACCCCGTTTTGATCGGCAAATTACAGAAGAACTTAAGCAATTACAGACTTTATGAAAAATCAGGAATCACTCCTCTGGATGAATTCCTGCAAATCGCTGCAAAAAAAAAGTGACGAGCAACCTGTGCAATTATCAAAACCTACTGCTGAGGACTGTTATTAGCGAAGAGACATCCCGAGCCAAGATACTTAGATGTGACAGCAATACTAGACGAAGGAATTATTTTTATCAATGACGACGAGGCAATCCAATTTCACGAGGAGGTGGCCGGCGTTAACTTACCACCATGGCTAGAAACCAGCCACTCCTACCCAACATCACCAAGACAACCGGATTTGAACAACCCGAGAAAAATAATCATCTTTTATGAACCCATTAATGACAAATGTTTCAAATAATTTTTATAAAAAAAAAAAAAAACAGTGTATAGCGTTAGGCCCCTTATCTAGCACAACTTTAAAAGTTTCAAAATGTAATATTATTATATAACATAGAATTAAGAACCAATTGTAAATATATATGTTCAATAAAAAAAGTTAACAGTTAAACTATAATTTGCGTCGAAGAAGACTACGACATAATCTAACTGATCAGCCCACTAATCATACCTGGGTGAAACTTATTTTGGAGTTGAGATCACTTGGACTAAAATTGAATTAAATATTTGGAAAAATAAAGAAGAAGTTAATAAGCAACTCCAAATTCCCTAATGGTTTCACTACTAAATTTTTATCATATTTTTCATCAGCAAATAAAGAAGTAGCGACAAAGCAAGTACCAATTATTTAGTAATTTCACTAAAGAATTCTCATCATATTTTTCATCAAAAATAATGAGCTGATGAATAAGCAAGTTACAATTATTTAGTGATTTCTTTGTTGAATAATCATCATATTTTTCATTGGTGAACAAGCAACATCCAACGAAGTAGTTATTTTATTGTTGAATTTTCATCCAGGAAGTGGCATGTGCCTACCGTCAATGACATGTCCATGTTGAATTCCTCAAGAGATTTGGCACAAACATGGCGAATGTCATGCAGCTTTCTTTCCTCAAGGAAATAGAAGGTTATTCACCATTGAATTTTCAGAAATTTCCCACTGGGAAATATTTTTTCATATCTCTTGACTTAATTCTGACATATGTAAATCAGTGAACACAAGCGTGTTGTTTTGCAAGCCCGGGGGAATTGGACGAAAAAAACGACCACTGGGATTAGCGACACAATCACAGAAATAAAATGGAGTTTTCATACAAACTATCGATAACAAGTAGGTATATATGTATCTAATTCACGCCGGTAACACAGTTTTTCAGTGCGCGTTAAGCCCGGAGAATTCACTGTGTTTACCCTTAGCCTACAAGGGATTAGTTGTTGTTGCATTTAACATGGTGATTGTTTAGCCCTGACGTCGTTTTTTCGTCCAATTCTCCCGGGCTTGCAGAAAAACACGCCTACAGACACAAAATGTAAAAAAATAAACATGCGTGGTGGGTCCCACAAATTCACTCATTATGTCTATGTGTACGTTTTATGTCTGCTGTTATCTATCATTACTATTATTTAAAGACTATTATGTCCGGCGTAAACTCAGAAAGTATTAAATTGATTTACTTGAAACAAATTTTATAATATTCTTTATATTTATAAGATTGTTTAAGACTATTTCTATTTTGTTTATTTAATCAGAATATTACTTTTTTTGTTTTTAATTTTTGTCAACTTTTTCTTTGAGGTTGACGAACATTTGCACTAATGCCTTAAAACCTTTTAGATACTTTACAAAAATAGAGATTATTTCATAAAGTTAATATTTAAACGCAAATTGTAAGCCCAAATTTGTTCTTAATTACACCTACAAGCTGAGAAATATGTACTTAAATTCTTAAATTACAACTTTTTGTATTTTTTAATCTAGAAATTGGTTTTATGCGCAATCAAGGGGTCGCTGTCTTGTTCCACTTAATTATCAATCCGGTGTTTTTGCATTTTCTCTACCTCCTTTATCCATTTGCTTTTTTTTGTCCACTCAATTCCTCTCTGTGTCATTGAACTGTTCACTGTTTTAACTGGCGTGCGATATTATATGTTCATACATGTATAAGAACAATATTAGGGACAGGGCAATTAATGGATTCGTCAAAAAATGTGAGACGGAGAATATGAAAAAGTGGGTGCTTTTGTGTGCGAGTCTGTCAATCGACTTGACATGGCGAACAAAAATTTGAGTGGAAGTGAAGCAACGCAAAAATGAGCCGAGTGAAAGGCTGAAGATAAAAAGAAAAAAATATCGAAGTTGAGTCGATTTTGGATTTCCTCTTCTGTAGGAATCCCTAGTTTAATTTAGACAAGCATAGGAATTATTAAAAGAAAAAAAAAATATAATAATGTTGTAGAGAAATATAAAAACCTTAAAGAAAAAGTACGTATACACCCCGTAACACTATCGTTACTTTCAAACCAAACATCGAATAAATTTTGTAGAGTTTTTATCCTATTATTCCTATTTCCCTACATCCTTATATGAAACTGGAAAGCTATAATGAAGACGCCTTAAAGAAATAAAAGAAAATATCTGCAGTGAAACGCAAGGAAATGGAATACTGCAGTGGAAAAGAAAGCATAAATAAAAAAATCAATAGATCGAGATTAGAAGAACGGTCGACAATAAGTCAGTCGGTGTCTTGGCTCACAAGAAGTTGGATTGAGGCCAGAGATAATTTTTAAACTTTCGTATCTAATTACAAAGTACAGTCCCGGAAAAATAATTTTGATCGGTTACGATAAAATCGCACAAAATATACGATTTGATCGAAGAGAATAATATATATCATCCGTTGTCTAAAATCAATAAAATTTTTTTTTCGTAATACGTAAAAAAAAAAAAAGACGATCTTCAATTCACGACCTGATTCCTAAGGGATTTGATCGACAAGAAAAATTTTTCTAATTATTATCTGATAAGTCTCTTAGCGTATCCAATTAACTGAAAGTGAAGCTTCGAGAAAATTTCTAAGCGAGCACCCAAATATTGGCGCCAAAATAATTGCGAAAAAAAAGTTTCCTTCGTCACCCATATTACTACCCAGCTATAAAAAAAAAAACAGACACGAAAACAATATAAAAAAAAAAAGAGAAGAAACATCGACCAACAAATACAACTTGACGACCAGCCCGACTCCAAACTTGGAACAGCAGATCAGTATACAAAAAAAAAAGTCATCACTGATAACAGCAGATACCGACGAAATTAAGTGACGTCAGATCTCAAGCCGTTGATAGAGACTCTAACCTGTCACTAACCCAGACGAGAAGAACCAAAGATCATCAACATCATCATCTTCAACAAAGAGTCAGAGACGCTGCATCAACTACATCATCATCATCGCTGAGCCGTTTCATCAACCTAGCCCAGATCCAATTTTCCCAGCATCCTCTTCCTCTCCTTCTCTTCCAACGACTCATAGAATTAAATAATAAAATAAACTGTACCTATAATGAAATCTATGGATAAACAAAAATAACAAAAAAAAAAGCTAAGTTGTAAAAAAAGTTATTATTATATTCAACGTTCAAGTTTAAATTTTTTTTGCATTGTGATTTTATTTAGAAAGAAAACAACAAAAGAAAACAACGATTGATATAGAAAAGAAACATTGGCGACCCAGTAGAAGCTGTGCACAGATTCCACCAGGATCCCCAGACCCGTAAGATAAACAGAAACAAACTTAAATTTTTATAAAAAACCTGAAAAAGAAACAGGGTAAGTTTTTTTTTATTTTTGCAAAAATATTTATATTTGAACGTCAGAAAAAAAGAAAAGAATTAACAAAAAAAAAAAAAAAACACAAAAAGAAAAGAATAGACATAAAAAAAAAAAAAAAGGAAATTAATTTTTTTTTTAAGAAATAATTTACACAGTGTCCTAAAAGATTTCACCAATTTAATAAATATCTACATGCATAATTATATACATATATTTGAATTACAAAATTTCCCATCCCAATTCCCTTTATTTTAAGAAATTAAAGTAGCTTTATTTTATTAATTTTTATTTCAATGAAAATAGATCACACATTTTGTTTAAGAGAAATAGGTTATTACTTAAAGAGAAATAGTTCTATGAACTTGAATTTGATCAATTTCAGAATTTCCATTTCGAATAATTTGCTTTTTTTTTAATTTGAAAACTTTTATAAATTTAATTTTGATGTTAGCTTTATAAGGATTAATTTTTTTTTATAATTTGTAATTCAATAAATCAATCATGAACACGATTGAGATATTTAAACAAACATTTTCGATTTGTTGTGTTTTTAGTTTGGTTGACCAATTGAATGGTTCTTTCTCTTCACCACATTTCAGTTTCATTTCAACCTTCGTTGAATGATCGAGTTTAATGGAATTTTGTTGTTGTTTAGATTTTGGTGATTTTGGTTTTAGAGCAGAGACAATGCTCATGTATTTCTGAGAAGTTTAGTTTAGGGATGTGAGATATGAGAGAAAGAGAGTGACGACCTTCAGCAAGATGTTTAAGAAGAGATCTTAAATTTTTTTTAGGTAATTTTTTTTTATTTAAGGGGTTATCGCTATCGAATGAGTAGCAGCGGTAACCAAGGTGTGTTCTGTGGTTACTATTTCAGAATGCAAGGGGAGGGTTACATACTCAGAGAGCACGAACATCTATGTTCTCCATGGTTGTGTATGACAAATAGGTAAAATGCGTAAACTGAATTTCGGGTTCCACACTTAACAAAATTTTTCTTAGTCGAATAACTTCTACGACATCAGGCCTGAAACAACGTAACACTGTCTTTTTTCTGGTAGCAAGATCCCACCCCACCGGCGAGTTAGGATGTGCATGTGCTAGCAGGCCTACCAGCTACATAGGAACTAGACACCCCTTTTTGACCTCCACCCAGATGGTTCGAACAGCCTGTAATGGTCGGTTCAGAAGGGGGATCAAGGTCTAAAGGGTTAGGCGCAAAAGTTGCAGAGAATGAACGTGAATTTTATAAAGTATTTTGTTTTCTCTTTGATGCTGCTTTGCTTTCAACTGATGAATTAGGTATTGTGTGATTATTTGAACTTTCAGTCATTCTCTCGTTTTTGCGTAGGTATGTATGTGGTTAGTTGAGTAGAGATAAATTCGATCTTGGGTAATTATTTTTTTTTTAGCTTTCACTCTAGGATAACTACCATACGTTAGCTAATTTAATAAATAAAAATTATTCATTGTATTAGTGTTCAAGAAGTTGTGACATTACAAGTTCTATTGCTCAATATAACCGCTGCTCTACAATTGACCACCATACTATTGTTATATATTTTTGAATTTTAAAAAATCTCACTATATCTATATATAGTATATAAAAATTCGTTACAGGTGGCGCCCAACGTGGGGCCCGAAAACGTTTACAATTTTTACCAAATCACAAAAGATTTTTTTTTGTTTTTATTCCAATTTGAATTTAACATATTTTTTTTTTGTAGTAACATCATTACAAATATTTTTTGAAATCGTTATCCGAAAAGTAGGAGCATACCCAGCTTTTGTTTGTTGTAGCGATTAAAAACATATAAAAAAAGTGTAGATTTTATCATCTCTAGGTCCGGATTTGGAGTGTGGTATACCTCCTTTTTGCCAGTTGCGTAGATAGATATACAAGTCTAATAAGACATAGTTTTTTTTTACGAGTAATTTACTTTTGTCCGAGAGATTAGTTGACGTTTTCCTGATCTTTGACTGTAGCAAAAGATTTTATTGAAGAAAGCGATGAAGCTATGTATAAAGTTAAGTTAGAGAAAAATAAAATAAAAATAAAAAAAAAAAAAAAGAAAAAAAAGATACGATCAGTTTCAGAAAATGTTTTGAAACGTTATCCAATTAGATAGGGAATTATTTGACTGTCAATTGTTGTAACCACATAATGTTTAGGATTCAGATTGTATATAATATATAACCTTTTATGAAGGTAAAATAATTTTTGTATTAAGTCATACACACATTTTATTAAAAGTTAACTTCATTTTTATTTTTTTTTGTTGAAGGTCATCTACCTTGAATCTCATACTCACATCCTTAGAAATTATATGAAAGATTTAATTATATTTGATTTTAGTAATTGGAATTTATTAGATATTTAGATTAATAGATATTATTTTTTTTTGAAAGATTAAAATTTTTTTTTTGTTGCCTGCTTTTATACATTTAATTTTTTTTCAATGACCGGAAAAGGACGTGGTCGACCTCCAAAAACAGGTTCATACAATTTTAGTAGAATTACACGTTTTAACAAAAGGAAAAACCAAATAGATTTAGAAAACATGTCAGATTTAAATAGTACTACCACTGAAGGTAGGAATATTGATCATGTCGAAGGAGAAGGTGATGTGGCTGGTTCAAGCCGTGCCCATACTTCTAACACGCCAGTGGAAAATTCAAGTCCGAGTGACGTTAACGCTTCACAGGAAGCAGAGCAATTTGAGACGTATGTTCGAGAAGTTGTTACCGCTACTGTGGGTCTCAAACGTACAGAAGATCAACGCTTCATTCGAGAAGAACTCGAAAAAAATCAAGTTCGTCTCTTAGATCAAGTGGGTACAATTGTACGCGAAACTCTTGCAAATTTAGCACCATCTATTCAATTACCTACCAATAACATTCAAAGTGCAGATAATGCAGGAACATCAGCTAACACGCAAACTCGAGGTTTAGTCAACAGACCACCAGTTGTGAATCATACTCACCAAAATTTTCAAACAGACGAACAAGTTGTCCATCCAGTGAATATGACTCGAGGGTCGAATGTCGACAATTTCCTAGCACAATTGAGTAGCCTGAATCTCAACGATTCACCTCCTGCAGCAAGTCAACAAAATCTAGCTCCATCTCCATCGAATTCTCTTACGAAATTTCCTAATTATCATAAATGGGGAATTAAGTTTGACAATAAAAATATGTCTATAGACGATTTTCTTTTTCGTATAGAAAGAGTTAAAGATAGTTACAACGTATCTTGGCATGAAGTCGTTCTTAACTTCCATCATTTCGTCAGCGGTCAAGTGGAAACATGGTTTTGGACGTTTTTGAAAAACAATCCAAGAACAACCTGGTCGACACTTCGATTTGCTCTTCTCGAACAGTATCGAAGTCTTGAGACGGACTCCGAGCTTTCGAGAAAGATGTGTGACCGAAAGCAATTACCTAACGAGAGCTTCAATGCTTTCTATGATGATTTAATCCAACTCAATTCAAGACTACGAAATCCAAAGCCGACAAAAGAGATTATTGAGCTCATAAAACAGAATGTGCGTCGTAGAATCGGGGAACTTTTAATAACATTTAGTACTCACAGCCTACCTGAAATGGTATATGTCTGTAGAACTATAGAAAAATTCCTTAACGGAAATGAACTATCACGAGCTAAATTGCCACAGACTACCACAAACATTCCTGCGCGCCGATTCGTTAATGAACTCGATGATCTACAAGATGATTCATCTTTTTCAGTGCCAGCTCAAGTTGAAGCTTTCCATAGGAATCCTATTGCAATTAAATGCTGGAACTGTAAGGGCGTGGGTCATTCATTCCGCGAATGTTCAGATCCGCGAAGAAACCTTTTTTGTTTTAAATGTGGACTCGATAACGTTATTACCCCCAATTGTGAAAAATGTTCGGGAAACCGTCAAAAGAGCAATCCTTCAACCGGGGAGAATTGCTCGAGAGTCAGAAACCCGGAAAGAAATTAGAAATCCCAAACAAAATCACTCTGCTTAGACCTTCACCAGATAAATTAAATGTCGTTCTTAAAAACACCCCAGCAGTAAATCCAACTCCCCCCAGAAAATCACTTCACCAGCGTCAGTTAGAATATTATACGGCTAGGAAAAGAATATTGACAGTTCCGCAACCATCTAACAAAATTCTGAAACTTAGAGCCAGACTAAATAAAACTAAGAAACTCCACAAGTCAGTATCTTCGACGACTTTGAATTGTTCTTTAGATGATCCTCGTCCATATGTCTCGGTCAAAATTTTTGAAAAGGACTGGCTTGGATTACTCGATTCTGGTGCGAGTATAAGCTGCCTCGGCGCTAAATCTCTAGAATATCTCCATGAAAATAATATACCATTTAAAAATTTTTCATCTTCTGTTGCTACAGCAGACGGACAAAAACAAACCATTGTTGGTATGATTACTGCTCCAGTTTTATACAAGGGCGTAGTTAAAGACATAGACCTTTTCATTGTTCCATCATTAGCGCAACAGTTGTATCTGGGCGTTGATTTTTGGAAAAGTTTTCAACTTGCACCAAACCTTATTTCTGAAATTTCTTCACCATCCAAAGCTTGTACGACATCTAATGAATGCGATTTGACTGTTCAAGAATATAAAACTCTCCAGGATACCATTAAGTTGTTTCCTTCTTTTGCAACGAATGGTCTTGGCAAAACAAGTTTAATTGAACATGTGATAGACACAGGGGAAGCGGCCCCAATAAAGCAACGCCACTACCCCATATCTCCAGCGGTACAATCCATGATGTATGCGGAATTGGATCGCATGATTTCATTAGGTATCATTGAAGAAAGTTCTAGTCCTTGGAGTTCACCTGTAGTACTCGTGCGAAAACCGGGAAAAAATCGCCTATGTCTAGATTTTCGGAAAGTGAATAAGGTAACTAAGAAAAATGCGAATCCAATTGCGCATATAGAGGGACTGCTAGCGCGCCTTTCAGATACACACTTCATTTCAAGTGTGGATTTGAAAGATGCGTATTGGCAGATACCGCTGGAGAAGGGTTCGCGGGAGAAAACCGCTTTTACCGTCCCTGGAAGGCCACTTTACCAATTTAAGGTAATGCCTTTCGGCCTCTCGAACGCAGCACAGAGCTTAACTTATCTTATGAATTTGGTTATCCCTCACGAGCTGAGAGACCAAGTTTTCGTATACCTGGATGATCTATTAGTCATCTCAAAGACATTCGAAGAACACATACAAATTTTGAACACGATAGCGAAAAGACTACTTGATGCAGGTTTAACAATCAACGTCGAAAAGTCAAAATTTTGCTTTAGAGAACTTCAATACTTAGGTTATGTTGTAGGACAAGGTTGTCTAAAAGCAGACCCCGCCAAAATTTCTGCAATACTCGATTTTCCTGTACCTAAAACTCCTCGTCAAGTAAGGAGATTCCTTGGCATGGCAGGTTGGTACAGAAGGTTCGTGAAAGATTTTTCTACTCTTGCAACTCCTTTGTCAGATTGTTTAAAGAAGAATAAGAAGTTTGTTTTTGACGAAAAGGCAGTAGAAGCACTTAACATAATTAAAAAGAATTTGACTTCAGCACCCGTTCTCATAAATCCTGATTTTTCCAAAGAATTTATCATTCTCTGCGATGCATCTGCGACAGGCATCGGATGTGTTCTTTGCCAGAAGGATGAGGAGGGGGCTGAACGTCCCATTTATTATTATTCGCAAAAATTAAATGCTGCTTAACGTAATTATTCGGTAACGGAACGCGAATGCTTAGCCGCAGTGAAAGGGATTCAAAAGTTTAGACCTTATGTGGAGGGATATAAGTTCAGAGTTATCACTGATCACTCGAGTTTAAAGTGGTTAATGAGTTTAAAAGATCCTACTGGGAGGTTAGCCAGATGGAGTTTGAAATTACAGAGTTTTGACTTTGAGATCGAGCATCGCAAGGGCACCTTGAATGTAGTACCTGATGCACTTTCACGAGTATATCAGATAGATGCAATGCATTCAGGGGAGCCCGTTGCCGTCTCCGAATCGAAGTCCTTAGATCCTGCCGATGTTCTACATATAGATTTGGATGATCCTAGTTTTAGATCTGAAGAATATCGACAAATCATTGAACATATCGGGAAAAATAAAGATCAGCTTCCTGACCTTCAAGTTTCGGACCATTTCGTTTACAAGAAGGTTAGATTTTGCACAGGGAGTCCACTCCAAGATGATTTGGTTTGGAAGCTATGGATTCCATCAGCGCTGACTGAACATTTGATCTCTCTAGCTCATTGCCCACCGCGAGCTTCTCATGGTGGTATAACAAAGACCTTATATCGGCTTCGACAGCAATTTTTCTGGCCAAACATGGCATCACAAGTCAAAAATTTTATCGCAAACTGTGAAGTTTGCAAAACGACGAAAGCACCTAACATGACTTTGAGAGCTGAAATGGGAAAACCTTTTGTAGTAGAAAGACCATTTCAGCATCTCTATATTGATTTTCTTGGACCCTATCCACGGTCAAGAAGTGGAAACACTCAGATCGTCATTGCCCTTGATCAGTTGACAAAGTTTGTCCTGATCAAGCCGCTTAAAAGAGCTACAGCTGACGCGGTGTTAAAATTCCTTCAAGAGGAAATATTCCTTGTTTTCGGAGTTCCAGAAAGTATTCTTTCTGACAATGGGACTCAGTTCATTGGTCGCGAATTTTCGAAAATGGAAGATAATTTTGGAATAAAGCATTATAGGACGGCGGTATATTCACCGCAAGCAAATGCAAGTGAACGTGTAAACAGATCCATTCTTGCCGCGATTCGTTCATATGTCAATCCAAAACAGACAAACTGGGATGTTTACTTGTCTTCTATTAGTAGTGCCCTTCGAACAACAGTTCACTCAGCTCTAGGTATGTCACCGTATGAAGCGCTTTTCGGTCAACGAATGATTGAGCATGGGGCAGATTATAAGCTTCTCAAAGATCTGGGAGGTTTGAACAACTCGGAGATAGATTGGCTCCCGAAAACGGCCAAAATGAATATATTACATTCATATCTTAAAAATGCATTAGAAAAAGCCCATGAATCTTACGAAAAAACTTACAACTTAAGAAGTAGAATTGTTTCATATCAGGTTGGTGACCAGTTATATAAACGTAACTTCGTATTGAGTGACGCATCGAAACATCTGAATGCTAAACTTTGTCCGAAATTTGTAAAGGTGCAGGTCAAGAAAATTATTGGAAATAATTTATATGAGGTAATAGATTCTAAAGGTAATACCTCAGTTACACACTCCAAAGATTTAAAAAAGTAAAACATCGTTAAAATAGGATCATACTTGCCCGGCCAACTCAGCTGTGCATGAGAAATTTTTTTTTTAATCAATAATAAATGCAAAAATATCTCGCTTCTTATTCTTTTGACTAGGTTGCCCTTGTCAAAATAATAAGTTTTGTAGGAATCCCTAGTTTAATTTAGACAAGCATAGGAATTATTAAAAGAAAAAAAAATATAATAATGTTGTAGAGAAATATAAAAACCTTAAAGAAAAAGTACGTATACACCCCGTAACACTATCGTTACTTTCAAACCAAACATCGAATAAATTTTGTAGAGTTTTTATCCTATTATTCCTATTTCCCTACATCCTTATATGAAACTGGAAAGCTATAATGAAGACGCCTTAAAGAAATAAAAGAAAATATCTGCAGTGAAACGCAAGGAAATGGAATACTGCAGTGGAAAAGAAAGCATAAATAAAAAAATCAATAGATCGAGATTAGAAGAACGGTCGACAATAAGTCAGTCGGTGTCTTGGCTCACAAGAAGTTGGATTGAGGCCAGAGATAATTTTTAAACTTTCGTATCTAATTACAAAGTACAGTCCCGGAAAAATAATTTTGATCGGTTACGATAAAATCGCACAAAATATACGATTTGATCGAAGAGAATAATATATATCATCCGTTGTCTAAAATCAATAAAATTTTTTTTTCGTAATACGTAAAAAAAAAAAAAGACGATCTTCAATTCACGACCTGATTCCTAAGGGATTTGATCGACAAGAAAAATTTTTCTAATTATTATCTGATAAGTCTCTTAGCGTATCCAATTAACTGAAAGTGAAGCTTCGAGAAAATTTCTAAGCGAGCACCCAAATATTGGCGCCAAAATAATTGCGAAAAAAAAGTTTCCTTCGTCACCCATATTACTACCCAGCTATAAAAAAAAAAACAGACACGAAAACAATATAAAAAAAAAAAGAGAAGAAACATCGACCAACAAATACAACTTGACGACCAGCCCGACTCCAAACTTGGAACAGCAGATCAGTATACAAAAAAAAAAGTCATCACTGATAACAGCAGATACCGACGAAATTAAGTGACGTCAGATCTCAAGCCGTTGATAGAGACTCTAACCTGTCACTAACCCAGACGAGAAGAACCAAAGATCATCAACATCATCATCTTCAACAAAGAGTCAGAGACGCTGCATCAACTACATCATCATCATCGCTGAGCCGTTTCATCAACCTAGCCCAGATCCAATTTTCCCAGCATCCTCTTCCTCTCCTTCTCTTCCAACGACTCATAGAATTAAATAATAAAATAAACTGTACCTATAATGAAATCTATGGATAAACAAAAATAACAAAAAAAAAAGCTAAGTTGTAAAAAAAGTTATTATTATATTCAACGTTCAAGTTTAAATTTTTTTTGCATTGTGATTTTATTTAGAAAGAAAACAACAAAAGAAAACAACGATTGATATAGAAAAGAAACATTGGCGACCCAGTAGAAGCTGTGCACAGATTCCACCAGGATCCCCAGACCCGTAAGATAAACAGAAACAAACTTAAATTTTTATAAAAAACCTGAAAAAGAAACAGGGTAAGTTTTTTTTTATTTTTGCAAAAATATTTATATTTGAACGTCAGAAAAAAAGAAAAGAATTAACAAAAAAAAAAAAAAAAACACAAAAAGAAAAGAATAGACATAAAAAAAAAAAAAAAGGAAATTAATTTTTTTTTTAAGAAATAATTTACACAGTGTCCTAAAAGATTTCACCAATTTAATAAATATCTACATGCATAATTATATACATATATTTGAATTACAAAATTTCCCATCCCAATTCCCTTTATTTTAAGAAATTAAAGTAGCTTTATTTTATTAATTTTTATTTCAATGAAAATAGATCACACATTTTGTTTAAGAGAAATAGGTTATTACTTAAAGAGAAATAGTTCTATGAACTTGAATTTGATCAATTTCAGAATTTCCATTTCGAATAATTTGCTTTTTTTTTAATTTGAAAACTTTTATAAATTTAATTTTGATGTTAGCTTTATAAGGATTAATTTTTTTTTATAATTTGTAATTCAATAAATCAATCATGAACACGATTGAGATATTTAAACAAACATTTTCGATTTGTTGTGTTTTTAGTTTGGTTGACCAATTGAATGGTTCTTTCTCTTCACCACATTTCAGTTTCATTTCAACCTTCGTTGAATGATCGAGTTTAATGGAATTTTGTTGTTGTTTAGATTTTGGTGATTTTGGTTTTAGAGCAGAGACAATGCTCATGTATTTCTGAGAAGTTTAGTTTAGGGATGTGAGATATGAGAGAAAGAGAGTGACGACCTTCAGCAAGATGTTTAAGAAGAGATCTTAAATTTTTTTTAGGTAATTTTTTTTTATTTAAGGGGTTATCGCTATCGAATGAGTAGCAGCGGTAACCAAGGTGTGTTCTGTGGTTACTATTTCAGAATGCAAGGGGAGGGTTACATACTCAGAGAGCACGAACATCTATGTTCTCCATGGTTGTGTATGACAAATAGGTAAAATGCGTAAACTGAATTTCGGGTTCCACACTTAACAAAATTTTTCTTAGTCGAATAACTTCTACGACATCAGGCCTGAAACAACGTAACACTGTCTTTTTTCTGGTAGCAAGATCCCACCCCACCGGCGAGTTAGGATGTGCATGTGCTAGCAGGCCTACCAGCTACATAGGAACTAGACACCCCTTTTTGACCTCCACCCAGATGGTTCGAACAGCCTGTAATGGTCGGTTCAGAAGGGGGATCAAGGTCTAAAGGGTTAGGCGCAAAAGTTGCAGAGAATGAACGTGAATTTTATAAAGTATTTTGTTTTCTCTTTGATGCTGCTTTGCTTTCAACTGATGAATTAGGTATTGTGTGATTATTTGAACTTTCAGTCATTCTCTCGTTTTTGCGTAGGTATGTATGTGGTTAGTTGAGTAGAGATAAATTCGATCTTGGGTAATTATTTTTTTTTTAGCTTTCACTCTAGGATAACTACCATACGTTAGCTAATTTAATAAATAAAAATTATTCATTGTATTAGTGTTCAAGAAGTTGTGACATTACAAGTTCTATTGCTCAATATAACCGCTGCTCTACAATTGACCACCATACTATTGTTATATATTTTTGAATTTTTAAAAAAATCTCTCTATATCTATCTATATATATAAAAATTCGTTACACTTCCTATGACATCTTTTTCCGTTTTTGCTAAACTTCCCGATTCCACTCAATTGTTGGCTCTTTTTTTATAACGGCGTATGAGGGAAATACATTTTTAAGGGCAATCAAGTTAAAACAAATTGAACGGGAAATAGCAATCGAACATGGCATTACGATGATAAAGAAAAGAAAAGAGGGGGTGTAAAGATTCTGTTCGTCTGTCGAACATGAACCTACCTAACAAAAAAAATAAAATATGTACATAGGTACCGACGAACAAATTATTTTTTAAAAAAGAGAATTCATTTTTCTCAAACCGTAGACATATACATTTTTTTTTTAATAATATAATATATGTAAATAAATTAAGGGTATTTTGCCTGCTAGTGTTTAATATCCAAATTGAACATAGATGATTATAACCAGGGATAGGATTTTGTTGACCTAAAAATTAAAAAAAAGGCAAAGTAAAACATCTAAAAAGGCAAAAAAAGGCATTTATTCAAACAGGAGGGAATAAAATAAAAACTTAACTATAGTTACATTGAACCATAAGTTTTTTAAAATTTTCAGGCAACAACTGCCTGCGGTTGACCCTCAATAGCACTTTAAAGGAACTGAAAAACCTCTCTACATCAACAGAAACGAGTGGAGCTCAATTGAAAAACTCCACATTACCTACTTCTATATTTTTTGGGAGCTTACTGTTTTCGTCACATTTAATGACGCATTTTTTTGGAATAATATCTCAAGTCCCTTATATGCAGAAAAAACAGACTTGTATTTGTTCAAAACATCTTTTGCGACTGTACCTATGGTGTCTCTAAGTCGCCCTTGATTTTGTCTAAGATTTTCGAAACTTCTCCAATTGTGTTTCCTAAATGTAAAGAAAGCATGAATTAGGTACTGTTACAATAAGATGTAGCGTTGTCGTCAATGCAATAGCAGACAAAAAAGTTACACAGATTTATTTGTATTCATTCGAAATTTTTAAGTTGAGCTAATTAGTCAATGCATAGAAAAAATTATGTGGATCCGAAATATTTGAAAAGAGGAAAAATATGAGAAAAGGCAAAAAAGGCAACAACCAAAGAAAAGGCAAAATAAATTACATATATTCTTCATCACCAGGACTCAAAACATGTTTGTTTAAAGTCTAAAGTGTCATACGATTGCGCAAAAAAAAAAAGGCAAAGTCAGCAAAATCCTATCCCTGATTATAACGATAATATTGTACAATTAGGTATTGTATCGGTGATATAACGGAGGAAGGCAGAAGAGGGTAGAAGGAAATTGGATGAGGTGGCTTGGGTCTGTATTATCAATATAAATGTTACAAGCAATTATTGTTTGACTGATACGCGTACCATATTTCTATTTAAGTCAAACATTCTATTAAAGTGAATCTTTTTTTGTACCTGGTTGCGATTCTATGTATGTATATAAATACATATTTTATTAAACCAAAAACCAGTAGACTAAATTACACAATGCTCCTGCGTGCAGTAAATATAATAACCAAAAAAAAAGAAAATAACTTTAGGAAATTTTGCTTTCAAGAAAATCGATTTCTTAGAGCTTTTTCAAATATTTTTTTTTTTTTACTTTGGCTTCCTCTATAATGTAGGTAATCTAATTAAGTTATTTTTAAAATAATCTGTGTATCTTAAAATTATCTCACTTTCTTTTTGTTTTTTCTTTGTTTATATTTTCAGGCCGCGGTAAAATGAAGAAAATGATGGGAATGATGATGATGGGCATGGCTATGAAAATGATGGGAATGATTCCACTAGCAATGGGTGCATTGTATATATTGGCGGGCAAGGCGCTAATAATTTCCAAGATTGCTCTACTCCTAGCTGGTATTATTGGACTGAAAAAACTAATGTCTGGTCGTGGTGGAAACGGCGGTGGTGGTGGAGGAAGCTCTGGATGGTCTTCTGGTGGTGGTGGAGGCGGTGGGGGATGGTCATCTGGAGGTGGTGGAAGTGCTGGATGGGACAGGCGTTCACTAAATGAAGCCCAAGAGCTAGCGTATCGTAGCTATAGTAAAGCGCATCAACAACAGCAACAACAACTATCACAACAACAACAACTATCACAGCAACAACAACTATCACAACAACAAAAAAAGCAACAAGATGTTCAAAAGTCATAGATTTGATTTATAATTTGTATTCTGTTATATATATACTGACATTAATTGTAATTTAATTTCTTAAACATATCTATACGAATTTTTGTTTTATTATTTATCTATTTATTTAATTTATTGTATTTATTTATTTAAAAAAAAAAAAACAGTTAAAATTTTAAATTAAGATATTTGATTTCCTGGTCAAACCAGGATTTCCCCTGTAGCTTTCTTACTGAATTTTTTTGTTACTTCTAACAAGAAATTGCGAAAAGGATTTTCTCAAGACTTTTAATGGAAATTAAAACAAAACTTATTAAATTTTGCATTTATTTATTGATTCTTATTTAATTATGTAATAAATAATTTTAATATTAAGGAAAAAAAATGTGCTGAATAATATTTTATAATAAAGTATTTAAAAATAAAACCTGATCAGAAAGCCAAACAAATTGTTAATTATTTTTATTGATTTGGAATCAAATCAAAAGGAAACAAAATGAATGACTGGGTCACACGAACTTTCTCTTTTATGCGATCACACTGTGGTTTTAAAGTATGCATGACAATTATTACACTATAGACTGAAAAATTGTTAAACAGATCAATATAATTAGGAAATTGATTAAAAAAGTTTTGACACAAGCACAATGTACACCATCTGATTCCTTACACAAATCTCAATTTATAAGGAAACAATTTTAAAAATCATTGGAGTTTAAAAACAAAATAATTTTTTATATATAAAATTTTGAAAATATTTCTAAGAAAAAAAATTGGTACGCTATTTTTTGGTATTTATTAATGCGGAGTTTAAAAATTAATTTTGAAAAAAAATCATCCACTCATTTTTGAAATATCGAATTTTCAAAAAAAAAAAAATAATTTATTTTTTTTTTTAAATTCAAAATTTGTTTTTTTTTTTAAATTTTGATATGACACATTATTCAAATTTATAAGAAACTCTTGGGCAAATTGATTACTCATTTTAGTTCACATTAAAATTTTAATCAAAATCGTAGGAGCTGTTTTTGAGAAAAATGAAATTTTCCTTATCAGTTTTAAACACTTTCATGGGAGTTAGATACCTTTATTTTTGGTCATAAGAATAATGTTTATTTAAAATCTTCTAAATAATGTTTAAAAAACTGCTGGGTGCCAAGCTTAGTAAAATTCGACCAAGTCATTTTCGAATTAGTAAGTTCTCAAAAAAAAATTGAAACATTTTTTAAAAATCAAAAAAAAGTAATGAGAAAATTTTGGTTTATAAAACCTTAAAACTACTTGAAAGATATTCTATAAAAAATTGGTCAAAATCAGTTGAGCCGTTTTTTTTTAAATCAAAAAAATTGTTCTATTGGTGGTATAACTTAAAACCATTTTTCCGAAATTATTTTTTTTTACAAAATGGTAGCTTTTCTGTTAAAAAATTACTGAATTAAAAAAAAAAAAGTTTGTGAGCACATTTTTGAACAAAAATGAGATTTTCATAATTTGGTAAACAAATTTTTACGGCAGGTACCGTCTTAAAAAAAAATGAAAAATGTGTGAGGGACCGCTAGGTACCAAGTTTAAAGAATATGGACCAACCCGTTTAGGCTGCATCTGAAGGTACGGACAGACGGACATAATTTCGATACCCACTTTTTTCGATTTCGCCATCATCGTAATGTCAACTTTGATCAAAATATCGAGTTCGATTTTGTCGTGTTTAAAAAAAAGTGCTAATCCATTTTTTTTTCCACAATTTTTATATATAGATATTATTTAAATTTTATAGAAACGTCTGCATTCAAAATTTTACAAAAATCAGTCTAACCATTATCAGAATTTTAATTTAAAATATTTTGAAAATGGAATTAAAAGTATAAAATAATTTCTTTTAGTCAAATACAATTTAAATGAAAAATGTTGGGCGCATGCAATAAATAATTGCAGCAAGTAGGCTTTAGGCAATATAGGCATGCAATATGTAGATATAGCATACATTTTTGGAACTAAGTTAATGAGGCTAAGAATAATTATTTTATACTTTTAATTCCAATTTTAAACCAACTATTCGATATAAATAGCTAGAAAATTAAAGCTTCAAACAAAGAAAAAAAAGAAATTGCCTTTTAGTGGTCTATAATATTTAAAGTTTCAAATCTCTAGCTTATTGAAAAGTTGGTTTTAAATCGATTTTAAAATTTAAATCTGAAATTTGTCCATCCTCTAAAAAAAAAGATACTTCGTGTAAGAGTTTTCGTTGTTTTTAATATTTTTTTTTCAAGTCAATTATAGAAAATTAACCATGTTGTCAAAACCTTTTTTTTTTTATTTTCTACCCAACCTACAAGCTTTAACATTCTTCCGCATCTTATGTATTTTTGCAGCGCTTATAGCACGAGAACTTTGTAGTCATCCAAGGTGCAGTTTTTGTTGCATTAATTAAGAAAGCTTTCTAATTTCCTCATTTCAAATCTATACTCATAAACAGCAGTTGGTTTTTTAATTCCCTACTGTTGCTGTTGAAGGAAGTTTCAAGTCCGAAGAACAGGGATGTGAATCTAGAATATTTTCTGAATAATAATTAATCAGCAGCGTTTACATAATCTGTATGTATCCGAAAAATTAATAGAAGCTTTAGAGTTAAAAGCTAATGATGCTGATTTTGAGAGTATTTTTTTAAATTAAAAATATAGAAAAATTTTGGTTCAAAATAGGAAACTTAAAAAACCACTTAAATGAATTTATGTATCCAAACTTATACGAATTTTTAAGAAAAATATTGACTTTGCCGCACAGCAGTGTATGTGCCGAGAGAATATTTTCCAAGCTTACACTTATGAAAAACAAGCTTACTAATAAATTAAAAATTGAAACGTGCCATTCAATGCTTTCAGCTTTAAATGTTTTAAGAGGCAAAGATTTGGAGTTAGAGGTAGAAGAATGGGTTCCTAGTAATGTTCTTATACCAAAGTATAGAGAACAATAATATCAAAGAAATAATGTGATATCAAATACGAATACTTTTTAAAACTGTTTTCTAAACAATTTTTCTAGTTGTTAATCACTTATGTTACCTGAATTTATGCCAATTTTTTTTTATTCTTAATTGTTATAGTAAAAACTTTAATTTAACCTGCGTATTAATTGACATTTCTATGGGACACCTTTTTTCCTCTCGGACACTTTTTTTGACACTTTATGAAAATTTTCAGAGGTAACACTGGTTACAAAGCGTGTCTACTATTTTTAAAGTAGTGTTGGGTAGGGTTTGGGTCCCATTGAAAATGCACGGGCCAACAAATACATGCTCATGCAAAAGTTGACATCAGTGCTTGTAGCTTGTAGCGTGAAAGAGAAAAAAGCCCTTAAGTCGTTTCTCTAGATAATATACATAGGTACTCTATGGGTTTGAAGGTAAGGAATGTATATCTTTTCATAAGGGGTTTTTGTGTGATAACACACTTGCAGTTAGGCTGCCAAGCTTTCGCACCATCATATTAATATTGAAGGTTTGAATGAAACAACAACAATTGGGTGGGCTACCACCAAGATTTAGGCTGGAGTTATAGCTATTTCACGACTGCCAGGCCGATCATCAGACTCCTTTAGTGGTGCTTGGTCATTGTTCAATTTTATTTGAAAAACTTTTTGCCCCAGCTGGGGATCGAACCTGGACCAAGCTCACTCAGAGCCAATGCACTACGCATTGCGCTACTGAGGCCACCTGATCAAGTTCGTCCCAATTAAGGTTTTGTTGTTTGACAAATGCATTTGAAACCAGCATTTTTACTAGCCACACACAAGTTGTTGTTGTACATTCGGTTTCTTTCTTTTTCTCCGTACTCGATTTCTTTTCCCTTTCTTTCAACCACCAGCTGAGTATAATCTTTTTTTCATTCACTTTGAAATTAAAGTTGAAGGACAGATGAGAAATGTAAGGAATTATGATTTTGCCTAGTCAGAAAAATGGTTGGAATACTATATGCAAGCCAGATAATTTGTGAAGGTATTATATAACAAAATCTTCAAGTGCAATAAGCAACTATAAAAGAGTACACCCCCTGAAGTACTTTATATGCCCTCAAATAACCAGGAGGAGTTATTTAAGTTCTTGGTTCATCAGTAGTGTGGAATTAGCAACAATTTTAAACTTGGGTTTATATACCTTCTGACAGCATTAGACCGTTCACATCAGACTCAAAGAAGGCGAAGACAATGAAATCAAAAGGCAAGGTGATAGAAACAGTTTTTTTTATGCGAGTAAAATCATCTTTATTAATACATAACGTTAAAAAAAAAGCGAACAAAAAAATGGAAGATATTAGGTATGAGTCATAAAGTTAGGCTGCCAAGCTTTCGCACCATCATATAAATATTGAAGGTTTGAATGAAACAACAAAATTTGGGTGAGCTATCACCAAGATTTTTTATAGGCTGGAGTTATAGCTATTTTACGACTGCCAGGCCGATCATCATGATTCATGACACCTTTTAGTGGTGCTTAGTCATTTAAAGATCAATTATTAATAATTGAAAAACTTTTTACCCAGCTGGGACTTGAACTTAGACCAATCTCCCTCAGAGCCAATGTTTAATTTAGCAGAAAAATATTTTATTCTGCGTTCAAAAAATACCAATTTTAATAAAATAAAATAATGAACAGATTTTAAAAAACAAAAATATAGTAAATTAAATTTTTTATCGTACCTTATTTTGTTTGCCAAATTTAGCTCTCAGTTGGAAGTAACACGATAGATATACACAGAGGTTGTGTAAACTTTTTAACACCGATCTAAATGACATAAATAAATTTATGGATGCATCTTGATAAATCTCGTAGATAGTGGAGCCAAATGCAATACAACGAGATTATTAAATTATATGTCTTCTGAAACAATCAAATATCCATTTTTAACTTTGAGAGATAAAAATTGCACGAATATTGATTTTTTTTTTTGATTTACATTTTTTTAAATTTAGTTTCAATTGCTTAATTTTATTGATCAGTTGTTCTCCACAAAATAGTAATAGTTACAAATACTCCTGTTATCCTCAACTGGATACGCACCATAAAATCTCTTCCATGTTTTTAAATTGATATATGTCTTTTAAATACCACCAGTAGAGATATAGAGACGCCAAATACTATAAACTATCCTCAAGGTGTGTATTTCCTGAGTAGGTGCCACTGTTAAAATAAAAACTGTACGTTATTTAAGTCCTCCTACAGCAAAGTAGAATTTTGTTGAAGATACTCATATTAAATATTATTATATACCCACCTAAACAAGGAACACTTGACTTTCTAAATGCGTATAGAAACAAATTATAGCATCTGCCTACAAGCACAAGTGACTGGGTACCACAAAAATAAAATATAGACATAATATGTATGCAAGGAAGTTGATATCATTGGATCTGTGGATGACAGTTCTGATTTAAAATCCTCATTTTTGTGTACCCAGATCCCAATAAATTGAAAAAGAGACAATTTTATAGAAATATTAGTGATATTTTTAGATAAATTTGTCCTTACACCCCCAACTGAAATAACCGTCATGTAATGTGTTTCCCACCCAAATTCACTTTAGGGGATGACTAATACAGTTCAAAAAGTTATAATCAAACATACCCAGCATGAGGTGTATTCGATTTCCAACAACTTCATTATTGCCAGATTAAAATAATTAAAAAAAAAACATTAAAATATAATAGCCTGCTGTGTTTTAAAAAAATTTTCAAATTAAATGTTTTTACGAAGATTTGGATTTCAGAATCAAACAAACAAAAAATGTACAAAACTTGCAAAGTATCGCCCACCTTAGCTATATTTGATCGCCCACCCACGTAAGAGGGGTCCAAGAAATTAAGCTCTCTTTTTTTTACAATTGTTACAAATATTGTTTTTAAGAATAAAAAAGGAAATAAGAATAAAGAAAATAATTTATTAAAAAATAAACTACAGTAATTGTTATTTTATATCGTAAATTTTTTACCAACAAATGGTTTTTAATGGCACCTCCCATAGAACCTTTTTTTTTATTTTTTTTATTTTTTCAAAAACAGTTCAACTGAATTTAATAAAATCATTACTGGAGAGTGTTTTAAAAAAATGTTAAACTTCCCTAATTACCAGAGTTACCATTGGGAGACAATAGTATTCCGAGGGAATCTGTTTTTTTTTTTTTTTTTAGTGACATTCCATTTTTTTTTTTAAAGGAAGTTTTAAGATCATTTTAACATCACAGAATGTAAAATTTTTTTTTATAACAAACAACGAAAATGAAGCAGGAAGCAATCATCTATGCCGAAAAGCTTTGTTTTGAATCTTAACTAATAAACTACCACCCTATTAACATAATTCGTTGTAGATTTCCTATTTATTGTCTTTGCAAAATAATGTCAAAGTTGATGTTAAATGTTTATAAAAATAACAAGACTAATTCTCTCTGTCTACTTTCATTGTGTATTAATCACTAAGTGCACTTAAGTTAAACTTAATTAAATAATACCATTGAGTTTATATAATGTGTACACACTCAATGATAATATCCATTAAAGAAGACAAATTCAAAACATTATACATAGCAACGCCTAAGTGTATACTCTTATTAAGAGTTATACCCACACCATCTTTGTCAAACAAAACGCCTAAAATAAGCTTCAAAATTGCTTGCAGCTATTTCGTTCTGTTTTTAACCACAACTACATTGTACCATTATTATACTGTCTTTCAGTTCATTATTAGTAATGAGATATGCAGATAAACATCAGCTTACAAACTTTGCTCGATATCATGAATCATGATGAACCCCGCCAATGTTATGTTTTTTTCGATGTGCTCGGAGGCAACATACTATAAGAGTTCTTCATTTCAAGGTAGAAGGTGATTTCGTTTCAATTATTTTTTTTTTTTCTTGAATAATTTATATAACGGGTGTTTTTTTTAGAGGTATAGAACTTTAAGTTGGCAACACTATTTTACCTGGCGGCCATTTTGTCAGCTGTCAAGTGATTTCTTTTTAGTTTGGTTTGGCATTTCAAGAATTGAAGCCACAGGATCACCTAGCAAGGCGTAGATTCAATGAATGGGCCCAAAACAAGATTGCCATTGATCCCAATTTTCATAAGCGAATTTTGTTTAGCGATGAAGCTCACTTTTGATTGAATGGATACGTCAATAAGCAAAACTACCGTATTTGGAGTGATGATAATCCTCAAGTGTATGTTGAGACACCGTTACATCCACAAAAACTGACTGTTTGGTGTGCTTTATGGGTTGGTGGAATAATTGGTCCGTACTTCTTTAAAAACGATGCTGGCCAGAACGTTACAGTCAATGGTGACCGCTATAGAGCCATGATTACTGACTTTTTCGTTCATCAATTGAACAACCATGATGTGCGCAGGAGCTGTAGTTTCAACAAGACGGCGCAACATGTCACATAGCTCGTTCCACAATTGATTTATTGAAGGAAACGTTTGGTAACCGCATAGTTTCACGTTACGGACCCGTGAATTGGCCTCCAAGATCGTGCGATTTAACGCCGCTTGACTATTTTCTGTGGGGATATGTAAAGTCGCTAGTCTACGCCGATAAGCCCGAAACGATTGACCACTTGGAGGACAACATTCGCCGCGTTATTGCCGATATACGGCCACAAAATGTTGGAAAAAGTCATCGAAAATAAGACCTCCAGATTAGACTACGTCCGATCCAGCCGTGACGGTCATCTGCCAGAAATCATATTTAAATTATAATGCCAGAAGATTATCTTTCGAATAAAGTAAATTTCATGTCAATTTAAAAAATTCATCTTTATTTATTGCATTTCAAAGTTCTATACCTCTAAAAAAACACCCTTTATAAGTTATATATTTATTGTATTTATTATTTGAATTAAGGGCTCATTTTACATAAATTATGTTGAAAATGTATTTTATGTATATGGAGATATTGGCGCAAAAATTTAAATGATGCTCTTTTAAGACGTTCAAGCTGACATTTTATTTTGCAAATTTTAAAATCTATGGCGCAAAATTTTAAACGATTTAGTACGATGTTAAAGCCATTTTATCATACTAAAAAAGGCTTTAACATCGTACTAAATCGTTTAAAATTTTGCGCTTATATATACAACTTCTCGAACTAGTCTTATTACTTTAAAAGAACTATTCTTGTAAAGGGTTTTCCATTAAGAGCGGGTAGATTTTTGCTTATTCACGTACCCTTGGAAGGACGACCATGTACCCCATAAAAAGGGCGCAACGCGCGCATCGTTGCTACTAGAGGACACCCATTTTACTAATAAAGTTTTATCATTTGCACGTGCTGCTTGATGCTGTAGCTTGCCATGATGATTTGTCTTTAGTAACTGATTAAAAGACGATATTTTGACAGAAAGCAAAAGAAACAATATGGCCACCACGAGCTGTCAAAATCAACCCGTCTTTATTGGAAAACCCTTTATATATCATTTATATATATATATCTGTTTGGTTTCTCGAAAACGGCTCTAATGATTTGGATGAAATTTTCGAAGTTTATTTTCTTATTTCTTAGTTTCTCGGAATCGGTCGGAAACATCTCTATTTCTCGAAAACGGCTCAAATTATTTGAATGAAATTTTCAGAGTTTGAATGAGGCAAAAATTAAAAAAAAATATTTAGTAAAATCCGCCTGCTGCCACGCCCACCTTTATTGGTTTTTAGTTTTTGGGAAACGACTCTAGCGATTGGGATGCAATTTATAAAGTTTGTTCAAATCAATGAGGACATTTTTTTAAAATAAAATCCACCCACTACCACGCCCACTTTTCTTAGAAATTGGGTTCTCGATAATTGCTGGTACGATTTGGATAAAATTGGAAGGTAGTGTTCTAATGAACACTATATTTTCAGAAAAATATGCCTACTGCCACGCCCACTTTTATTGTTTCTTGGTTTTCCGAAATGGCTCTAAGGATTTGGATGACAGCGAGTATGATGATGATAGACAAAATATCAAAAAAATGTCTTGAGAAAATCCGCCCATTGTCCACTTTTTGTTAATTGGTTTTAAGGAGTAGCTTTAACGATTTGGATGAAATTAGTAGGGAGTGTTTTGACGAACGAGAAAACAATTCAGAAAATAGTTTTGGAAAAATTCCTTCGCTGCCACGCCCACTTTTATTGTTTCTTAGTTTTAGGGAACGGTTCTAAAGATTTGGATGAAATTTTTAGGGTTCTCTCTGGGGTGGTACCTGCACACATATTGAGATATATGTGAGGACACATGTGGAGATACCTTGACATATATGGAGATAAATGTGGAGATACCTTGAAATTTTTGGAGATGCATGTGTAAACACCTCAACACTTGTGAAGTTACAAGTGAAGATACCTCCTCATTATGTGGGGATATATGTGGGAGATACTTACATGTATGTACATAATGTATGTAGAGTCGTCAGGCAGGGGCTATATCAAAATTTCGACGTATGGACCATGGAATGACACTACTGAGATATGGATTTACCATGACAGTAAACAGGACTTAAAGCCAATTTTTGAAGTTTGTTATAGTAAATTTAATAAAATAAAAAGTTGCCGAGCGAAACTCGGTCACCCAGATATTGAGCTTTAATCGTATAAAGTAAACAAATTTTACTTCAAGTCGCCAAACAGTCCATTAACCTTCAAAATGTTGTGGTTTTATAATCAAACAACTATGACAAGGGTAACATACAGTCTGAGCTGTTTTTTCTACATTGAAATAGTAATCCACAAATGCTTGTGGGTCTCACATTGCTTGTGCATTTTTCTCCCGTTATTTCCTTTGCTTAAACTTCTTTCTATATAACGATGCTGATGTTGTTGCTGCTGCTGCCGTTGATGATGACGATGGTGATATATTATATTAAATATGCAGATGTTAAGTTATATGCAAAACCAATTTATATTAAGTCGTGTAGCTGAAGATGAGCGGTAAACTGCTCTAAATGCATTCAGAAGTTGTTGGACTCTTTTAAAAATAAAAATAAATAGTTTTGTTTTTAAAAATTAAAAAACTGAAAACTCCAATTTAATGTGGGTTTTATTTTATATAAAAGTGTTTAAAAACTATTCATCCAGTTTTCGATTTCCAAAGGTTCATCACTCTATTTGTATAGAATTCCAAAATATGTATAGAGCTAGAAGTCTCTATTACACATCTATTACCTACATAGTATAGAAATACCATTCGCGCAAAAGATTATATTTCAATTTTACCATCCTTCCTCTCAAATTCTTTAAATCCTGCTATCCGATTAATGATTGATCTATATATCTATCTATTTGAGCTCTCTGTATCTATGTATCTCCATGTGGGAAACCAAGGACAATCATCATCGAATATTAATCAATGTTTTTTTCTGTAAATCCTGCGGTTGGCGATTTCTTTATCTCTCGTCAGTGCTCTAATTAGATCATCAATCCATTTATTCTGGGAAATATTGTAAAATTTTACATTCAGTTCTTGTTGTTATAATTGATTTAAGTTTAATAAGAACAGTTCGGTTCACATAATAAATTGAATTGAAAACATTTGAATATTTGCTTCTACTTAAAATTTGTTGTTACGTTAAGTTTTATCTATAGAACAAATAATTTGTACATAACATTCTTTAGGTACATATATGAAAATGGAATGTTTTGGAAATAATATGAATTATTGTTAAATAGTGTAACTGCTCAATGTTTGAATTTAGGATGTTTTGAATCTTGGAAAATGTAATCATCATACAAAAATTAAAAATTATTTTTGTAATGTATTCTGAACATTCTTCAATGAGTTTAATATTAATTTTGTTGATGTTGAATTCTATTACAGTTTTGATCTAAATTCTTAGATCGTAAACATTGAAAATCGTTTCATAAAAAAAATTTACAAAAAGATACTTTCCCTTTTTGTGGTAGATATCTTAATAGGAACTCTTAAATTTGTCACCTGCCTTAATTTAATTTTCAAAATTATTTCTTTTTATTATATATTTGAAGAATTTAAAGAATAGAATTTTGAAAGTAAGTATAGAATTTTGGAAAAATAATTTAGAAACAGCCAGAATTTTTACCCCAACTGTAGCTTTACGAACTTTAAAATAAATCGGAAATATTCATTGTTGGAATTTGAAGGAACTTATAAGATTTAACTTTTATTACTGTTAATTGCCATAAATAGAAGGTATTCAAAGTATAGCCACTTGCAGAAGGCCCTTAACCCTTGGCGTCTTATCAACTCTTCTTATTTTATGTTATTTAAAAACTGTTTTAAATTTGCATTTCTTTAGTAATTTTCTAAAGTTAATTATTTGATGACGGTCAAATCGTAGGACTCCAACGTTAAACTCTCTCAGCTCTAGAGATTTGAATATGTTGATAAGGCGTATTTAAGAAGAGGGCGAACAAAAAATATGTAGATCGCATTACGTAGATATTGGAGAATAGTTTGGACCAACGTTTAATAAACCACCAATTTTCTGAGTTGGCTTTAAGAATTATACCGTCGATATGAGTTCGGAAGTCACATAATATGATAAGCTCACAACTCAATACGATGATTATAAAGAAGAAAGTGACGCAGAAGATTTGATACATTAACATAAAAAACTGTTTACAGCCATTTGCCAATATTTAACTTCAAACTATTTTAAGTCACAAGACTGAGAAACTGTAGAGTTCTATTTTAAAAATAATAGGATCATGCGTGTAGCGTGTCGTAGCAATAGTCTTGAAAATCATCGGTGTACAGTGAGGTATGGAAGGAAATGTTTAATCACCATGTCAATTTTGTTAATGGTACAAAATTAAAAGAAGGGGTCCTAAGTGCTGCCTTGGTTGATCCCGGAGGTATCTAAGAAGGGGTTATTGAGACCGAAAAATAATGAAATAATGGCTCTCAAGGTAAGAGGAAAATCGTTTGAAGAATAAAGGTCCGAAGCTGATGAGATCCAACCTAAGTTTATTCAATTTGAAAAAGTATGATAGTTTTTGGGAAATTTTGTAAAAAAAAAAACATTACTAAAATCGATTGAGACAACATTGATTTCCTTTCCGTTCTTTAAGGCTGAGAACATAAATGATACAAATACAAAAAAGTTAGTTGTTGTTAACCTATCTTCAGTTGTGAAAGTAGTTTAGGGGAAATAAGAGATTTACAGAGTAAACTTAACATAGATATTTTATAAAAAAGAAAATACTTTCAAAACTTTTGAGGAATTTGTAAAATTTTTGATATTTTTGAAATCAACCTTGTAACCTTTTTGTGTCATGTATTGTAAGATCCTGAATTCAGCATAAATAAGATCTAGTTTCAGTAAGGTGCGTTTTTGTCATGTTCCTTTTATTAATAATTTTACCGAACCTTTCAAGGCCGCAATTACGATCGAAGGAACACCCTTAAAAAAAAAAATCAACAAAATCATCCGTAAAAACTCGAATGTTAAATTAATATCTCTTTGGTAACAGAAGCTTAATTCAATATCATCGATCTTTTGATATGAAGAAAAAAAAAAAACAACGAATAACAATCAAGATGTTGAACTCTTTCGAATAACAGAAACTGACGGATACCTATGCAGTAGCAATCGGGTGCTCAAATCAACCATATCATAATAATAATCTATACGCATCTATAACAATCGTTTATGTTAGTGTTCTCCCCAAGCTCCAATACAAAAAGAGAAGCTGAAAAAGCTAATGGGAAGACACTCAGTGCAGTGCTGTTGGTGTAGGTACATTTGTATGTCCAACAACGGCATAAGCCAATTCGCTCGCGGACTACAAGACAAGACTGCTCATTGATTCTCCATATAGTATCGTGATGATGATCATTGAGGAAGTAATTTCTTCAAATTGTCTGTCTTTGGTCGGATCACGTGTTGATACCTGTGGCTGATTCGTAACGGTCGGGGATCATTGGCTAATTGTTTTTGTTTTTTTTTTTTTTTTTTTCTTACGGTATTTAAAAAAATAATCTTTAGAATAATGCGTCATCATAAAAAATTCATATAAACTTGAGCTGTGAATGATAATAAAATAAGAGACGATGGTAAGGCGACGACGAATCACAACTTGATTGAAGTTTGATGGCCTCAATTTCAATTGTAGAATTTAGATATGCTCAAATTATTGATATCGAAACTGGGCCGCTTAACTGAACAACAGTGAGAAGTTAATAATGAAATTTTTCTGCTTTGAACATACACATTCATCATGCCGTGGGGCAGATTTCAATTTCTATTGTACATAAATATTTGCCAAAAGTAAAAGTAATAAATGGATGAGGATAAAATAGGATTTTTGTTTTATATATTATAATCGGGATTAGCTGAATAAATAAAAATTTTATAATGCAAGATATGCAAGATACGTGAGATTTTGAGAAATACGAAATTTCAGAAACAATCCTATCTAATCCGTTAAATGTTCAAATGTTAAATATTTTAATTTATAAAATTTAAAATTAACAACAGTACCAAAGTTTGAATTCTTTGAGTCTTCCTTAAATTATAAAATATATATGTATTTGAAAAAGAAAAATTCTTTACTTCATCGCAAGACTTTTCTCTTATTCTTCAAGGCTTTAAGTGACTTAGCTGTGGCTCAGCCAAGTAACAAAACGAGAGAATGACTGAGTAGCAAAAAAAACTAAATGACAGCGACAGGGTCACCATTTTTTGGTATTATAAGCGCTTACACTCAATCAAAAAAGGTACGTAGTAACAAAACAAAATATTTTTTGAGACAATACATTTTTTTTATCAATTTTCGTCCAATAAACTCGCTTATTAAGCCAATAAAAAGCGGTTTATTGGCCCAACAAACGTTTATTGATATGTACAAGCAAATGTTTATTGATCCTAATTTATTAATATTTTACAAAATTTGTTCTGTTGTGGCAATCTACTTTCTTCTTGTTTGTAGGAACGAATTTGTTCCTGAGCAATGAAATAATTTATAATAATTGACAAATTTTGTTTGTTGTGCCAGTAAATTATTTCGTTGATTCAAGTAAACTTATTTATTGAGCAAATGAAATAATTTATTAAATTTGAAAAATTTGCTTTCCACTTGCATTCCAACGTCCCTTTACTATACTCACTTTTGGCAGCAGTGCTGTGAAAGTGGCAACTCAGCTGTGAAAGTGTTTGGTTCAATTTTTATACGATTATATCACTCCAAATTTTGCAATGTCAACTTCTACTATAGGTGACTCACATCTGATTGCAGAAACCATCAATTTAAGTGAAAATGGTACTGTCACTAAATTAAAAATTAACACCGGCTCAAACGAGAATACCCTACTACTACTTTCATGACCTGCTTAAATATAGAGAAATATTTATTCATTTATTAAATAATATCTAGCGAACAATGTTTTTTCTTAAAACTATACATTATTAGATGTGAACTCCTCGGTCTAAATCACGAGTTTAACTGGAAAACACTTTATAAATTTTTGAAAGAACTTAAAATAAATATAGGATGCTAATAGCATCAGAATTTGTATAAATATTTTCTAAAATTTTATTAAATGTTTAATTAAGTAATTGTATGTAATAAAATTCGCTAACCAAGTTGACCGAAAAGCCATAGCTTTAAAATTCATATTCATACAATGTATCGAGGAAAGTATAAATAAATGAATTACTTATACTTAATTACTTACTTACTAACTTACTTTTTCTATTTATTGTCCCAATATTTTTTTCAAATTTTAAAATTCAAAGTATGTTCATGCTGTGATTTCTATAAGAGTTGATAAGGCATTGACCATATAATTTACGTCTTGGAAGAGTACGACAGCATCTTCCTGATAGCCCTACTGTCCAACATACTTAGGCGAAACGCATTTTGAAGTTGATTGAGGTCACTTGAAATTTAATTGATACAAGTACATATATTTCCTCATACCGCCCTTGCATTTCTTCGATGGAACTATTCAAAAACAGAAATAATGAACTTATTTTATAAAAGAATAGCTGGCCCGGCGAACTTTGTTTCGCCTTAAATTGATTTAATTATTAATGTCCCTTCGATAGTCGAGCCTCTTTTTTAAATGAATGAAACTTTTTTGGAATTAAATTCAGTAGATACAGATACATTTTAATTACATCGAAAATTAATTTCACTGTGGTAAACAATGTTGTTTGTTTTCTGTCCGGTACACAAAAAAACAATGCAGATGACTTTCCGACTGTCGTACAATTGTCCGGTCGAAAAGCAAGGAAATTCGAAATTAAGGCCATTCACTTGCAACAATTGGCCTTGCGACTTATTGATTATTATTGTGAATTGGATTCGAACGGGGAATTTAATGCGCTTAAACTCGAATGGCAAGTCGGTTGGTATCATCGGAATTCTTGGAATAAGAACTTCCTCTCCTTTGAATTTGCCTTTAATAATATGATGACTTGAATGACGTTGTTCATGAGTTTCTTTACCGTTAATCTGGTTCCATTACAAAGTTGCAGTTGGTTCAGATTAAACAGCATAATGATGATATAGTTCCGAATTTGAGTTGCAAAAGGTGCGGTGGAAGACTAGGTACATCCAACGAATTCAAAAATACAATTGAATAGCCTGTAGTTTAGTCAGCATTTGATTTGTACGAATACATATTTGCTGCTATTTGATTTTGAATAATTAAATAAAAATAATCGACGTTCTTTCTCTTCGCAGCTCAAATCACGCGTTCACATTTGGGCCCATGTTTGGAAATACTTTGCTGATTAGTTTTTCCTTTGATGGCGTGATTTCACAAAAATTCTATGGAAACGAATTCAGTCAAGTTGTAGAAGCATCAAACGGAATTCGGCCATTTCCAATTGCCAATAGTTGTTCTGAGAAATCGGTTGATTAATTGTTCTGCAATGCAACTCGCATGTTCGTCGTCTATTTTATAACTTCTTTATGTATCGCCATAAATATAATAATTTCAGGTAAGCGTTCAGTTCATCTGCAGGCATTGATCGACTTCAAATAGAAGCCAGATGACATAATGTCGACTATGATAACTAAATCAACGTATTATGGTATTCCACCCGCCTCTATTTTGTGGACTTTACTCTTTATATCGCCTCTATTGACCCCTAAAAATATGCAATTTAACTATTTTCCGACTTTTCCGGTATAAATTTCCAATTTTCGGCTCCGTTGTGTTCTTTAAATAAATAAATAAATTGGTCGGCGCGACCAGGGCTTAGTGACATATAACTCTCAAGTCTCAACCATTTCTATGTGCGTGTTATTGGCAGGAAGTGAGGACCTACAATTTTCTGCTGAATCCAAACGGCTAGGGTGAGAAGCACTTTTTCATGACTCTCTTGGAGGATTTGTCAATTTCTTGCAAGAAGCAGTAACCCGTGAAAAACATTTCTGTTTTTGGGTTGGGAATCGAACCCAAGACCTTCGGCGAACCGGTCCAACACACTAACCATTTCGCCACGAGCTACTACCCGTTGTCTTCTTACTTTAGTTAATACTAATCCAATAAAAAAAAAAACCTATTCAAATCGGTTGATGTTTAGCTGAGCTATGTTAGACACTAACGCAAAAATCAATTCATTTTTATGTATACACATAATGTACATATATATTTTGACTTTCTAACAATTTATTTTGAACTAGGTATGTCATTATATTAATAACACCCTTAACTTTCTACAGCGTTGAACCAAAACTGTATTCCTTAGCTATAACAAAAGTCAACTTAAATCCACAAATGCAAAAGTAGGTTTTGTATCACTTTTCCATCTATCTTTGTTTTATTAATCTAGCATAAGACTCTTTCATCTCATGCAGCATCCTTCAACAGTAACCATTAGAGGTTTAAATACGGCATATGTACATAATTTGTTGATAAAATCCAACTGTATAACCCGAAAAGGACATTTTCGTTCACTATCACCATATGTATATACATTTACATTGTAACAATTTTATAAGCCGTTTGCCACAATTTCCATCCATCTCGCAAATTATCAGCAATTCATCTTGAGCAAACCTACAATCACGAAGAATAAGAAAATGGAAATCAACTTCGTGCTCCTTAGCTATGGGCTTCAAAATTACCCACCTATATCATCTAAAGTAAGTGCCAAGTGATGATTTGTCAAAACGTCTTCATTTGCATTCATGACTAAGGAGAACTCTGAGTTTAATGGCAGTGGTGGGCTAATTTGCGTTGAAGCCTAAGGTCAGCGTATCCAGCATAAGCAAAAGGCACCCTCAAAACTTTCTCGGATGCCATAATTTGTCGAAGTCTAGGCTCGGGAAATGTACAATTGTAGAGTGGAGTGTTGAGTTTTTTTTTTTAACACTGTAGGTATATAGCGCAGACCCTCTGGAGAAAAATGTTTGTACACACGACGAAGATTTTAATATTTGAATCAGTATTTTATGTTCATCTGGCCGTGCGTGAAGCTTCATCCATCCGATTCTTGAGTTTGAAAGTGAACCTCCCGCTATTTGTTTTTTTTTTTTTTGTATTTTTTTTTTTTTTTTTACTTCTTCTAGAGCCATAATCTGAAAAGTATTGTGGTTGATAAAGTAATTTTACCATAATTGGAACCATTTAATGTTATGTTTTATGAGACATGGGTATTATTTGAGGTACGGCACTCTGCAAGTAGCAATTATTAATAATTTTACTTTTTTTTTCCTCATAGAACACACAACTGCTGGATAAAATGTCCAAGGGCAGATCGAAAGAAACGCATGAATACATTTTGTGTAACTTCGGAAAAAGAAAATAAAAAGACTCTGTCTGTCAGTTTTTGGCAAATAACTCTAGAGAAAAGTCAATCCCATCGGTAAATAATAAATAGAAACTATTTTTTTTTTTGTTGAATAAATGATCTTGAAAAATAGAAAGAAAGTGATCTCTATAAATGATCATAGCAACTTAGAAAATTCGATCATTTTTTGTTGATAAATCGAGGGATGTGCTTGTGATTTGATAACTGTTAAAATATTATACCTAACAACAACCACACTATGCTGAACTTGGGAATAATAATAATAATCAAAATAATTATTTGGAATCATATAAAAACTATTGCAAGTAGTGTTACTTTTTCAAACGAATGGAATGACTGGATAATTCTTCCAGTTAGATCGGAAACAAGTTTTGGAGGAGGGGATAGTACAAACAATTTTAGTGTTTTTGATGTGAATTCAAGTAAAAGTGTGAATAATCTTGCTAATGCAAATAAAATGGAATCCTTTATAATGAGAACTGTTAACATAAATGAACCGTGGAAGCAAAAATCTCTGAAGCTGAAAAGTGAAATCAATGGTTTTGAGGAAAAAAATGATCTAGCGATTCCCCTGGGAAGTGCCATCGAAAAGGTGAAGGCATTCTGTTCAACTGTAATGGAATTTGTGGAAGAAAGTGAGTTTTGTGAAATTTTGTTATTTGATTATAGATAAAAACCTGATGATTAATACGACAGATTCATTAAATAGGGCTAGGGTCATAGTTATGAATGTGCAAAAAATAGGTTTCTAAATCTCTGTAGCTACAAATTCTATTTTTTTTTTTTCATAATACATGTCATCCAAAATTTTCTACAAAAATATGTAAATAATAAGAGAAATTATTTTGACAATGAAAATTAAAAACACGACGACATTTTTATAAAAGAAATACATTATATTTATGGGATCCTAAAATTTAATCCCAAAAACGTAGTTTAGTTTAAAATGGTATTATGTGAGACGTGAGAGTATATAAATATAAACAATATAGCACCACATTACGCATAGAACTTACAGTTTATATTGAAAATATTTAAAAAATCAATATAATAAGAATCGTTTTGACACCAACGTGATAGTACACCATCTGATTTTTTTTAACAAACCTCAATGTATGAAAAGAAATTTTGAAGTTTTTTTTTTTTTAATATTTTGTTATATATAAAATTGTTAAAAGATAAAAAAAAATTGCAACTCCATTTAATAATTTTTAAAAAAAATTCATTCACCCATTTTCGAAATATCGAATTTTCAAAAAATTATTTTGAAATTTTTTAAAAATCCAAAATTTGATTTTTTGAAAATTTTGATAGGCAATATTATTCAAACTTATTAGTAGCTTTTGTATAAAAAATTTCATTAAAATTGGTTTAACAGATAATAAGATAATTGAAAACCCAACAAATGGTTCTATGAGAGGTACCATTTTTAAAAGATACATACATTTTTTTCTCAATAATATTGTAGATCGTTTTGATATTAGTTCACACAAAAATTTTAGTCAAAATCGTAGGAGCCGATTTTGAGAAAAAATGAGATTTTCAATACCGGTTTTTAAACATTTTTATGGGACGTACCGTTATTATTGGTTATAAGAAAAAATTTTATTTAAAATCTGCTAGATATAGAAAGAAAAGACTGCTGGGTGATAAGTCCAATAAAAATCGACCAAGTCGTTTTCGAATTATTAAGTTTTCTAAAAAATTATTTGAAACTTTTTTAAAAATCCAAAAAAAAAAAATATTTGAAAATTTTGGTACACAATATTTTTAAAATTATTGTAAACATTCTCTATAAAAAAAATTGATCAAAATCAGTTGAACCGTTTTTGAGAAAATCGAAAATTAAAAAAAGGTTCTATGGGAGGTACCATTTAAAACCATTATTCTGAATTTTTTTTATAAATGGGTAGAATTTTTGTAAACAAAATTATTGAATTAAAAAAAAAAAAATTTGAGCACCTTTTTGAGATTTTTTGATAAAAAAATTTGTACGGCAGGTACCGTTATTTTTGGTCTTAAAAAAAATGAAAAAAACGTGTGGGTAGAATGCCTAAAAAACGCTAGGTACCAAGTTTAACTAAAATCGACCCACCCGTTTAGGCTCCAGCCGAACAGACAGACAGAACCCCACTTTTTCCAATCTTCGCTATCATGGTAATGTCAACTTTGATCAAAATCTCGAGTTCAATTTTTTTTACAAATGCATAACTTGCCATATAGTATACGTATGTATGTATATATCGCAAGTAAAAATTGGTTAAATGGGCTATCATAAAAATTTTAAATAAAATTGAAAGAAAAATTAGATTTCCTTACCGGTTTTTAAATACTTGTAGGTATCGTTATTTTTAGTTATAAGTATAATTTGTGTTTAAAATCTAAAGTGCACACTTTTTTCAATACCAAAACAATTTTTCGTTTAGATTAAAATTATTTTGGAATTCCTTTTCTCTCTCATTCTTTTATGGTTTTTTTTTCTCAATTATTCATTCAGTTAATCAGATGTTTGAATTTCATTGATAATTTTTGCATAAAATATGTTTTTCTTTTGAATTCCATTGCTCTCATTAGTAATTTTTATATGTACGTTAAACACTAGTTTATAAAATATTAACTTTGTTACCGGCGTGATTTATATACCTACTCCTTATCGATGGTGTCAATAATTCCCGTGGCCATTTTTTTCGTCCAATTCCTCCCGGGCTTGTACAAAAAACACGCCTATTATATCTCAATGTATATGGACTTATCGAAATAAATGAAATAAAATAAAATGAATAAATATCATCTTAATGACAAGTTTCATCAGAATCTCCTAGTTCAATTTTTTTTACGAATCCATATAACATTGAACAAATAAAGTAAAACATATTCTTTAAAAATAAAATTATACTCACATTAATCTGCCATTTCCCGTGACAACTGTTAGTTTAAGTTTAGTTCAAAACATGACGACATGACGACCTTTTAAGTGGAAATGATAAAATAACAAAGCTTCTCGTTCCTTGGAAAATTTACGGAAATTCAATTCTTGAAATAATGGATTTATTTGTATACTAAATATACATAAATAAACTCTATTCGATATTTCCATGTAAAATGTTTCAAATATTTGATGAATAGCTAGTGGAGAGATTATTAAGAAAATTTCTAATGAAGTAGCTACATATTCATAAAAGAAATAATATGTACATATATATCTATTATAGTAGTATGTGTTTTTTTTTAAATGTCTTTTACCTAAAAACATTTAGGATTTTCTCGAACTCGTATGCTGTACCTATGGGTGCTTTTAGTATTTTTATTCATATCAATCAATTTATCATATCGTTATTTTCTGTTCAAAGAATATTGCTTTTGGCATTTAAATGAAGTATTTTCCCATTTTCCGTCAATCAATTTATTTGAAAAAATAAGTTACAATGAAATTGTCGTTTCTCCAATGAACTGTTTCAATTTTTATTTTATTTTAAAATACAAAACAGTTATATCCTTTTTGTTTTCGTTTTCATTCTGAAACAGAAACTTTTCATGAACAAGTCTATTTAATAAATATCCTGTGAAAATACCAATATACACATTTGTTTCTCTTCGAAATTTTTTCATCGGAACATATGCAACAAACTGAATGACGAGATGTAATTTTGTTTTTTTTTGCTAAACCGAAATTTCATAATGACAAAATTTTCCAAATCGAAGGACAGTTACACGCAAAAAAACAGGAGGTGTTTTATTTTTTTTATTTTTGTGCAAATTTTTCCATTTAATGTTTTCTGTTAAAATAACTGTTTAAAAATTTATTTTTTTTTTGGCTTTTAAATATAGTTTACTAGAAGACCCGTGCTCACGTTGGTCACAAAATAAAATAACATTAATTATTATGCATATTATATTATTAAAAAAAAGTTTATATATGCCTACGTTTTGAGAAAAAACAATCCCCTTTTTAAAAAAAATTATTTGTTTGTTTTTGTTAGGTAGGTTTATGTTCGACAGACAAACAGGAACTTTACACATCCTTTTTTTACCTTATCATCGTGATGCCATGTTCGATTGCTATTTCCCGTTCAATTTTTTTTAACTTGATTGCCCTTTCAAATGTATTGCCCTCATAATTTGTCAGTAGGTATGCAGAAAAAAAATATTTTACGTACCTACCTGCGTACCTGCGCTACGCTGTTATAAAAAAAAGAGCCAACAACTGAGCAGAATCGGGAAGTTTAGCAAAAACGGAAAAACATGTCGGAGGAAGAGTAAATCCAAAAACGACTCAACTTCAATATTTTTTCTTTTTATCTTCAGCCTTTCACTCGGCTCATTTTTGCATTGCTTCGCTTCCACTCAAATTTTTGTTTGTTATCTAAGTCAATTCACAGACACATGCACAACAGCACCCATTCTTTCATGTCCTCCGTCTCACATTTTTTGATGAATCCATTAATTACCCTGCCCCTATTATATAGTTCTTACATGTACATTTGTACAATGTACATTATATATCGGTTAAACAAGTCATATATCATCATTGTATTTATAATATTTACACAATATAATTATGACATAATTATATTTAAATTTAAAAATTATATAATTATGTGTAATAAAAATTATAATAAAAAAGTACGTATACGCCCAAGTGTACTTTCAAAGTACGGTAATGTTCTGAGAGTTTATTTCATGAGACAACTTTCGCATTACTGTGTTCACTTTATTTATTTTTTCTACTAGTTTGAAGTAGTGAAAGTGACTTGTATTAATGCAAGCGTTGCAGTTTAAATTTAAATTTTAGATTTACATTTTAGGTACGTAGGTACTTAAAAAAATACGTATTTTCTACATTAATTTTGGATCACTGAAAACGAATGATCCTATACTCATTTCTACAACTTTAAATTTATGTTTAAAATAATTTTTTCTGTTTTAAGTTGCCCCTCCCGCCTTAACAGGGGGAAATAGGCCTTCCTCCCATACGATTTTTTTCTTGTCTTAACCCAACCCACTCGCTCTAGCTATTGTGCACCTTATACCAATCACCCGGTACATATATATAAATATAAATAATTCATATATCCTTTGCAAATATAAGAAAGTCGTCGATATAACAAAAAAAAAATTTGGAAATTCTAGGAAACGAGATTTGAACGTTAAAAAGGTGAAATAAGGGAACTAGAAATATTGAATTTTTTATTTTGAAAAAGGTTTTAACAAAATAATTTAACAATGTTTAAGGAATTTTGGATTTTTTGAAATTTTTCGGTTAAAATTTACTGAATCATATAGTTATTCATTTGTATCTTTTTAGGAGAAGACTTTTTGAGTATGAATTTTGTTGTTTTTTTTTTTATTAAAACGAAAATACAGATGAAAATCGAAGTAAACTTTAATTCTAGATAGCGGCAACCCTGCAATTGGTTGATAGTGAACTATGTCAATATACTGGGGAAAAAATGCTGGAATTTAAAATTAAGCTATATTTGTAATTTAAAATAAAAAATGTATCCGACTTTAAAAAAAGCTTTCTTTATGTGGATCAGAATTCTTAAATGATTCGCCTGAGTATTCTCGAAGTTATAGATGCAGTGCAATAAGACCCACGGAAATTAAGCCCGTGGATTCTACTTCCAAAGTAAAAGGAAATAACACCCACGTTTTTTTTTTTTCCTTTCTGGAGTGGCAATAAGACTCATCAAAAAAAAGCATTAAGACCAGCGGGAGTTATTGCCTTTCTGAATTGGCATTAAGACCCAGACTTAAAGTGTGATTCGATAATTCATATACATATTATGTAATTTATTTTAACTTTATACTGTTGGCCAAGAAAACTATTGGCCTGCTGACTGAACATACCCTAAACGGAGCAACGAAGTTGCATGAGTGGGACAGATGACCCAAAGACGGAGTTTAAATCCTTGCGACCCGCGAAGCCTGCCATTCAAGGTACTGTTATCTAAAAAAAAACTGTTGACAAAGTCCAAAATCTTTTTTTGTTCTTTAGTGAATGGAAATATTTTTCGAATTGAAAACTAATTAGAAAAATGAATTAAGCCCACAGCTTTTTTCTATTTCAAAAAGGAAATTAAGCCGGTGGGATTTTTTCCTTTTATTTTGACCTACGGGCTTTATTTCCCTGGGGTTATTGCACTGATGCATCTCGAAGTTAATTAAGAGCCAAATATTTTTCAAAATGTAGGTATTCATAGTGTGTATTGGGTGACATAATTCTATTGGCTGTAATGGTAATTTTTTAACTGTGATGAATTTTTTTAGATTTGGCAATTCTTTCAAATAATAATTTTTTATCTAACTTATATCACTTTATATTTTATTTCTTACTAAATTAAAAAATATATTATTTTATTTATTTATAGATCTATCCAATATTGATGACAGTAGAGAACAATTAGCAGAGAGCAGCCGCAAATTAAAGAAACTCAAAAAGAAGTACAAAAAGTTTTTGTTTCCACTTTTAATTGCATACAAGCTTAAATTTTTAGCTTTGATACCACTTCTAATGGGTGGATTGGTATTACTTGTTGGAACAACTGGAATGGCTGGATTCTTTTTTGCCCTTTTTACTGCAGTTATGAGTTTGAAATCGGAAAGTAAAGTAGAAGTAAAGAAGTGGTAGAAAAAAAAAATTAAAAAAATGTTAATAAAAACTGAAATTATTATTTTAAAAATTAACTTTATTTTTTTTTATTATAATTTACTGTGAGAGCTAAATAACTAAAGTAATTCACAAACTATTTTATAAAGAAGGCATCAAGGTGACCTGGCTATTATTTATTCATAATTAAAAAAAAAAAAATTAGACCAGACACAAAAATATTAACATACATTATATGTTTCTTATTTAAAATTTATTTAGTTAACAAAATAAGTGTATTTTAAAACTTAAATTTAAATTATAAGTAGCATTTTTATGTTCTTAAAGTAAAAATTACTATCGCTTGCACTTACATTTCTATGGTTCACTAATATTAGATTTATCATTAAGGCCATTTGTCCGTTTTTAAAATATTTAAAGATGCTATATACAGGGTTATTGGTATAAGGTGTACCAAAAAGTCAGAGTGAGTAGGTTGGGTTAAGACAAGAAAAGGGGGGGGGGGGTCTATTTCCCCCCGTTTAGGCTGGAGGGGAATTTTCTAAAAAATAGACTTTAAACGGAAAAAAATTATTTAAAAACAACGGTTAAACTTATAATGCTATGCTATACCTTTTTGAAAAGCCAGAAATCTCTTCTTTAATTTTCTATATTTAAAATCAATCAACTTATATGCTGATTTTCGGACTCAAAGACTTTTTCCAGATTAACCACACTTGGACGAGAAAAAAAGATCTCCTCTTCTTATTAAAACCACTTGAAAATTCTATAAGGAAATTTGAGTCAAAGAGTCCTTTATGACTACTACACTGTATAAACAAATATTTAAAAAAATAAAAGTTAAAGTCATAACACCACACGTGACTTCTGCTTTTGGATGGGAAATGAGTTAAGAGAAATATTTTAATTTAAGGTGATTTTTTTTCCAACGACGACGACGACGTAATGAATCATATAATTTTGGATGGATGGTTACGTAAAGAAACCAAGTAGCTAGTAGGTCGTATTCGGGGTCTGGAATACATTTAAAAAAAAAAAAACAGTTTTTGGTTCAAGATGGATTGATGGAGTCCCTTTGAGCTGTAGAGAGAAGTTGGTTGGTAAACGAAATTATGTTATTTGAATGCGTTTTACTTCTGTTTATATAATTGGATAATAAATTGGAAAGCTTTCGCAATAATATAAAGCCTTTAAGTGATCTCCTAAGTTTACTTTCGAAACTGTTTTGACACCAAGACAAAGTACATCATCTAATTTCTTACACAAACCTCAATTTATGAGAAAAAAAATTTAAAAATCGTTGGAGCGGGTTTTTGAAAAAATAATTTTTTATTATAAAAATCTTAAAACATTTTTAAGAAAAAAAAAATGATACGCCATTTTTTAGTTTTTATTATTGCGGATTTTAAAAATTAATTTAAAAAAAAAATCATCTACCCATTTTCGAAATATCGAATTTTCAAAAAAAAATTTTGAAAAAGTTTTTAAAGTTAAAGGAACGTTTTTGAGAAAAATAAAATTTTCATAATTTGGTAAAAAAAATTGTACGGCAGGTACCGTTATGTTTGGTCTTAAAAAAAAAGAAAAGAAAAGTGGTTGGGGGGAAATGCCCAAAAACCGCTGAGTACCAAGTGTAAAGAAAATCGACCCACCCGTTTATGATGCAGCCTAAACAGACAGAGAGGCAGACAGAATTGCGACTTCACTATCATCGTAATGTCAATTTTGATCAAAACCTCGAGGTCGATTTTTTTAACGAATCCATAAGTTGCCATATAAAAACCTATAAATATAGGTATGGCAACTTGCCATACATATACATATAATAGATATTGCCATTGGCAAGTAAAAATCTTCTTTATTTTTTTTTTTTAATTTCAAAAACCCGATTCATGAGATTATATGGGAATAACCTAAAAATTTCCGTTTTATGAAATCTTAAGACATCTGACAGATGCGAAATTTAATCCACATCAGCCGTTTTTAAGAAAAATTGAAAATTAAAATAATTAGGGGCATTTATTTTTTTTTAAATTTTTCTTAATGGTTTCTTGATATGGCAAAGTCGAATACGACATTAAGTACATAAAAATAAAGAGACAAAAAAGTGGGTCACATATTTCCCTTTTTGTTATAATTAAACTTTTTTTAGTACACATTTAAAAAATAAATATATAAATTAAGTTTATAAACTTCATAGTCACTAACACCAGCTAGAGCTCCAGCATTTTGTTGGTTTGGTATCAATCATTGTGAATTATAATTTTTTTCTATACCCCTGGCTAACGAATCTATGTATTTCCGGCAAGCATGTAGACGAATGAGTTATACAATAGGCTAACTGACCTAGTTAAAAAAAATGACGCACTTCACCATAAACACTATATTGCTTGCTAACAAAATTTACTTAATTAACTAAAGTGTTAACTAAAAAGTCCACACACGAAATCTACGACGACGCACGCCTTATAGCATCAGGCGGATCAAGAAAATAAATATCTAATATATAATTATTGCACCCTATTGACACCACACATGTTGCATGAACAACATTGTAGGTGTAGTCTGATTTACAAATCTATACGACTTGGCTGCATTCGTTGATTGAACTTTTATTTGGATTTTGAGGAAGTGTATATTATTCACTCTAAATAACGCTTACACCAGGCGGATGCGAATTTATATTATATGAATAGCATGCGGTAGTTGAAAACAATTGTGATGCCATGGCACGTGTTGGCGTTGAAGACTTCACGTTTCAACAATAATTTCACTATCAGAGGCTACATGGATTGAAACCCCAATCAATGACACTTAATTTATATAAATAAATCAGTCACACAGGTCATCAGATATTCATTGCATGATGAGGAATTTGTTTTTTTTTTTTTTTTTTTAATGAATGCAAAATGTTCTTGACAAGAATATAACAAAATTTACCATAAATAGTGACTTAAAAAAGAAAACGATGGCGAAATCTTTATTATTGTTAGTATGGATGCATACGTTCTGCAATAATGTAAAGACTTTGGAAGGCTGTCTAAAGTTAGACAAGTCTTATAAGCTTGTCTAACTTTTAAATTGGTAGTCAACTAGGAAGATTGATATATGTACCAATGCCAATAGCATCAGGTTCCAATGTCCTGTCACATCACGCTACCGATCAGACTCTTATGGTCACCTCCATTCTATTGAATCGACTAAAATTTTTATCAGCCCACTAAAATTTTCTGTTGTTCATTCGGTTTCATTCTTCTTCCCTTTAACTACAATTGGACATTTAAGGTGCGAGTTTTCGATTAAAATTAATTAAACAACACTTAATGAATGAAATGATCAACAAAATTTCTATAAATTAAAAAAATTGGTTAGACTAATTTTTGATACAAAATATTAAGTATATTTCTGAACGTTTGATTTTTTATAATTAGTAAAAAAAAAAAAAAAAACAAGACTAAAAAAAATCTCAAAACCATTTTTTAAAAATTCGTTATTCCGAAAATGGGTTGATAATTTTTTTCCAAAATTAATTTTTTGATCATCAAGTCAAAAACGACTATGCATAGGTACTATATTGCAAGTTATGCATTTGTAAAAAAATCGAAAATATCAAAGTTGACATTACGATGATAGCGAAGTCGAAAAAAGTGGGTCCCGCAATTCTATCGGTCTGTCCTGTCCTTTGGGCTGCAGCCTAAACCGTGTGTCGATTTTCTTTAAAATTGGTACTTGGGGGTTTTGGGCATTCCCCACCATACGTTTTTTTTTTTTTAATTTTTTTAACACCAAAAATAACGGTACCTGTAGTACAAACTTTTTTTTTACCAAATTATGAAAATCTTATTTTTCTCAAAAAAGTGCCCAGAATTTAAAAAAAATTACTAAATTTTTCTACATTTTATAAAAAAAATTTTCGGTTTTTGATTTAAATTGAAAATCTATCGATTAAAAATTAATGGTAACTCTCATAGAACCATTTATTTGGTTTTCGACTATCTCATTATCATTGAGCCGATATAAATGAAAGAAAAAAGAAGAATCTGCTAAGTTTGAATAATATTTCGTATAAAAATTTCCAAAAAATTTAATTTTAGCTTTTTAAAAATTTTTTTAAAATTCGATATTTCGAAAATGGGTATATGTTTTTTTTTTTCAAAACTAATTTTTTAAACTCCGCATTAATAAATACTTAAAAATGGCGTATCATTTTTTTTATTAAAAAAAATTTTAGAATTTTGTATATAAAAAATTAATTTTTTTTTTTAAACCGCTCCAACGATTTTTAAAATGTTTTTTCTCATAAATTGAGATTTGTGTAAGAAATCAGATGGTGTAAATTGCTTTGGTGTAAAAACAGTTTCAGGAGTTGTTTAATCGATTTATTTCTAATTATATTGATTTTTTAACAATTTTTCAATCTGAAGTGTAATTATTATGCATACTTTAAAACCACAGTGTAATCACATATAAGAGCAAGTTCTTTCGACCCAATCGTGCATTTTGTTTTTATTCCGACTTATCTCATTATCTGTTGAAGCGATTTTAATGAATTCATATCAAAATTTTCAGAAAAAAAAAAAATTCTAAATTATTTTTTAAAATCTGGATATTTCGAAAATGGGTTGATAATATTATTTAATTTTGTTTTGTTTTGCAATTGCATTTGAGATAGTAATTTTGCACTATTTCTTCTTGCAATGATTGTTGCTGTTGTGAATTTATAAATATAAGCTTGTGAACATGGAAAGCTTACTGTATCCGCTGAAATATTGAGTTGACTTTTGTTTTGTTTCATTTTGTGTATCAACGGATCCCATGGACCAGATAAGTTCAAGCTTTAGTCCCGATTGAAATTTGTATGAAGTTTTATTTCAATAGCTTCTTGTACTAATCTTGGTATTGGTACATAGAATCTCTCTGTTGCAAATCTTATGAAATGATCATCGGTGTACGCCAAATATTCACAGTTTGCGGAATACTTTACTTGGTTGTTTTGTGTGGCTTTGATATAATCATTCAATCGAGTTTTTATTGCTTGTTTCGTTTCTCCAATATACGAAGAGCCATAACTACAGGGGACCGAATAAACTCCTGGATTCTGTAGGGGTGTTTTATCTTTTGGCGACCGCAGAACGAATTTTTCCTGGTGGCTTAAAATTACATTTTATGTCATGTTTAGATACAATTTTCCCTATCCCCTCAAAAACTCATTTTCTGTAAGGTAAAAAAAGTAAGGTAAAAAGTTTTGTGTTTCTTTTGGCTTTGGTATCCAAGAACGTTGTTTGGAGCTGTAACCATTATTTAAAAGAACTGTATCAACGTATTATAGTTCTTCATTTACATAGGTGATCACTGATCAGTATCACAAATTACATGCTCTATTGATGAGAGATGATACGACGCACGGAGGTGAAGTTTGAAGGGTGATGATGAGAAGCGGCATGTAAGTATCTATCTGTGTGTATGCTCTGACTTGTTTTTAATAAGTCGTACATCCAAGAGTGGTATTTATATTAATTGGTGTAAAAATGTCTCAATGGGTTGATATTTTTTTTACCAAAATTATTGTTTTGATCATCAAATAAAAAAATAAAAAAAAATGGCATATAGCATTTTTTTTTCTTAATTTTATCAAAATTTTATAGTTTAAACATTATTTTTTTTAAATAACCCCTCCAATGATTTTTAACATCCCATTGGAAGTTATTGTAATTGGTCCGATTTGACGAATTGAAAATATTTGAATTTCTCGACGTTTCGAGGTCCCAGGAATCCGAATCCGTAGTACGAACGTCGTACTTTCGTACGTTCGTACGTTCGCGAGCCTTTCACTGTATCCCGAGACCGAATAGAGATATCGACCTCGAATAGATTTTATTTTACAGAACATAACATCACGAACTGCAAAGAGGATTCCCAAAAAAAATTCAATTTGCGGCTTTTTACTAGAGTAATTTAAAAAATAACATGTAAAAATTGTTTCGTCTCGAATATTTCGAGAACAAAAAATGCCATCGACTTCAGATTAATTTTATTCTACACATAATGACTTAATAAAGAATTGAAAAGAATTTAAAAAAAAAATCAGCGGGCAGTATTTTTTTAGATCAAAAAACATGCTAAAATTTGGTGAAAAACGTGTTTCGGCTCGAAAACAAACGCTAGCTTAGAAACCGGCCCAATTTTATTCTATACATAGTGACGTTGAAAATAACTGATAAAGTTTTAAGAACTATTCAATTCATGATTTTTTTTGTATTTTGATTTTGTAAAAAATGTTTTTCGACTGGAATATCTCGAAAACAAAAAAGTTATCGACTCCGGAATAATTTTATTTTATACACAAAATGCTGTAACTATGAATTGGTAGGGTTTGTAAAACAATTAAATTAATAGTTTTTTTTTTTTTTAAGCAAAAACATTTGCCAAAAATACAACTAATAAAGTTGAAAAACAAAATACGCCCCAACTTAGGTTTTCACTTGATCGCATATTGAAGGTCTTTGAAGATTTTGAATTAAGAATTTCCTTATAACATTGGGTGCCAAGTTACCACGGGCACCAATGGGAAGTTACCAAGTGTGGGTCGCACCCAGCCTCTTTTTTAAATTTTAATCCCATAAAAAGAGATTTTTTTTAAGAAATCAGATGTTATACATCGCGTTGGTGTCAAATCAATTACAGAGGTCGTTTAATCAATTTATTTTTAATTATTTAATATTCGTATTGATTTATTAACAATTTTTCAGTCTTTCATCACTCATATAATATACTACCATAAACTAAGATACTTTTTTATTTTTAAATTTAATTTCACATGCCACTTGTCAATGATTATAGTTGGTATTTTCAGCATTTCTGAAAATAACTACACATATACATTATACATACAAACATATTAACATTAAACAAGTTTTAAATTGTTTCATTTTATTATTACTTATTTTAGAACAATAAAAAGAAAGAAAAACTTTGAACCAAATTTCACTTTCATTTTGGGTTTTATGATCTGGATTAAGAGACAGCTTTGTCTAGGCTTCCTCATTTAATACTATAACTTCTCAACCGGAAAAACAGCACTCGTTAAGGTATTATTTTTCTAATGATTATTAATGGTGGTTTGTTTTAACATCCATTATGTATTTATATAAGCGATAAAGAGTTTTTATTAAGTATAATGGCAATTACCTAATTAAAGAAATTTCACACTTCAAAGTCACGGGTAAATCAATTTTTCATTGTAAAACAAGAAGTTATGGCAACTTTTTAAGTACAAAGAACCTCATATTTGATTACAACAAAATCGGATTCTTAAGTTTAAAAATATAAACTGTAAATTTATAAATACATAATGACTATACCTGTTAAAACTGTAAGTTCCAAAATATTTAATATACCATAACCATAAAAATACTGAAAAATTGTAAAAAAAATGATTTTAATGTCTTTTATGAAAATGTTATAGACTTTTATAAAAAAAATGACCATAGTTATTCAAAAAATAAGGACTTTTGATGCTTTCGTAAAGCGACACAAAGTCATATACTATTTGAATATGACATTTTGTTTCTTTACGTTATGGGGCTACATTTTATAAAAAGGTATAAGTTTTAGTTTTAGTTTTATTTAATCAATCAGAATACAATCTTTATAGACTAGATACTAAATAATATAATTGTTGGGGGCTATATGCTTATAAAATTAAATAAAATGCTTATAAATTAAATAAATTTAAATTTAAATTCAATAAATATTACTAAATTGATTTATAATTTATACAATAAATAAATATAAATTTATAAAAAAAAGATTAATTATTTAAATTTATTAGGAAGTTACAGTTTTAATATTATTTAACAAATATTTTTTAAATATATCTGTTCAGATCGCAAGATCATCACTTGCCCTTAAGTCCATTAAGGGTTAAATCTATGAACGCGACCACCCGGTTTTGTCAATGCAATTTTATTTTCTAAAGGTTGGTACACCGGTTTTTTCATGTGGACATCCATATCCAACCGCCTTGCAGGTAGCTCGCTTGACATTCTCGTTTGTGCCTTCAGCAAGGAAAGTTGAAAGTTCTTCTCTTTAGATAAAACTTAAATCTAGACGTAAAACTTAACCTATAGTAATTTCTAAAAGATTTAAACTTAAATTCTAATTAAAATTGTAAAGAAAAGAAAAAAAAAAGGAAACTTAAAGTCGAAATAAAGAAAATTAAAAACCAAAAAAAAGGAAATTAAACAACTCATTATCATCCAACAACATCATTTCATTTGTCGTATCATTTATTCATGGTCCTTCGAGCCGGATAAATCCATCAATCAACAATCCATCATCCGACAAAACAGCGCCTTTCAATTATTGTCGTAAAGGCAAAGTATTTGCACGACAATTTCAGAAGGAATTTCTGCTAAATTCAACGCAGAAGTGCCACATCGTACCATCGTGGTGTGCCACATTTTTCGGCACCACGCAGAAGTACCTAAAACATCATCGGCGTGTGCCACATCGTATCATCGTGGGGTGCCACATTTTCTGCACCACGCAGAGGTGCCTATACCATCATAGGCGTGTGCCACATCGTACCATCGTGGTGCACCACGTAGAATTGCCTGAACACATCGTAGCATCCTGCACCACCGCAGTACCTTAAATATAATTTGCGCTTCATTGTGGTGTGCCATTGGTCCTGCGTCACTGCAGAAGCATCAAGTGATCATTGGCACTCCATCGTGGTGTATGATATCATCTGTGGTCATCAACTGGTGTGCATCCTTGTGCTCAACAACACGCAAAAGAAGCATCTTTACTTCATCTTTTAATCATCTGTACCTCATCGTAGTGTGCTTTGCCATATCAGCACCAAAATCATTATCAGAGCGTCATCTTAATCATCATCATAACCATCATCGTACATCAGAACATCATCATCAAAATTATCGTCATCATCTTCATCAGTCATCTTCATCATCATCAATTATCATCATCATCGTAATCATCAGCATAATCAAGATCATCATAGTAATCATCATAATTATACATTTTATGTAAAAGGTACGTTCTATAAATTCATTTTGGTGCGTTACATACTTTTGCTCTTTAAAACATATATATAAAATATAAATTAAATTTTTTCTTTATAAAACATACATAAGTTATTTTTTATACGTGGAAATTTTACAGTTAATTCACTTTTTCAATAATATTTCAATCCGGTGGTAATAAATCGCATTTATTTTGTCGATATAATGAGTCTATTAGACGATTTAATTTTCGCGTCCGACGAATTGGTCGAGTTTCATGCGGCCTTTAAGGCCAAACCAAGTGCTTCTCATACGGTTTCTTTATTGGAATCGTATAAAACCAAACTGATCGATTTATGGCGTGAATTAAAATTAACCTACACTCAATGTATAAAATCGGATGATAAAATATTGAGAAAATCCGTAAGTGAGGTTAAAGCCAAGTATCAAAGTTCCTCTTCCACATACTTCGAATGCTTAAGTTCAATTTCTGACTTTTTAAAGTCATTGATCTCAAAGTTTCAAATCCTGGTGAAATAAAAGACAAAGATTCAAATTTAAACATTTCACAAAATGAAAAAGGAATTCCATGGTAACTATTTAGAGTGGCCATCCTTTAGAGATATGTTTACTGTGGTGTACATAAAACATTCCAAGTTAAGTGACGTGCAGAAACTATTTCATTTACGTGCTAAAACAAAGGATCAAGCATTTGATATTGTAAATAAGTTCGGCTTAACAGATCACAATTTTAATCTTGCGTGGAACGCGTTGAAAGATCAATATGAAAATAAACGGATTTTGGTTAACAACCAAATCCAAATTCTATTGAATCAACCACAAATTCTTATAGAATCTAGTAGGGAAATAAAATCACTACAAAGCAATATTAATGATGCTTTAATTGAGCTTAATTCTTATGACATCAATATCGATTCCTGGAATGCAATCATCATTTACCTTTGTGCCTCTCGGCTTCCTGATACTACTCTCAGTCTCTGGGAAAGTTCATTAAAAAATCTTACTGATATTCCAACGTGGGAACAAATGAATACGTTCTTATCGAATCGCTATCGCATCCTCGAAAGTGTCTCTGAAATGAAACAGAACAAACAACAAAATCACAAGTTACCAAACCCACTTCAACTAACTCTAAATCCAAAGTCAAACCAGTTCGAAATTTTCACGTGAAAATTACTCCTTCTTGTCAAGTCTGTAGTGAACAGCATCCGCTTCGACTCTGTCCGGTGTTTTTAAAGATGTCCGTCGATGATAGACACAAAACGGTTCGCAAACATAAATTTTGTTTCAACTGTCTTGCAATGACTCATAATGCAAATCAATGTCAGAGTACTAGCACTTGTCTCCGTTGCAAAGGTAGGCACCACACGTTATTACACTTTGAACGAAAGTTAACTCCAATTAATAATTCCCGAACTCAAAATTCTTCGGAACCTTCATCTAATCATGACTCGTCCTCTTCATCTCAAGTCGTTGCTTCTTCTTCATCTTCATCCTCACCATTAGTGAAAAAACTCGATCATCAAACCATACAGTCCACTCCAACCACCAATCATAATGTCATGTTTTCCAAAAGTTTTCGCCAAGTTCTATTAGCAACTGCTCTAGTAAAGATTCGACATCAAGGAACCGACTTTAATCTTCGACCTTTAATTGATCAAGGATCGGAAGTATCCTTTATATCTGAACATTTTCAGAAACTGATCGGTCTGCCAACTCAATCTACTCAAGCCCGTATATGTGGCATGGGTGCAACCGAAACTGCTTCCTCTTCAAAACTTTGCTCTTTTACCCTTTGTTCCAATAATGCCAAAGATTTTGGAATACATGTTCAAGCCTTAGTTCTTAAGAAGTTAACGTGTAACTTGCCGGCAGTTTCAATGGACCTGAAACAGACTGAATTTAATTTTGACTTTCCTTTGACAGATCCTCTTTTTTATCAAAGTTCAACTATTGACATGCTCATCGGAGCCGATCTTTATCCACATATTATTTTGGAAGGTGTTAAAACGAATGTTTTGAGCACTATTCTCGCACAGAATACAGTTTTTGGTTGGGTTCTTCTAGGGCCTTATGAAAATGTTCCTATAGTATCAAACTTTTCGACTTTTGTGACTCAATGCGACGATTCGTCAGTCGATCAAAAACTTGAAAGATTTTGGAAGCTCGAGGAATTACCTCAAACTTCTATGCTAACTCAATCCGAGCAATTTTGTGAAGATTTATACCATGATACAACTTTTCGAGATCCATTAACGGGTCGATATTTCGTTAAGCTTCCTTTCAAAAATCCCCCTAACGAATCTCAATTGGGTCATTCACGTTTTAATGCAATGAAACAATATCTTCGAAACGAAAAATCAATGATGGCTAAACCATCTCTCAAAGAAGAATATCACAAGGTTTTGTCAGAGTATGTAACATTAGATCATATGACGCCTACTCCGCCCTACGAACTGTATAATGACAATAATGTTCAATCATATTATCTTCCACACCATGCCGTTTTGAAGCCCCAAAGTACCACTACCAAATTGCGGGTAGTATTTAATGCGTCAAGCAATTCTTCCAACGGTAGAAGCCTTAACGATCTTTTACACGCGGGTCCTATTCTCCAAAATGATATTACTTTCTTGATCCTTAACTGGCGTTTTTATAGATACGTCTTTAATGGCGATATCGAGAAAATGTATCGTCAAATAAATATCCATCCTGACCATGCACAATTTCAACGCATCTTATTCCGTCCTAGTCCCGATCAAAAGGTCATTGATTATAAACTCAATACTGTCACTTTTGGAGTAAATTGTGCACCCTATTTGGCTATACGCACTTTACATCAATTGGCTTCAGATGTTCAGGAAATATATCCTCGTGCTTCAAAAATCCTGAAGAAAGAATTCTACGTAGATGATGTCCTCTCTGGCGGTCATGATGTTTCTACAGCGCGACAAAACCAAATTGAACTAATAACAGCACTTCAATCCGCAGGGTTCAATTTAAGGAAATGGACTGCTAACCATTCCGAGCTTTTAAACCATCTTCCTAAAAATCATCTTCTGAATAAAGATTTTTTGAAATTTGAAGATGATAGTTCCACCAAAACTCTGGGTATTCAGTGGAATGCATCCTTCGATAATTTTTCTTTCTCTATAAATCCTGAAAGCCTTTTAACGACTTCTATAACCAAACGATCCGTTTTATCGACCATTGCTAAATTATATGATCCTGCGGGTTGGCTTGCCCCAATCATTATAATAGCAAAAATTTTAATGCAACAAGTTTGGCAGGATAAAACCGGATGATATGAAAATCTTTCATGTCGTTCTGAACAAAGTTGGAAAACCTTTTTAGATGAATTTGCGGATATACAAAAAATCTCCATTCCTCGATGGATTGAATTTTCTCCTTGGAAAACATTTCAGCTACACGGATTCTCTGATGCCTCTGAAAAGGCTTATGCCGCCACCGTTTATGTACGAGTGCATCACAACTCCTCAAACTTTACTTCACATTTATTTTGGGCGAAATCGAAAGTGGCACCTGTCAACACCATCTCACCTCCTCGATTAGAACTCCAAGGGGCAGTTCTTTTATCTCGAATGATACGATCACTCCTCAATCAATTTGAATTTTTTAATGGTATTCCCATTAAACTATGGACAGATTCGACCATTGTTTTAGCTTGGCTTAACAAGTCGCCAAGCACTTGGAAAACATATGTCGCCAACAGGACTTCAGAAATACTATCAAATGTTCCTGATATAAATTGGAATCATGTTTCTTCTCCCGAAAATCCTGCTGATCTGGCTACCTGAGGTGTTTCTCCTAAAGAATTAAAATCAAGCAATTTATTGTGGCATGGCCCATTTTGGTTCAAAGAACCAGAAGAAAATTGGCCTTCTTCTGAATTTTCTCATCCATCTGATGATTCTATGCCTGAACGTAAACCAATCCAAGCTAATGTTGCCCTAATATCTAACAATTTTGATAGTGAAATCTTGAGTCGATTTTCTTCCTGGGGTGAGGCCGTTAGAATAGTGAGTTATATCCTTCGTTTTTGTAATTCTGCTCGCAAATTACCGATTAGAGATAAATATAGTTCGACAACCCTTCTTCACGAAGAAATCAAATCAACGAAATCAAAAATTATCCAGTTAACACAACAACAACATTTTTTCGAAAAATATGAAACTTTACTTCGAGGAACAAAACTAAAATCGAAAAGTAGACTTCTAACACTTAATCCTTTCCTGGATTCAAGCCAAATTTTGCGGTCTCAGGGTAGACTTGCATCCTCCATTTTGTCGTATAATGAAAGATTTCCTATTCTTCTGCCATATGAATCTTATCTATCCACACTTTTGATAGCTTATATACATGAACTATCCCTACATGGTGAGATTCAATTAATGGTCCGAATAGTACGCTCTGAGTATTGGATTCCCAAACTTAAAACCCTAATCAAAAAATATATTCGAACTTGTAAAGCTTGCGTTTTATATAAAAAATCCGTTCAATCTCAAAAAATGGGTTCATTGCCTGTCGAACGAACCACTTTAAGCTTACCATTCACCAATATCGGTATAGATTTTGCTGGTCCGTTTGTAATCAGAAATTACTGCGGAAGAAAATGTCGGTTAGAAAAAGGTTATGCATGCCTTTTTGTATGTTTCGGGACAAAAGCGATACATTTAGAGGCTGCAGTGATTTATCTACAGCTGCCTTTCTCGCATGCTTTAATCGCTTCGTTGCTCGCAGAGGTTTGCCTGCCAAAATCTATATGGATAATGGTACCAATTTTGTCGGTGCTTCGAAATTATTGATGTCAGATTTTCAAAAAGCTCTTAATAGTTATCCTGGTAGTTCATCACTTAATTTTTCCCAAATTGTTTGGAATTTTATTCCTCCTGGCTCCCCCCACATGGGCGGCTTGTGGGAGGCAGGAGTGAAAAGTTTTAAAATTCATTTCAAGAAAGTTGCCGGAAATTCAAAGTATACTTTCGAGGAGTTCTCAACACTTTTGGCTCGAATTGAGTCTTGTCTGAATTCTCGGCCTTTATCTCGCATTTCTGAAAATCCCAATGATTTTCTTCCGTTAACGCCAGGACACTTCTTAAGAGGTGGTCCTTTGTTAAGTCCTCCAGAACCCTCTGAATCTCATAAAGACATTAGTTTAATACGTAGATGGAACACGCTTAAAATCATACATCATCAGTTCAGTATACGCTGGAAAGAAGAATATTTAAAAGAACTCATCAAACGTTATAAATGGAAATATCCCCAACGAGATATGGAAGTTGGAGATCTTGTTGTTCTTAGAGATGAACAACTTCCTCCGAATGAGTGGCGACTTGGTAGGGTCTTAAAGGTCCATCGTGGTCCCGATAATAAAGTCCGCGTTGTCGATGTCAAAACGCAGAGAGGAGTTGTAACTCGTTCTGTCGTCAAGTTATGCGTTCTACCTTCGGATTGAAATGAATTTAAACACTTATGAAATCCTTTATCCTACATATTACGTATAACATATAACTTTTTTGCTTTAACGAAATAATAAATGTTCCTTTAGAAATGTATCATATATTCAAACGCATCTAAATTGAACTTATACTACGTATGCTTATTTATTCAAAAATTTTGTGAATTTTAAATTTTTTGAAACTTGTATATAATATTAACTTTTCAAAAACAATATATCTTTTCTTTTGCATGCGAGCATGCAAGGCGGCCGGAATGTTCAGATCGCAAGATCATCACTTGCCCTTAAGTCCATTAAGGGTTAAATCTATGAACGCGACCACCCGGTTTTGTCAATGCAATTTTATTTTCTAAAGGTTGGTACACCGGTTTTTTCATGTGGACATCCATATCCAACCGCCTTGCAGGTAGCTCGCTTGACATTCTCGTTTGTGCCTTCAGCAAGGAAAGTTGAAAGTTCTTCTCTTTAGATAAAACTTAAATCTAGACGTAAAACTTAACTTATAGTAATTTCTAAAAGATTTAAACTTAAATTCTAATTAAAATTGTAAAGAAAAGAAAAAAAAAAGGAAACTTAAAGTCGAAATAAAGAAAATTGAAAACCAAAAAAAAGGAAATTAAACAACTCATTATCATCCAACAACATCATTTCATTTGTCGTATCATTTATTCAATATCTCTCGAAACATCAAGATTAAAATCAATCCTATTGCAAATTAAATTCACTTCTCTAATGCAACGCGTGATTGGTTCGTTACGGCCATAATTTGTACTATGAAGCTGCTCATAAAATTGAAACCGATAGCGTGTAGTTTTAGAGGGTGCGTTAACATAATTAACTATTGTTAATAAAGGAGGACAATTGATATGAGAAGTTACTATGTCTCTCAAAAACATAACTGAAAAATAAGCACGACGATCATCAAGAGATTGCATACCAAACAACAAACATCTACTATAATAAGAAGGCCTTGCAATCCTCCAGTTAAGCTTAGAAAATGCATATCTTGTAAAATGCTTCTGAACTTTTTCAATTCTGTCTATTGAATTATTATAATAAGGGTTCCAAACAATGCTACAATATTCAAGAACTGACCTTACCAGAGAATTGTAAAGAGATGTTAAAGTACATATATGAATGAGAATTCTTTCGTGTTTCTTTTTAGGAAACCAAGCATTTGATTTGCCTTCTTTATAATAAAATCATAGTGCGGTAAAAAAGAAAGTTTTGTGTCTAAGATTACTCCAAGATCTTTCTTCCTAGTAACACGTTCTAAATTTGTGTGGTTGATGTTATAATCAAACACTATGGGATCAGAATTTCGGAAACACGACAAAACTTGACATTTCGAAACATTTAACAGAAGGTGATTTTGCTTGCACCAATTAGACAGCCTCGATAGATCTTCCAAAAGAAGAAAACAGTCAGTTTGACCAGAGATCTTACGGTAAAGTTTGAGGTCGTCCGCAAAAAGAAGGCAGTTTGAATTTTGAAAAACATCCGGTATATCGTTTACAAATACCAAAAACAATAATGGACGCAAATGGCTTCCTTGCGGAACACCAGATGGGACCGAAACAAATTTTGAGAGCGAACTATCAACTTCAACTATTTGAACTCTACCAGCTAAATATGATTCAAGCCATTTTAATAGAGAAGAGTGAATGCCTAGAGAAGTAAGTTTATTTAATAGGATTTGGTGGTTGACTTTATCAAATGCCTTTGCAAAATCTGTAAAAATAATATCTGTTTGAAGACGATTCCCCATTGACAACTCTGCTTATATAAGGAAGCTTCTGGATAGGGGGAGTATCTAAAGAGTAAACTGATTGAAAATAGTCAGCGAATAAATTACATATTGTAGGTAGATCACTACTAACTGTATCGTGATACTTCATACTACTAGGAAATCCACTTGATTTACGCCTTGAGCTTATGAAATTCCAAAAACGCTTGGTGTTTAATTTGAGGTCACTTTCGATTGAAAACAAGTAATTTCGATATAAGAATTTGTTGAGAAAATCAAATTCTCGTTGACGATTTAGATAATTTATACGGAATTCAAAATTATTCTTATCAGATTTATACAATTTGTATGCCTTATTTTTTCTGTTTTTGAGATTTGTCAACCTCTCTATATACCAGACAGGACAAGAATTTTTTTTAGAACACTTTTTAGGTACAAAACCATCAATTGCCCCCATCAAAACGCTTACAAAAGTAGAACACACGCTATCTAATTCAGATGAACAAAAATCGTTATCCCACGAAAAAGACAAAAAATAATCAACCATACCGTCATATGTAGTTAGCTTTTTTAAAATCATAAAAAAAATTCGATCGTTACATACTTTCTTTAAATAATGATAGAAATTGATTTTTCCATCAATAGCTATATGATGAATTGAATTTGCAATAACTGGGAAATTACATTTATCAAGACAAATAAGAAAATCATTATCAACAAAAATCAAATCAAGAATACGATTAAGACTATTATACTGAGAATTGACTTGGATTAAATTATATAATTTTCGTATTGATGCAACTAATTACATAATTCCGTTAACGTTTATATAAATAAATATTACATTGTGTCGGTTTTTTTTATTTCAGGTTATAATTGCATAAATCTAAATATGTATTTTATTTAATATTTTTCCAAACATTTTCATCCATAATCGTTGGCGGTCGTCATGACTTATTGTCTAAAGAAAGAAATTTTTGTCATTATTATCAACCACTGTATCATCATAAGCCCACGGGTTATATGAATCATATTGAGGTGAATACTTGTCCTGGACATTCCAACCACCAAAATGTTTTTTTGATCCGCTCGGTCCAGGATATTGAACAATTTGTAATTTGGCTCTTTCTCGCGTTGCTCCCAACAACCAGCTAAGGGCTATTAGTGCTGATATAACCAAAGCAATTTTACTCATTACAAATGCTGATGATGTTGTTGCTATGAGCAACTTCAAAACCAATGGCACTACAACCAGTTTAGCAAACAATACAGCCATTAAAATCGGATAAAAAAGCTTAAGGATTTTTTTGCGTTTGTAAAGATGTCCTCGGCCTAAAATAAATAAATTACATTAAGCTCGAAATAGTAATATTATTTTGTGGTGTTGCAAACTTAAAACCACTTCAGACAAGTTCAACTATCTATGAAGGTAGGTAGGTATGTACATAGGTAGATCTTAGGTATACTATAACCTTTGTTAACAATTATTTCATTAAAATCCGTCTGAGTGGTATTATTAGGCACTAAAATGGTTTCACTTTGATTAAGAGCAGCTATTTGCTTATTATTATTAATTTTGGGTAATACAGTTATGAAATCCACTTTAGAACTTTTGATCCCTTTAGGTTTGGCGAATGAAAATAGCAAAGCAATTATTGAAACTAAGAGAAATAGAATGCGGTTCGACATCTTTGGTCGATGATATTTAACTGAAGACTGGATTCTATCTACTTGGCCATTGGTGGTGAAGGCGAAGGAATTCGAGGAGTTTAGGCATCAAAATGCCTTCATTAGTATGAGTTTGTATTTTCATTATTTTATAATAATAATAGAAGCTCTATGCACATGGATGCACTTGGGCAAGTTCCATAATCGCATTAGGTTGTCTTAAGATGAAGACCTCATTTGCCATGACTTCCTTTAGGTGGTGATGTAGTAAAAAGGGCGAAAACGTGCAAAGGCATAATTTAAATTGAATGGATTCTTGACGTGCGTTCATTAACTTATACGTACTTTAATTCAATGAAAAGATATGTAGATACATATATTTAGAACATATAACTAGGGTTGCCTGTTATTGTTGTTGTTGTTGTATTTATAAATTCCATGGATGGATAATATTCTAATAAAGTATGTACTTACCTCTATTAATTTATATTGTATAAAAATGAATGGATGATAACAAGTATATTCCACCAATTATGGTTGCATGTTGCATCTTTTGTACCTCTAGAAATAAGAGATATTTAATGGATAGTCATGACAACTTTTGAGAACACATTAAGATAGGTTAGGTTGAAATGCCTGTCAGCAAAATATATTGGAGCTTAGAATATTATAAGAGGTTCGTTGTAATTCCACATGAATTTAGAAAAATTCATTTATTTTTGTTGAACTATTTATTGAGCTTTTAATGAATTGTATGAGATTTAATATTTATTTATATATGTATTTGTTTTTCTGTCTAACGAAAAGGATTCTTGCCGTACAAAAAAAAAATGAGTGTTGGAGTTTCAAACAAATAATCCACTTTAATTATGAACAAAAAAATCAAAATTTATTTAAGAAATTTTTTCGTACAAAATACGTCAAAAGTCCAAGTGGTAGAGACATGGACATGGAGACATTTTTTGATATCTGATTGATTATTAATATTTAATAAAATTAAACTTAAGGTGCCAAGTGCTTAATGCCAAGCTCAAGTAATATTTTTCCTCTCATAAGATGCTCCAAGAGCTTAACGGACTAATTTAAGGCAGCTCAAAGTAATCTTGAAGAATACTACGAGATTATTACAATACTGTTAAAAGTGTTAAATGTCCTAGTTATAAGAAGCTCTCACCAAAAGCGTAGCATGGATTTTTGCCACCCAGGTCAGGTCCAATTTTTGCCACCCTTAGAAACTTTTTTTTCATGACCTTTTATTTTGTTTGCTGTTTAAAAAAATCAAAGCGAAACAGCTACCAAACTTACCTTGTTATAATTTAATTTTTTATTCACAGATTTATTTTATTTATTATTTATTTATATTATAGATAGAAGTGTCTAATCAGGTGATGATTGCTGAAAAACAAAACCTGTTCAACCCGCACTTTCTTATTATTATTATTATTCTTATAGTTATTACTGTAGGTATTATTATTATTTTTTTAAATTATTGTTATACATATTTTTTAACCCAAAGTTGTTATACAAATGCCTAAGATCACATATATGATTACCATTGTACTTGCGATATATATTATGTATGTACATAATTATAGGAAGTTATGCATTCGTAAAAAAAATCGAACTCGAGATTTTGATCAAATTTGACATTACGATGATAGGGAAGTCAAAAAAAGTGGATCTCGCAATTCTGTCTGTCTGTCTGTTCGGCTGGAACCTAAACGTGTTGGTCGATTTTCTTTAAACTTGGTACCTAGCGTTTTTCAGGCATTCCCCCACATCTTTTTTTAATTTTTGTATTAAGACTTAAAATAACACAAATAATGAAAATCTTGTTTTTCTCAAAAACGTGCCCACAACTTTTAAAACAAAAATCAGTAATTTTTTTACAAAAAGGCTTACATTTTATATTTTCTTAAAAATGATTCAACTGAATTTGATCAATTTTTTTATAGAGAATGTTTACAATTATTTTAAAAATATTGTGTACCAAAATTTTCAAAAATTTATTATTTGGATTTTTAAAAAAAGTTTCACAATTTTTTTTTTTTTTGAGACCTTAATAATTCAAAAATGAGTTAGTCGATTTGTATTAAACTTAGCGCCCAGCAGTTGTTTGACATTATCTAGCAGATTTTAAATACAATTTTTTCTTATAACCAAAAATAACTGTACCTCCCATAAAAAATTTAAAAAAACCGGTACTGAAAATCTCATTTTTCTCAAAACCGTCTGCTACGATTTTGATTACAATTTTTGTGTGATCTAATTTCAGAACAATGTACCATATTATTGGGAAAAAAAATTATCTATCGTTTAAAAATCTCTCATAGAACCATTTTTTGGGTTTTCGACAATCTCATTATCTGTTGAACCAATTTTAATTATATTTTTTACACAAAAACTTCTAATAAATTTGAATAATATTGCATATAAAAATTTTCAAAAAATCAAATTTTGGATTTTTTTAAAAAAAATTCAAATTTTGGATTTATAAAAAAAATTTTTTGAAAATGGATGGAAGATTTTTTTTCAAAATTAATTTTTAAACTTCGCATAAATAAGTAGGTACTAAAAATTGGCGTACCAATTTTTTTTCTTAAAAATATATTCAAAATTGTATACCTATATAAAAAAATTAATTTTTTATAAAATCGCTACAACGATTTTTAAAATTTTTTTCTCAAACTTTTTAAAAAATTATTATATATTTAATTTATATATTTAAAAAAATTTCCGCCCCCTACCAAAGTACCACCGGATATTTTAAAAATTGCCACCTCCAGCCCAAGCAAAGTACCACCCGGGGACATCAAAATAATGCATATATTTAAATTATTTTATGTATAATTTTTAAATCCTAATGATTACCATCCCATTGCAAAACTTTTATGCTCATGAAGTCTACGAACATTTTGTTTAGAGCTCAATTTTTACAAAAGGATTCTTATAAAACCATAAGTTTATATAATCCTATTCCAAGAAGAAAAAATTTAGTTATAAGATTCAAGTATTTTGAAGCTGCACAAGTGTTTAATTTTTAAAATAGAAAAGTTATGAGATAAGTTACCAAGATAATAATTCTAAATTATATAGCAATAGGATATAAAGGAGTCTAACGAGAATTTTTTTCAGATTTCGAAAACTTAGCTCTGGAGAGTTTGTTAGTTAGTTGGATTGCCAAGTACGGAGTGTCAATCGCGAAGTGTGGAATATCAATTGCGTAGTGCCAAGTGCAGTGTCAAGTGTGGATTGCCAAGTATGGAGTGCCAAGTTCGGAGTGCCAACTGTGTAGTTCTAAATGTTGATTGCGAAGTGCTTATAAATAGGTATCATTGAACTTTGGAGTTGCTCTAATTTTTTTTTGGGAATATTTTTTTTAGAGTGAATAATGTAGATTTGGAAGTTTACAAAAAATATAAAGACTTCCAATTTAATGACTAGGAATTCTAGTCTTGTTATGATAATGGATATAGTTCACACTAAATATTCGTCATGAAATCTATGTTAGATGGACTGAACTTAACAAAAATTGCGTATTGACAAGGTCCCCACTAGTCAACTGATGAGTCCAAGTGAGATCGCCGGGACGAAACGCCTAAATTTTTGTGGACTAAAGGCCGTAAAAAGCTATTTTGAATCTATAAAGATTTTCTTTTTCTATTTTAAAAAAATGCGAATTAAATAAGTATACCTACAATTTAAATAAAATAATGAACTCAACATAAAAAGTGAAGACATAACGATTTATTTATTTTCATTAAGACTATAAATTAAGTATATATTTTATCAGGAACTTAAACGCATTTTATTTTCATAACTTCAATCTCAAAGAATGTATGTTTAGATATTCAAGGTAAGATTAAGTTTGAAAATTAACGCACTTTGACATAGAAAATTATTTATAGTAAAAAAGAACTGTTTAATTTCGGTATATAATGTATTTAATAAATATTCTCTCCGCGCAATTAAATAATATGTACTTTAATTTATCTAATATACCTATGTATATTCTTGGTAAAACAATCGAATGATTTTTAAACAAAAGTGTAGCCTGACATTTTACCTTCATTTAAACTTTTCTTTGACAACCAAACCACTGCTTTCTTGTTATTGTAATAAGATAACATTTACATATGTATATTGTATAAGTATCAACCTAAATGCCTCATTATTATGTATGTAAATTCCACGCAATTAAATTTGCAACGTTAATATTGTTCATTTTCGTATACCATAATACTGCCTTAAACTAAATCCCGTTTTACTTTATTATTTCTATTTTTTTTAAATCAGATGAATAAATTTACAATATTCCGATTTTAAAACAATACACTGCACGACACCAGTCGGTGATAAAAGAAAAAAGTATGATTTTTCATTAAAAGTCAGAAAGGAATCTCAAGCTACAAAATTCGTGGAAACACAAATTAAAAGTAAATAAACATATTATCTGATCATTATATTGGTTTGACTTATAAACAATTTTCAAGGATAACTGGCATAGTTGGCAATTTTCTTTCTAAAAAATCGACTTAAATTAGAAAAAAATATTATTAAAAATCAACGGCAATATTTACAATGTTATGTTATTTCATTTATATACCTTTTTTAATTCCATTTTAAGTCGATTTTATAGAAAATCGACCTCCCAACTAAGCAGGAGGAAATATATAAACACCCACCTCCTCCCTTCAATACGATACTTCTATAAAAGTACTTAACTTCCGGTCTTCCTAGAACTGGATCCGAATATAATAAATTAATTTTGAATGAAATTTGAAACGATTATAATATGTACTTCAAATTAAACCAAATGCCCAAATGAAGAATTCATTCTTCCCTGTATTTAGAATGTAAATAACCTTTGACATATTACACTCAATTGATTTAAATAACAGAAACTTGAATTAAATCCAAAGAGGGTATACCTGAACTATTTACCAATAACTCTCAAAATATGTAAGTATACTATACCTACGTCACGTCACGTCTCAGGTTGACTTAATCGCCTTTCTTCCCATTTCATCATTTCTCATTTCAGTTATTGCGAATATGAAACATTCCAAAGCAGTGAATCTTCAAATAATAATATATAAATACTTTTCATTAAAAATTCTATATCTAGCCCCCACATAGAGTAACTATAACTGTTTTAGGTTTTTCCCCCTCACACATCGCCATAATAGGAAACACCGCCGCGCCGGCCGCAGCCGTCCGACATACATGCCAAGATAATGCGTATTTGGGTTAAGCGCAAAACATTCCAACTGGTGAAATTGATTTTCTTTTCATTTGTGTTAATAAGAAATGCCAATATTGGTTCAGTGAGAAAGTGTTTTGGTTGTCATTATTTTTGTTGTTTTTTTTGTTGATCTGCGAGTCGGCCAGCCCAAGACGAGGCCCAGCCCATGTTGCCATATCCGCTACAACTGTTGACGGACCTGACAGGTGTTTCATCATCAGATTTCCAAACAGTCATTATCATCTTTGTCAGCATCATAATAATTTATTTATTTTGGTTTTTATGAATGAACTTATGAGCAACAGTTAAACTTGACTCGTTATAAGTTTGCAGACATAAATTATTGTGAAACTTTGAGATATATTTATTCATTCATAAAAAAAAAAAAAATATTAAACTCGAACTTCGATCACACGCACCTTAAAGCAAATAGGCAACTAAAGCTTACGGTTTCCAAATTGTTTCCACTCCATCATCACGTGCTAGTTAAATATTTTAATGATTGATATGGACTTATTGGCTTTATTTGTCTGCTGATAGTGCTTGTGGTTTTGGTTTTGGTTTGCATCAAGCAAATTATAATTTGGTAATCGTAAAGATTTACACGGCAGATTTATGATAAATGACTAATCCAAGGTCAAATGCACCTTTTTAATTTGGGTGTTGTATATATTTTAGGAGCATAATCGCTAATATTTTATTATGAATTTTAATAAAGTAAAATTAATAAGAAACTTTTGCACTGGTACCTACAAGAAATTTAATTTGAAATTTAAATTCTTAGTTAAAAATATGATAGATACCTATAATGCCAATTAGACTCACTACTGTCGAATTAATTTAAAAAAAAGCTTCTGTTAACACTGAAGACGAGTTAATATACACGATTCTTTAACAAATCTTAATTTTTGAGCGTTTTTTGTTTAAATTAATTCTTTATATATAAAATGTTTTAAACACTTTGTTAGCATTTATTATTTTAGTGTTAAAATTTAAAATTTTGAATTTTCTAAACTAATTTTTATTTCTTTTTAACCTATTTTTCGAAAATATTGATATGCATAATTATTATAAATTTTAAAAAGCTTTTGCATAACAAAGTTAAATTAAAATCATTTAAACATAATACTCAAATAGTCAAAATTAAAAAAAAAACAAAGGTTGTATGAGTGGTACCGCGAATAATTTCTTAACATCGTCGGTTGACAAGTAAAATTCACTAAGTGCGTTTGGAGCTTATTGGAGATAATGAGGTTTTTATGAATAATTTCGTATTAAAATTCTATTTCATTAGTAAATCGATGCTTTTTCGCAGTTTAAAATACAAAATAATTTCGTTTTTATAATGGACCTTACATTTTTCCCTTAATGTGCCAACGTTTTCGAAAAAATGCAAAATAAATCACTAAGTGAATTTTTCCTGCCGGATTTGCAAGCATGGAAGGAGTTAATGAACAACAGCCTTCGAATGATGAAAGCGATTCGGAGAATAAATAAAAAGTTTTTTTTTTTATTAAATAAATATTTGTTTCCTTGTTCATGTGGTACTTTTTATTTATTCTCCGAATCGCTTTCATCATTCGAATGCTGTGGTAATTGCGCAGGATGTTCCAAATTAATTGTAGGCAAACTTTTATACCATGGAATTACTTCTTCTGGAATTAAGCCAGCATCACAAAGCTTTACAAGGTCGGTTTTCTTTGCTATGAAATCAGTAAATTATCGACGTATGTATGCTGTTTTCAGGGGGACTACTTTCTGTCTGCGTCCTCTTCCATATGCATTATAATTTTTGTATATTCTTTAGTGTGATCGTATCTGTAGAATAAAGTTGCTGGATATTTTCAACCATGACACTCGTCTTTGTTTCGGTTTTTAATTGTGCTAGCTGCTAAATCCTTAAGATTATAAAATTCCGAGAACTTTAAAAGATGAACTTAATACTCGCTTTTGCTTTTATCATTTTCATGCGTTTCCAATCAGTCATATGTATAGTATATGCGCTTAGTGATTTCTATTCCCACCTCCACAAATGTCACAGAACAGTGAAACGTCTGTCACGGTTAAGGGAAATGTTTTGGGAAAAAGAAACAAAACGGAACAAACGGAATCTTATTGCTCCCTCGCTTACCATTTAGTTCGTTCCAAGCGTAAAAATGTGCGATTTCTCCGATTCTTACAAAATCAGTCAAATTATATACGCATATTTTTCGTTTAAATAAGTAATATGTTAGGTTGTATTAATATAAAATATTAACTGACAGAATACTTTTAATGAAAATCGAACAATTCGCTTTCGATTTAAAAAAAAAAAAAATTTTTTTTATAAATTAAAAAAAAAAAATAATAACCATTTTTCTGATTTTTTTACGAAATTGTAGCTTTTAGTATGAAATTTTTTTTTTAAGTTTTGGGCTCGTTTTTGAAAAAAAGAAGATTATTTTAATTAATTATTGCTATACACTAGAAATCCACTATAAGGAAAGATATACAATACAGTCATATTTATTAGATTTCCTAAGAACACTCTTGGATAATTGTCAAGCTAGCCACTGTCTAAGTAGTTAGACACCTCCTTATTTACAAACGCATTCTAGCAGTCGTTTAAATGTGTTCTCATATACCTCCTGACATCCCTGTAATCTGTCAATTTCGTGAACATTTGGATACGTTCAATGAACATATCATTCATTTCAAGATAATTTGACAATTCTTTGCTCATTTAACATACCCACTTTAGAATAGGTTTGGACAACCAATTGCAGTGTCTAATTTAGACAACCGATGGAACATGTTTATGAATAAGATTTTGGAGTTGGAAGGCTGTCCAAAGTTAGACATACTTTGGAATAGGTTTATAAATAAGAATGATAATGTTCAGCCAAATACAAATACAATTATTGTTCATACCACCTTTAGATAGGTGCTGTAGAGCTGCACATTTTGCACATTAACGTATCGTGCGTGCTATTTTTTTACGTGCCCATAATGCAGCTGTAGGTACAGCAAAAAAAAAAAACAACGAGGGACTTATTTTTCACTTTTTTTATTTTTGATATTTTTCTTCTTTTAATTAACAATATTTTTCGCGAAACAAATAAGCACAAAAAGCTTCAATCATTTTTTTCTGCTCTTTTGGGCTTCATACAAATTGAAACGTCAAAAGTGCTCTACGTGAAAAGTTAAAAGTTGGCAAACTCTTTCAGTACCCATTGATGCCACACGTAGGGAATAATCTGAATATATACGGATTTTCTGTTTGAAAACTACACCGTGGGGAAAAAAGAGCGGATTTTTGACATCGTAGTATTTTCTTTGAGAGCGTAGGTACTTTTAGAATTTCGTTACTAAAGAATTTTGAAATCTTGACTGAAAAGGTAAAGTATCTTAAGTCAATTTTTAACATTTTTCAGGAGAGCAAAAAAACTGTTGAGAAAAGCTTCCCAAAAAACCTTTAAAACATAGACTTCTTAGAATAAATTTTTTAGAGGTCAAATTTTATGAACTTTTTTTTCAAATTTATTGTAAAAAGATATTGTTAATATTGTTATTGAGTTATAGGGCAAATTATGACTTAAGATAGTTTGCCTTTTTTAAATTTATTTTAAATTATTGATTTCAAAAATCTTAAGCTTAGTTAAGATACTTTGATTTCTTAAGTTTGGTATCTTAAGTCCACTTAAGATGTTTTACCTTTTCACAATTATTACAAACTTTTAAGATAAAATAGTCTTAAGTATACTTAAAATTTTATAATTCGCTTCAACACAACATCGTATGTGGACTTAAGATATTTTACCTTGTGTCACCATGCTATTTTTCAACATAAGATGATTTTTTTTCCTTTATAAAAAGGAAACGGAGTGAGATAGAAGAATTCGGATGAAGCAGAACTTTGTGCCTCTGTGTTGGTAATAGGTATCATTAAAAAAAGCAAATCAGTCGACTTAAGATACTTTACCTTTCCAGTCGAGATTTATATTATTTTTGCAGCAATTTATACATATATAATAATTTGTTTTTAATTAATGCATAACGGTTGCAACAGTTTATTTATTTATAGTAAATAATTTTTAGAAATACATCAAATTAATTCATTATTATTGAAGTAGTTTATTTATTTATAAAAAAATATTTTTAATAATAAAATAAATTAATGCATTTTAATTTATTATACAAAATATAAATTTAAGATCATTTCATGTTAAATTTTAATTTTGTGGTGTTTTAGTAAAGATCATTCTTTGACGACCTCACTAAGATGAATTTCTTGAACTCTATCTTTCGAAGAATATCATAGTTTAAATTTATTAAAAAACGTCCACATTAGCTGACGTCACAGGAGTCAAAATGAAGCAAACAAGTTTGACACAAGTTGAAAACAGCTTTGGTAATGTCTTCTAAATTTTTACTTGCGATATAAAGGTACAAGCTACATATATGGCAAAATATGGATTCGTAAAAAAAATCGAACTCGAAATTTTGATCATAGTTGACATAACGATGATAGCGAAGTCGAACAAAGTGGGTGTCGAAATTCTGTTTGTCTGAAAATCTTATTTTTCTCAAAAACGTGTGGGCAAGTTATTTTTTTTTTTTTGCATAACTTAATAATTTGAAAATAACTAGGTCAATTTTTATTAAGCTTAACACTCCAGTTTTTTAACATTATCTAACAGATTTTATATAAAAATTATTCTTATGACCAACAATAACGGTACCTCCCATAGAAAATATCATTTTTCTCAAAATTGTATTAATTTTTAAACTCCACATTAATAAATACTTAAAAATGACGTACCAATTTTGTATTCTTAAAAATGTTTTTTTTTTTAAGCCGCTCCAACGATTTTAAATTTTTTCTTCTCATAAATTGATATTTTTTTAAGAAATCAGATGGTGTACATTGCGTTGGTGTCAAAACAATTTCAGAAGCTGTTCAATCAATTTATTTTTAATTATATTTATTTTTTAACAAAAACTGTCAGAAAAAAATTCAATTAAAGTTACGGCCAATGCTCAACACATTGACCTCCAGACTTTTTACTGACGTATGAAACTATGTAGATGGATACTTCATAATTACATAAAGATGCCAAACCTCCATACATTTCACCCTTCAAAACCCAATTGTTTACATTACATATTATATATTTTATAACACGCTATTCCGTGACCAATTATACTTCCACTTCCTTTCTGTGTGGACCATCAGCCGGCATCCCATGAAAATCTAGATGATTCAGTTTTTTTTTTCGCGCAGTTATGCGAAATGCGGCTGATTCACGTATTAACTCTCACTATAACTGAACTTATACATTGTTTCTCTATAATACCGGCTTTGGCCAGTTAAATCATTTTTTCATTATCTTACCGTGCCACACAGCGACACAGCCACCGAGACATCGTCATGATCAAGATTTTGAGCATGACTCCATTGGCATTCGGCATCGTCGTCGTCGTCATTGTCGTCACCCCGGCTGCTCTCAAAGGAAAGTGAAACCGACGACATACAAAATATTAAGTAATCGATTTTAATGTTTATGATAAATGTTTAAGCGTACCGTCTAAACGTTGAATTTTCGTTTTATACTTTTCCACTATTTGCGCAGTCTCGGCGGCGGCGGCGGTTCGACATTGCTGTTTTGTATTTTCCTTTTTTGAGCATTAAAAAAAGTACCTAAAACTAAAATCAAGTTTGGTCGCTTTAAGCTAATTGCCAAAAACTTTCACTGAGCCCTATTGTCATTATTTTAAGGGGGCCCTCAGGTATATTGTATTACGTGTCGTTAAAATTTTTCATCGAATATAATGTTGAAGTACTCAGAGTAGGGTAACCGCAGAGATTGTTGCGTAATGACACATGTATAAGTACAGGTACACGCACAGTGCGTACGTGAGAAAAATATTTGGCTGGAAAAGGAAATATGTATGTAGGTATGTACATTGTTTCAGCTTTTAGTTAGTTTGTTTTAATTTGTATTTTATTTTCTGTTAAAAATACAGGATATCCTAATGGTTAACGGGTCCAAGTCTGTTTAAAAAAAAAAATCGGTGCCAGTTAAAAAAGCCTATAACTTTGACCCTCAGCATTGATGCAAAAAATAATTAGTGACATTTCGTGTTCAAATTAATTTAGATACCTATAAAATTTTTGTATGCCAAAATTATCAGATTAATTTGAATTGAGTTTTGGACTTTTGTTTTGTAATATTTAAGTTTACTTTATACATAGTTCACATTCACATGTATAGCATAATTGCTTAATTTCGTATCTATTGCATATCCCAAAAAAAAAAAAAAATTAATAAAAACTTTTGCTTTTGAGAAAACAATTTTAAATGTAGGCAATTAAAGAAGAAGATAACTCAATAAGTGTTATTTTGTTATTCTCTGTTCAGTCTTATTGTGATGTAATTTCAATGTAGTGAAAGGAAAGATTTCAGCTTACTTGAATTACAATAACAATGCAAATTACTTTAGGTTAAATATTATTTAGGTTCTGTTTTACGGCGTACGGCAATAACGCCCAAGGAAATAACGCCCCAAACGATTTGGTAATAAATTTTGTCAATATTTGTACTGAGACAACTCCGTTTTCAATCAAATCAACTTTATTTCACTTTAATGAAATAAAATTATATAAATAATAAATAAATAAATAAAAATCAAAAACGAAATAAATAAATAATTCAATAATTTAATAATCAATAACAAAAATAATAATAAAATAAATGTTATTCATTTTTAATTAAAACGCCGTATAAATAGTGTGGTATGTATGGTGGGGATACTGCCCCCCTGCAACCCCCCCGCTTGGTCCCTTTATAGGAATTTGGGTAGGTGCGAGGCTGGGTTTATACAAAGTTTCTTTAAATCCAGATTCTTTAAATCCAAAAGAGACATTGCACACACCCAGCCTCACACCTAACCCAAATCCTATAATGTGCCCAAGCAGGGGGTTGCAGGGGGCAGCATACCCCTCCATACATACCTCACTGTTTATGCGTCGCGATTTTGTTGTATAACACAACACGATTTTCTTTCATGTTTTTCGTTTACTAAATAGATAAGTTTTGAATTTTGTCTTTTTCCATTCACTTTTTTTTTAATTGATGTTCACAGCTTGGCGCACTTAAACTTAATGAACTCTTTTCGATTTTGTCTACTCAGCATAATTTATCACAAATTTTACCGCAATTTGAACTGTTAAAATTTTTTTGGCGATGTTTGTCAACAAGTTTCATTGAAATTTTACTTTGGAAATATCGTCAAAAATTGAGGAAATAACACCAAAATTTTACAAAAACAATTTACATTGAATATATTTGGGCGATATTTCCAACTTAAGATTTGGAAAAATATAAATTTGTAGGATAAAAAAAATTGGGCGATATTTCCAAATCGATTTGGGCATTATTTCCTTGGGCGTTATTGCCATACACCCTGTTTTAAAAGTTTTACAATCTTAGAGTAATGTTTAGAATTAGAACTTTCTTGACATAAAATTGTAGAAAAATCTACCAATTAAAGTTCTGATTTGCTTACTCAAAGATCGTGAAACGCGCACTTAATAATTTATCCCCGCTATATTTCACTATTATATTATTTTTTTTTTTTAGTTTTTATTACATAATTTGTTTTGAAAACTTATTTATTAACTTTACGCATTTTTTTTTCTCAAATTTAACTGCGGGATTTCAGACTTTTGGTTTTTGGGATCTTGGGTGTCCTGGAATTTGGTTTTTCTAGTTTTCTGTCTTTCTGGATTTCAGGCTTTTGGGATTTTGGTTCTAAGGGATTTTTTCCAATTTTTTCGATATTCTGTAAGACTCCCCAAATAACTTCAAACGTTTTCTTTTTTAATTGCGCCTTACCCATGGAGATTTTGCTTGTTGGATTATATTTTTTTTGAAGATTTTGTCCGATTAAAATTTTGGTTTTTGGGAATTTCGTATGTTTCTCAGATAGATTCTTTAAAATCAGCAAAGCGGGCTACCGGATAAAAGTCCGGAATTAATTATAAAAAAAGGAATTTTTAGCAAATTTGCCTGAAAAAAAATTAAAGTTTCCCAGTAAATTCTGGAATTTCTACATTTTGGAGTTTTTCAGTAACATAATATAAATTGTAATGTATAGGCGTGCGCAATTTTATTGCTCAATTTACTACACATTCGAACAATCTCTTTTTGGGATTTCGGATTTGCCTTTAGGGATTTTGTCTTTACTTAATTTTCACTTGGAGATTTTGGATTTGAGAATTTTTTTTTCGGGGTTATGACATTTGGGCATTTTTTCCTATCTTTAATAAATTTTTTAACCTTAAATAATGTTGAGTTCATATTAACATGGTCTTCTTTTATAACCCCAAGAATGTCGAAGCAATTTTTACATTTTAAATAAAATAAGCTTCACCTTTTGACAGTTTTTAAATTAGTTTTTGTTTATGAACTGATTGGTTTCATGTTTTTTTTTTTAAATTAACTAACTAAATTGTTACATTATAATTAACCTTTTAAAAGGAAACATCTGAATAAAAATAGGTTTCAAGTTTCAAAGATAATTTTTTGTTCTTCTAAAGTCACGTTTGACATCAATATTGTTATAAAAATGCATATATAATTATTGAGATATATATCTCAAGAAAATGGCCGTGTGCATAACTTTACCACACGAATAATTATTATTATTAGTAATTCATGGAATGAGCGATACGTGCGGATTTATAATGCCTAACAAATGGTTGGGTATATAGAAAGTTAAATTAAATTGTCTTAGAAGAGTTTAAAAAATTAAACCATTTTGAGAAAATTAAAATAAAATAAACATAAAATTGAAATTAACTAATTAACAAAACCTCAAGCAATTTCATGTGGAATTTTTTCTTCTTCTTAAAAAAAAAAAAACCTTTACATGGACGGGTCTTCAGTCTTCACTCGTTGGCTTCATTATTATTTCATAGCCTTTCCTCTCGAACATAAGCCCCACCACTCAAGCATGAATCCAATTAAATGCCATTAACTTCAAATAACTATATTTATACAGCAAAAGCGTATAGCACAATAACACTGCACAAGAGCGTTTTGGGTAAAAAGCAAATATTTGCAACAAGCACTTGGCTCTTTCATCATGGTATTTTAATTTAATTTTAATTTTTTTTTTTTATTTACGGTTTGCCTACTTGACACTTTCATTGCGGCTAAAAAGACGGATCTGAATTTGATGTGCGCACAATGCACTCCTATAATGGGGTTTTGAGTATTTTTTTTTTAAATGCAAATTGTTTTTTTTTTTTGTTTGCTAAACTGTTTCTGCATGATCAAGAGTGGCCATCATTGACGGCACCATCATGTAACAGTATAATTAGTGACGTCAACAAAAAAAAAAAACACTTTCTTTATGAGTGCATATAGCCACAAACAGTGGATTGTTTTAGAATTAATAATAATAATATCAAAAAAATATCTAAATCAAATTTGGGTAAAAAATAAAAGCCCTGAGAATGTGTTGTTATGGAGAATTCAATTTTTTATATGTTGTTAAGGTCATCAATGAGGGAGCCTAAATTTGTTTTGAGAACAAAATTCACCATTTCTATAAATTGGTTAATTCTGTAAATTCTGATATCCCAAATAACATAACATAACAAGGACTAAATATCTTAAATATGTATTTTTATGGGATTATAAAGACTACAAACTATTTTTAGAGCTGAATTTTTATAAATAAAAGGATTCTTATACGATTCTTATAAGTTTATATAATGAATCTTATTGCAAGAAATAGCTATAATAAGTATTTTGAAGCTGCAAAAGTGTTCAACTCTTAAAATAAAAAGTTTAAGTTTCATAACAAGATAATAATTCTTAAGTAGGTATAGCAATGGGATATAAAAGTATGTTTTAGGATTTTTTTTCAGATTTTAAGAGCCTAACTCCCCAACTAACAATTTTCCTTCTATAAGGTTCAGTTTTTCAAATTCTTGAAGTTATGGCTTTGTGCATCGAAGTTGTAAATCTTCGAAGCTATATATTTTCGAATACAGCTTCAAGTCTTAATGTTAATGTTTCGTTATTATTTTAATAAGGCATCCTGAAATTTATTTGTACAAGCACGCAAAATCAAAATAAAGAAAAAGCTCTCATAAGGAAGCTATTACAAAGTGTTTGTGAGGGGCCAGCTATAAAAAGACTTAAACAAGCTATTTTGTTTTGAAATCAAGTACAGCTTGGACGTGAAATGGCAAATAAACGAAGAAGTTAAAATTAAATAACTAACAAGAAATTTTTATTTTATTTGCACCAATTAAAAGCCTTCTAGTAGGTTTCGAAAACGCTTCCATAAGGTCTAGTGGAAGGTAGCCTAGCGCATTTGTAATGTTTGAATAATATGAGCTTCCCAAGTGGGCCAAATGTATCTTCCCTAGACCTTATGCAAGCAATTTTGGGTTGGGTCTGGAGACTTTGTTAGTTGGGATATATATATTGACATTGGATCCAACCAAAATAATCGCCTTTTAGATGGTATAAAATTTATCCTCATCTGGCATTTCCCTGATTTACTGCGAATTATCTGTGAACAACGATTTTAATTTTGTTTTTTAGTAATTTCATTGTGTTAGTGATATAGTCAGTGAGTTAGTTAGTGAACTAGTAACTAAGGAGATTATATATAAAGTATATAATAAAGTCCTAAAATGAAAGGAGATACCAGAGATTTTTCTCCGTCAAAAAGCGAGAAACTGATTTTCTCGAACTCGTTTAATTTATTTGTTGTATTTTTTTCTAAAATCTATATAATTTTAGAAAACAGTTCAATATTGAACAAAACGATAGCTGAGTTTGAACATTATTTTTTTTATTCGTCAAGCTGGAAACACCACAACTGAATTTCAAAATTCTAATGATGCAGGAATTAAGTGCTAATTTAGTACCGCAATCCTAGCTTGGAAGTAAAATCCCTTACCCCTCAAACCTGTGGTCTGGTCTTCCCAGCTTGACGTTAAATTAGGAACACCACATCTCCAAAAACGAAATTTCAAAAAACTAATGATGAGGGATTTTGGTGCTCCTTATCTGGCGGAACTCCAAATTAAATACTCCTTTCCTTACCCTTCGATTTCGATAAAAAATATAAACATTTTCGAAAAAAATATTATTTGGATTTAAAAAGAAAATTCTAAATTTTTATTTTGATAAGTTAATGTCTTTAAAACGGGTTAGTGAATTTTTTTAAATAAGGTTTTTAGATATCATATTTTATTAAATATGTAAATTTTATTCATACAAAAGTATTTTTTTCACAAAACTGCTCTAGCGATTTTTTATTTTTTTTTTTTTTGCATAAATACCTACATATTTTTTTTAATTCTTTATTTTGTGGAAAAAAATTTGTAAAGAGTTATTTCAACAATTTAAAGAAGAACAAAATAATAGCGCAAAATTTTAAATGATTTAGTACGATGTTAAAGCCATTTTATCATAGTAAAAATGCTTTAACATCGTACTAAATCGTTTAACATTTTGCGCTAATGTCTGCTTCTTTGTGTTTTTTTGGCAAATTTATATGTTTTAAAATTTTAAAAATAAAATGTTTCTAAGCCACTTGAACCAAAAAAGCTATTCACTTGTGCATTTTATTTAACACTTATTATTTTATGTTTTTTATTTCACCCACAAACTTTACCTAGATCCATCTAGATAGACAGAGCTTATTCTAATTGCTTTTTTTTACTACATTTAGCCAAGTTTTAGATATAGCAACCACACTGTTGGGCAACTGCGTAGCACGATCTTCTTTAGGAATCGTGAGGTTGTCTTTTGATTATTTTTTTTTCTTTGGCCTTGCATCCATCTATCGGTTAGTCGTATAGCTGATCTTTTTTGATGTTTGTTTTCAGATGTTTTTTTTTAATATTTATTTAGGATTACACAAGATTTATGTGAATTCGATGAATGGTGTTTGGTTTGGGAGTTTTTTTTTTTTTGGTGGGCAATATCTTTTAAGTTGTTCATGAATAATTGAATATATAATTATAAGCGGGTACCTATAAAAAGGGTTTAGAGCACAAATTGATTTTCTGCATTGAGTATGAGTATGGTGCGAGATTTTGTAATAAATAATAATAAATTTTGTATTGTATTTTTGTCGGTATTGACTTAAGTTTCATAATGTTGCACCGGCTTTTTTTCAAAAGTAGATATATGTACCTATAGTTGCATAATATTTAGGTTGCATAATAATGTTGAATATAGGTGTAATAGGTATTGATGTAATTATGATAAACTACTTAAACGAATGCCTGTCAAAATTTGTATAGAGATGATCGTATTCAATTTTAAATTCAAAGATTAAAAAAGTCTCACAAATTACAATGATGCATTTTCAGGTTTTTTAAAATCATTCATTTTTGTGTTGATAAAAATGTAAATTTTAAAATCATAAATAAAGTTAAAAGGAGATTTCTTAATTCATTTAATTTTAAACTAGCTGTCAAATTTATTTATATGTATAAGTTCGTTGAACTTTTTTGTCTGTCTTATTGTGTAAGTAATTTTTTCAAGGTTGAGTATTTTTTTTTAGGTTATGTAAAACAATAATACACTAGCTATAATTATGATTTTAAAAATGTGGATATTTTTCTTTGTTATTGGAAGCTACGCAGTATTTGTGGGACTAATTTTGTGAAAGAAAATTTTGACCGAACCTTTCACATAAAATGATTTCTAAGATTTCAATTATCAATGTGTTAAGTTAATCCAATCATTGAAATAAATAAATTCATATGATAATTATGACAGGTTGGGCCAAAATGAAAAATTTTGTTGGCAAAAATTATTAATTGTGGCTTATGACATTATTTTATTTTGTTTTTCAAGTGCCTTAAAAATTCACAATTAAAATGTTCAATGATTGTTTTCAATGAAAGCTGTAACTGACCCCTAATAGTCTAACATCCCCCCCACTAAGATTTCAGCTTCGGTTGTAGGTTTAACTGAATATACTTTCTAACTTCTGTAAGAAATCTGTAAAAATTTGTAAAACATAACAAGAAGAACGTTAGAGAGACTCAAATAACCATTTTAATTAAACTTCTATAAAGTGACTTTGATATCTACATCTTCGTGCAGGTGTCATGCGCAGTTTTTTTAAAAGTTTGAGATTGTATAAGAAGTGTTTGTAAGATCTATGCGAAGTCTTATAGAGCGCTATTCGCAATTTTAAAGAAAGGCTTTGATAGTTAGTTATAGTATCGCAAATGTTTCTAAAAAAGTAAAGCCGCAAATTTAATAATTAGTGTTAGTTGTTTTTTTATCTTAGTTATAATTTCAAAGATGTAAGAACTTGATTATTCTTTTCCTTTTGAGAACTTCAAAAAGCTTCCTTAAAAATAAGCCCAAGTCTCGATAAAATATTAATTAAAGCCCCATTTACATGGGTAGCCACCAAGTATCGATGAATAATAAACATTTAAATTGCTATTGAGAAAAGTTGCTCATTGCGAATAACTGCAATTTGTTATACACCAATTTAATAATCTTAAGTATACTTAAAATTTTGTAATTCGCTTCAACACAAAATCTTATGTGGACTTAAGATATTTTACCTTGTGTCACCATGCTATTTTCCAACATAAGATGATTTGTTTTCCTTTATAAAAAGGAAACGGAGTGAGATAGAAGAATTCGGATAAGGCAGAAATGTGCGCCTCTGTGTTGGTAATAGGGATCAATAAAAAAAAGCAAATCATCTTAAGTCGACTTAAGATACTTTACCTTTTCAGACGAGAATTTATTTTCTCAAATTTCATTTTATGAAACGAAATAAAGATTTTAGTAATTTAACATGAATTTAAATTACTTTTCTACCATTTTAATAGATTCGGTTATGTTAAGTTTATTATTGTTATTTATTTGTCTGCCGCTTTCATCTTAATGGACCTTGAACTCCATTCATGTCTAAAACATTTATTAGAAGCGTTACAAGTAATGTCTGCTACTAAACGAAATTTTCAAAAAAGTTTGCTTATCATTTTTTCCACAACAAGCTGCTTCCAGCGGACTAAAAAAGGATTAAAATAATGAAGAAAAAGAGATGTATATTTTTTATTTTCTATATTAAGGACCAAAATATGTAGAATTGTAGCGATATGCCTCATGAACTTTAAAATATGTATCCAATACCATTCCGTAAATTCCATACATACGTAACGTATGTATGTGACCTTTCGTATTGGTGTAATAGTAGGTGTATTATGTATAAGTCCTTTTCAGACGAATTATTAATATCAGTTTTATTGAAATTTTATTGTTGGATCTAGCTGAAGGAGGGTTTATAAACGCAAACCTATTAATGTGTAACATATGAATGGGAAGTATATAATAAAACCATATTATTACTTAAATAACTCGATTGTTCTTATAAAATATTTCTAATAAACTGACAGATGATTCCACATAAGAAGTCTGTGTCTTCTTTGATGGGAATCATAGCTTTTACCTTTTTTTTGACGGATTTAGTGCATAGATTGTTTTCTTTATGGCAATGATAGCAATGATGAAATTAAATCTTAATTTTAGTTCTGTTGGCAAACTTGTAGAAATTCACGTAAGGTTGGATAGAAACAAAATTGAAAAACTTTTGCGACTGCATACAACATGTAGCTAGTTTGTGTTGTTTGAACCTCATTACACTTATGTAGATGTCATTTTGTTTTTTTAGGTGTGACAGACGAATAGAGAAGACGTTAAACAAATTTAAGACCTTAAGTGGTTAAAAATGAAAACTCTCTACGAACATGAACGTGAACGTGAACGTGATAGTTTGAAGAAGGTAATTTATTTTTGTAAGCTCGTTTGTAAAGCAGTTTTGTGTGTTATATTGTTTGTTGACATTATATAGGCTTGCCGTTCGGTTGGGAGAAATTTGTATGTATTAAAGATCTCTCAACGACACGGAAAGACGGAAACAATAAAAAAAAATGGGCGCAATTTTTGACATTCAATTTTTTTCTGATAATTATTCATATCGCTCATCTGCTTCAATATACATATACAATATACAGGATTCCTATCTTTAAATTTAAATATTTAAAACAAAATATGTGTGAGATTATCATAAAATTTTTAAATTCGTTTGAAAGGCCTATCGAATATCGATGTAATTGGGTGGCGCGAATCCGAAATGTCCAATTTTACATGACTTTGACGCAAAAATCAGGCTGAATTTGACCGATGGCATGGGTTTTGTTGACTTTGAGGACCGCTGTGATTTGTGGCTTACTCACATAGACCTGTGACTTTTGAAGACCCGACAAGACAAAGTCTAACGGCGCGGCGGGGTCAAAACGTACGATATCGGTGGGCAGTTCACATCAATCGTTCGTGCCAGAATTTTCAATATGGCGTGAGCTGTGTGGCACGCATATCGTCGTCCTGTTGAAACCAAATGTCGTTGGGTGTCCAGTCCATATCATCCCAATTCAAGTCAAATGAAGTTTTGTAATCATCGACCTATAGCGGTCGCCGTTCACGGTGATGGCCTGGCCAACGTCTCAAAGAAATATGCAACAATGACGGTCCTGCTACGCCATTTTTTAGTACAGTAGCAGAGTTAAAAAAATAATACCCATTTTCAAAATATCGAATTTCCAAGAAAAAAAATTTAACGTTTTTGTTTAATTCAAAATAGTTTTCTTTGAAAATTTCAGTTTACAATTTGTCTAAGACTTATTAAAAGATTTTAAGTAAAACAATATTTAAAATCGGTTAACCAGATAATGAGATAGTTGAAAATAAAAAAAATGGTTACACGAGAGGTATACCTACTGTATTATTTAGAGTTAATGTAATTTTTGTTTCCATAATTATGGTAGATCGTACTAATATTAGTAAACATAACAAAATTTTAATCAAAATCGTAAGAATTGTTTTCTTGAAAAATAATATTTTTTCAGGGGTTTGTAAACAATTGTAATGGAACGAAAGCTTAATTTCGGCTATGAGAATAATTTTTATTTAAAATTTAGTAAAAAATCATAAAAACTTGGTTTAATAAAAATAAAAATTGACTGAGAGATTTTCGAAATTTTAAGTTTTAAATTTAACCTAAAAAAATTGATTATTTTAGTAGGTAGGTACTACATGATACAATTACTACTTTTCAAAACATTCTCCTTATACAAATTGATCAAAATAAGTTTAACCCTTTTTTGGAGAAAAGCTAAAATTAAAAACAAAAATGGTTCTCTGGTAGGTTCCATTATTAACCGTTTTTTTTTTTTAATTTTTTTTTTAATTAATCAAAATGCTGCACATACCTTAAATTAAAATTATTTTTTTAACATCTTTGAAGCTGTTTTTGGGAAAACAATAATTTTTAAAAATGGTAAAAAATACACATGGAAAATACTTTTCTTTTTGTCCCAAAAAAAAGGGTAAATCATTTCGGGAGAATGCCTTAAAAACACACGGTAAGTTAAAAAAAATCGACCTATCCGTTTAACATGTAGTCGAACAGACAGACGCATACATTTCTAAGACACACCGTTCTCCTTCCTTATCATTGTAATAATTACCATGTTTGATCAAAGTCTTAAATTCTTTTTTTTTTACGCAACAAAAACTGGCTATTTAGTAAAAAGAACGAAATTGATGTTGGTGCCACGGACTTTATTAAGACCATTGATAATTTCTATCAGAAAATTTAGATGTTATATTAGGAATGCCAAGTTTCAAAAAAATTTAAAATAAAACCTCATGGTCATAGGGAATCTCGTATATCTAGTCACAGTCAGTAGTATCAAGTTCAATTTATCTAACATAGATTTCATGACGAATATCTAGTGTGAACTGTATCCAACAAGATAAGAATTCCTAATCATTAAATTGATGACTAGGAATTGTTTATATAAGAAGTTATTTTTAATAATACAAATTCTATATACAGCTGAAGTACATCAGCCAAGTAGAAGACTTAGAACTATTTTGAATTTTTATTTTAAATGTATTAAAAAAAATAGAAAACTTAATTTCACAACTCCATCTCGGGTGATACACTTTTTATTTTTCTCCCGAAGATAGAGTAGACGCTCCGAAACGATTCGCATAGTTTATTTTTATAAAGATTTAAAAAATAATATTTAATAATAATATTTAATATTTTTAATTTTTTTAAATAAAAAAGAATTATTTTCGATTTTTAATTTTATAATTATTTTTATTTTAACCATTAATAATTTTTTCTAATGTAACACACAACTTGGAGATAAAAAGACAAAAAATGCAGCACTAATAAACTTACTTATTTACTTACTTACCTATGTAATGATTCCTATGTACTTACATTAATTATTCTATCTTTCTCTAAATAACAGCTTTTAACGGCAGTAACTTGCTGCATATATTTTTTAATATCTTTTCTCCGTCACTTCATCATCATCATCATCATCATCATCAAGTGGGTAACTTTAATTGGGTAAGTTATGGTACATAGGCAATCAGAGTTTCCTTCACTTGCTTCATTGTTATTCTGATTTGCATAGTAAATTATTTATTGGTCCTTCGAGCCGGAGAATTCTGGAACTCGAACAGCTGTGAAAAAGTGGCGTATACGTATTATTTGCTGCAGCAATGCTGCCGTACAGCTTTCTGTAAGCAAACAATCATATTTCTAATCTCTTTTTTGGAGTGTTTTTAATTGTTTGTTTCGTTAAAAATCTCCAAAAAAGCTATATGTTTCGTTTAAAAAACTTATACTCGTATGTCAGGTTCTATAGATCGGATCATGAAGATTGAGGTCTTTAAACTTAGGAAAAACGACAGAATACCAATTCTTGTTTTTAAAATATGGTAATACTCCTGCCATAATAATTGGAAAAATGGCAATTTTTAACCTCCCAGATCTACAACAAGCTGAGAAAGCTGCCAGACTTTTAAATTTTATATCATGACACTTTTAACTATTAACCCAATTACTGACATTTGGGTTATAGTTTCTGTCCCCGAATTTGTTGACACCCCTCTGAGACTATTATAATTGTTTTCTTTAATGCTATGAGAAATTTAAAAATGTCGATTATCAAAAGTTCGGCAACTCTTAAAAGATTTTAAAAACAACATAGTTCCACCATTGATGTAGTAGACATACATCTCTAAAAACGATAGATTCTGATCTCAAAAATTCCAATTCGACAAATTGGACTAATTACAATAACTTCCAATGGCAAGTTAATCATCCTCCGGAATTGATTCTGATCCCATGTACTGGATGGAGAAGATACAACAACGAACTATACGGGGCATCAACCTAACCCAAATAGTAAAATAATGAAATGGCAGGGTCATTTAGATCAAATGGACGTCAATGTTACTGCCGGCCCAGAAAATCAAGTACACCCCCTCTCCCCCATCAGAGAGACGGTCGCAAAGCTTGTAAGAAATTACTCACGTAAAATTGTTTTTGTGAAATTCTTTGCCCGAAAATCCTCCCAAAGCATCAAATTAAAATTACTTTGATATAAAATAGTTTTTACTTTGACAAATTTTTCTCAAGGACTATGTGGTCCCTGATGACAGTGTTGCATTAATTATCTATTATACATACAATAATATGTATAATAAAAAAATAATCTTGAGATTCAACATTTTATCAAATAATAACGATGGATTCAGAAGTAGATAACTTGCATGTACATATACCAAATTGACAAAATCTATATGTAGATATTCAACGCAATTTATCAATTTCCACTCTCAATTAAAACATAAGCAAAGAAACAACCGGGTTAAATAATAAAATTATTGGTGCATGAGCCATGAAAGTGTCATGTGCAGTGTATATCTTCTTTAAATTTAAATTTTTCGGTCCATATCGCAACAGTGCCAGTTAGTTAGTTAGTAGTTATTATCAGGAAAAACTTTTATGAAAGGAAGATTTTATTTGTAGTGAGCAAAAAGCAAGCTGCAAGCTACAATCATACTCTTGATACAATCCTGCTAAAGAATATCTTAAATAAAATTTAATTCGTACAAGCTTAAAGGTTAAAAAAATGTAAGAAAAACCTTCGTGTTTTCATCAAAAACCACACACAAAACAAAAATAAATCATCCACATAAGCTTTTGCACTGCACTTCACCGTCAACATAAAGATTATGCAAAGGAATAACGTGTTTAAGCTTCGTTTTTCTTCCAATTGTTTTATTGAAATTTTTGATATTAAACATTTTCGCTAGACATCCTGTCTGTTGGATCCAAGATAAATTTTAATCGTTCGTCATTGAAAGCATTAAAGCCAAACTTGAAATTGCTGAAATTAAGTGCTTTAACATTTTTAACGACCGAAAATTTATGTTAGACTTATTTCTTTTTTTTTTTTTTTCTACAGAGACACAATCTGGAATGTCCACTTTTTTTCTTCCAAGAACTTAAAAAAAAAAAATATCTCTTGATTAATCCAGTGCTCCGCCTTGACTGTGTGACGTGTTTGTGCTCGTAATCAATTATTGTAACTCTCTCGATCTTTTCTTTAAAAAAAAAGAAGAAAAAAACGGTATGTATGGCGTATGAGTAATCTAAAGCAGTTCATGTGGCCTGGCTTATTATAGGTAGTACGATTGCGAGATACTGTTTTCTTTTTTTCATTTTTTTTTGGCTCTGAGCTCTGACAAGAAAATTACTACAATTAGCTTCTCTCCAAAACTGGAACTTCAAAAAGAGTGCATATATGTACAAGTACATATACCAAATTGGCTAGTTACCGAGCGTCTTGGCCAAGCATTTGTTTACTCTCCCCTGTTTGTTAATTGTTGGTAAGTCCGGCCATATTATAACTGAGCTTGCTTTACGGTGTGATTGTTTGAGCCAAATTTGTTTGGTATTTTTTTTTTCTCATTTTCTTCTTCAACATTATTATTTTGTTCCTCCTCTTTAACAATGTGAGTTTTATAGACTTACGCAGGCGCAAAATCATCATTGATTGTCATTTAGGCTAAACACGCTGAGCACGAAGCCTATGAGTGTACCTACCTTGATTGTCAACGGTATACCGTAAGTAGATATACATATACATAATATGTAGGTATATGCGGTGGTAAAGCATCTCTCTCTCTGGTTAACAATTTACACAGAGAAGCGACACAACAATATAACGACGACGAGACGGTATAGTTTTAATTTGTTTTTGCAGTTTTATGGTTCGTTCGGCGCATTGCTTAACGGTTTCTTGTGTATTTTTCGCGAGAGTAAATATTGACGAAAAATATCGTATACCTCCACTCTTTTACCCTGCTGCTGTCATCTCGTAGAGTGGATGGATAAACAATGTGGTGCGCCACCAGTAAAGCAATGAGGGATGGCAACAACTTTGAGTATGCAGTCTTTCTTTGGTATGATCAGGGTGGGGACAATGCGAGGGGGGCTTCTCGAGTGAGTTTAAAAGGCGTATACGTAATCACGATAAACTCGTGGTTTGTTGCTCTGCCTCTGCAACACCATGCGACAATATAATATACATAACTTAACCAACAACCAAAAAGCGACTTTTTTAAATGTGGTATAAAAGGGTGCCAGTGTCCGGACAAGTACATCAAATCATTCTCACATCTCACTAGCGATACATCAAAGTAAAGCTCGATTGTTGTTTTTTTGTTTTTTTTTTTTTGGTTTTCATTGTTAAGTGAAGCCTTATAAAATAAAATAAACAAAACATAAATAAATTAAAAGCATCGTGTGCGGTTTTCAGATCAAATAAAAAAAATAAAAAATAATACAAATTAAAAATGAAAGTGTTTATTGTGTCTGTTTTGCTGTTTGTTGCTGCTGTCTCAGCTGCTCCAAGTGTTATCGATAACAAAATCGAAAGTGAAGGCACCCTATCGAGGGCAGCTAAATATCTTGGAGCATGTTTTGAAAGTGATGATATTACAACATGTCTAGCGGTCAAAGGTATTACCGCAATGAATCGTGCTGCAAGGAGTAATAATATTGTCGTTACCAATGGAATAACATTTAAAAGGTGTGAATTAAAAAAAGAAACATAAACTAAAAAATACATATGAGGTTATTGAGTTATAAGAAATATTTGTGAATGAAAAAAGTGGTAATAATTGTTTTACGAATTGTTGTTAACATTTTACTCATTTAACGGTTTATTTAAACTCATCATAATATTAGAGTAAGTCATCAGTTCAGGTTAATTAGATTTTTAGCACAGCTGTCGAAAAATCCTAAGGATTTGCTTGCTCATTTTTTGACAGTTCAAAATTTTCTGATGTTTCATTAATTTGAAATGTTTGAGAATTTCCTTACAACTTTTTAAATTAATGGTGAATTTCGCATTTTGAAAAACTTGGTGTTATTTTTTTTATTTCTTAATTTAACTTTAATAATTTTAGTTAAAAAATAAGATACTTTTTGGAGTATTATAAAGTAAAATAATTTTATATGATCAAATATTTTTTTCACTTTAACTAAATAGTTAAATTTTAATTTTGAGTACAAAAATTTAAAATTTCACAAGAAGCACAAAGTGGAAAAAAAACATTTTAGTTTGTGTTTGTGTCAATTTTAATGTTAAAATATTAATTATACCAAGAAGGTTAGTTCAAATTGTTTCTATTTTTGAAATGATTATTAAGAATTTAATTTTTTAATTCTTATTAATCCTGTCATTTTTAACGGACCAGTTTTTCAATGGCTGAGCTAACTCCGAATTAAACCAGAATTAGTTAATTCTGTTAATAAATAGAATTTAAATTAACTCAGGAGCAATTTTTCAGTGTAGGATTAACAGACATTTTTTAATTGTCAAAAATCTATAGAAATCAAAGGGAGATATTATGTAAATGCGCTTTCACTATCAGAGCAGAGGGCGATTTTCACAGTATCAACCTCACTATTTCAATAGCGTTTTTTCATACTTCTCTCAGTTTATTCAGGATTTAAATTGATTACAAAACATTTCTCTGGAGTTAACTCGTGTTTAACTAGAAGACTAAGATAATCTCGAATGGAAAACTGGTCCTAAGTTGTTAAAGCTTAGACTTTAATTACTTCTTTTATTCAAGCCAAACATTAATAAGACAAATATTCGTGAAGTACTTATGATGAGTTTAAGCTGAACTTAAATATTTAAGTTTCGCATGCATAAGTAGTTTTTAAATATAAGTTTCCCATTGACAGCCAAGTTATCCTTCAAAATGTAAATTCTTTATCGATTAAAAAGAAAATCTCGTAATTGAATTTAAAAATTTATACAAACTATCGATGATTTGCACATCTCTATATTGTATGCCTGATTTAGTGATGTGCAAGTTCGGTTTTTTTTTTTTAAATCTAAATGAATGCAATCAGTTAATTGCATCGAGTTATGTTAGTGCGATATTTAATCTATCTCACATCACATTCTCTTTACTTAAGGAAAACCATCTAATTCACATGACAAATATATATCCAAACTACAAAAACAAATGACAGATGATTTGCACATCACTATAGCTTATAATGTTTTAGTGATGTGCAATTCAGTTGTGTCATCTAAGGGAATATAATTAGTTAATTGCATCGGATTATGTTAGTGTGACATTTAATCTATATCTCACACACACATCAACATTCTTTTTGCTTGTTTTTGTATGTACATATACAATAATATTATTCATAGTTACATATATATGAGGTCTATTCGTGAACTGACAATAATAAAATCCCTCTCTCTTTTCTCCCTTTCATCTTGTAATAATATATTATAGAGATGCAGCAGTTCCAGTTGCACGCAGTGGCAAGGCATTGTCCGAAAATGACATCATGTCTGAACTACCAACAGAGGCTGAAGAAAGAAATGGACGGCTTATGGATATGGCTATGCAATCGGTTGCAGATTTCTTTGGATCACACAACTTGGAAGTCAAGGTACCCAGTGAAACCACTCAAGAGGTTGCCCGCGCCATTGAAGAAGGTAAGAAAAGGAAACACGTTTTGCCACAGACTTTTCCTTATAAACGCATTCGATGCATTTCGTGTATGTATATTGTATATGTCTATAATTTGTTGATGCCTTTCTAGGTCGTGGTAAGATGAAGAAACTCATGGGACCATTGATCTTGGCTGTTGGTGCTAAGTTGTTTGCCCTGGTACCAATTTTGTTGGGTGGTTTAGCTCTGCTCGCCACCAAGGCCATTGTTGTCGCTAAGATTGCATTCCTTTTGGCCTTGGCTGTGAGTGCGTCGAAATTGTTTGGTGGAGCTGGAAAATTGGGTGGGCTTGGTGGTCTTGGTGGTGCTGGTTTAGCAAATGCAGCTGGATGGCAACAACCTGCTCAGCAAGGTTGGTCAGCGGGTGGTTCTTCATATCCATATGCTCGCAACTTTGGAGATGATGATAGCGCTGAAGAGGCGCAGGAATTGGCCTTCAAAGCACAAATTCCAGCTCAATAGACGACGACGAGGACGACGATAACAGGTGCGGGAAGATGATGTGTAATCTTCATTTGAGAGTTGTGCCTTTTGTTTTTTAGTTTGTAGTTTAATTTATTTAAAAAAAAGAGATGCCGAGAAAGAGACAAATTGTTAAAACAAAACAAAAATGTCATAAGCCATTTGAAATACAATATTTTTGATGGCAAAAACAAAAAATGATGAAACATAATAAATCTGACAGTTGTGTTGTGCCAGTTTCATTAGTTAATTTGTTTTTATTTTTTTTATTAAGTTTGTCTATAAATGAGTTCACCCTGTGTGTGTGTCTAGTTAATTAGTTTTTAAAAGTAAACACATAATTTTGAATATCAAATTTCACTGCAGATGATGTATATTTTTTATTGTAAATTTATATCTAACACGAAAAAAAAATAAAATGAAATAAAATTAAAAAAAAAAACAACAATATTTCAATAAAATAATCCATTAATTATTTATGTATGTATCTAGTGTTAAAAATTAACTATTGATTGCGAATTGAAGTTGAATTGAATTTGAATAAATTTTGAAATCGTGTGGCTGCGTAAATTGGAATGGCTGGCAGCTAAATTTGAAATTGAATAAAGTTAAATGATGCGATGATGATGATGCTGATGAATCATGATAGATGCTTTTTTTTTTAATTTCAAGGCCATACTATCAAGACTGTGATGTAATTTGGTGAAGAGAAAAAAAAGAAATAGATGATTTGTTTATATTGCATTTATACACTGAGAACACGTGTCAATGAACGACATCATGAGCTTTACTGATGGTTGGATTGAAAAAGGTTTATTTGAATCTATCGACCTACATAATTTAATTAAATCTGTAGTAGTAGCTGTATTTTCTTCGTGAATGAATATGTTCAAGGTTTAATTTTAACATTTTATTATTAGGTATCTAGATATAAAACGATGAGAGTTTAGTTTTTATAGAGATGAGTTATTTGATTTGGTTATTAAAATCAGTGAATTATATAATTTGTGTTGTTAATCTTGTCCAAGAAAACTAGAGACAAATGTCAGGAATACTTAAATTATAAAAAAAAAAAAAAAAACATTTTGAACTTTTATCAAAAATCTAGAATTTCCCCATTTCGGAGTTTTATACACCAACCAGATAATCAGGTTTTGTGTAAGCTGATATGAGCCGATATGCTTTTAAATCAACACTGCGTCTAGGAGGAATTAAATTTTAAACAATAGTTAATTTTATAACTTAACAGGATAATAAGATGATGTTTACTGTAAAATTAAAAAAGTGTGAGTGCCGGGACTCACGGTTAAGTTGTGTCAACATCAAATTAAATATGTAAGAACGTGGAGAGTTAAAACTGTCAACTAAATTTCAACCCAAACTCAACTCGACCTTTCGATTTAGTTTGAAGTACGAAGGAACGTACCCATTTTAGTTTGAAGAAACGTTACCAATAGGGCGTTTTTTCTTTTTTAGTTCAGAGTAGAGCTCCGAACATCCTCTGGGCGATCTCTGAACTGAGTGTGCTTTGCTCTGAGAGTTCAGATTTATTTAAAGGAACAACCTGCACCAGCTATCACTTGTCAAATTTATGGTAAGCTATTTAACTCGGTCTGCTCTATCAATTTATTCCGAGCTCATAGAGCGCGCTATGAACATGCTCAGAGCGAGAAAAAAACAACACAAAATTGGAGCTCTGTATGCTCTGAGCTAAAAAAGAAACGAGATTTTTTTTTACAGTTCCGGGCTCTGCTCTGAAATAAAAAAGAAAAACGCCCAGCCCATATTTAACGTATCCAATATACATCAACGTATCGTAACATGTAACAGCACAACGTAATATGCTACAGAAATTTCCACGTTTTCATATTACCCTACCGCCGCCGCCGCCTGCATAGATGTTTACACATCACATCACGAACTTTCACTGTTGGTATGTTTATATCGGTCATATTTTTGAAGCTGCATCTGTCAAATTGGCTGTCATTTATTCAATCTGTTTCTGCGAAACCCCCATGGACGGATATGGCGTTCAACAACACGTGCAAATGATAAAATTGTTATATCAAAATGGTTGTTCTGTTCGGGCAACGTTCCATGCGAGTTATATTTGAGTTCGAATTCTTAATAAAACAACTGTTTAATTCTGTTTCTGGGTTCTAAAACCAACTCTCCGTTTCTTTCTTATTTTTTAAAGTCTTTCTATATTTACATTGATGTTTATTTATAACTTATTGCTACCTAAGCCGAACTAGGAAAATAACCCAACTAACAATTTAACTTGTTGTAGGGTTAATGCAAGCTATTTTCTGGCTTGTAAAGTAACAAAAGAAGGCCTTATACAAATCATTTTGGCGCACATTACAGAAGCTATTTAACTCCCTTAAGACCTTTAATCACAAGTGTTATGCAATTAAATAATTTTCCGCGAACAGTTTTATGAATGCCTTATGAAGGACATATAGACTCCGATAAGACCTTCACTTGCGGGTACTATGCAAAGAAAAATAGCTTGCATTGGATGTTTCAATAAGGCCTTATACCAACTATAAAATGAAGTTGTATTAGAAAAAAGAAAAGTGTTTGCCTTCCAAATTAATTTTTATTATTTATATTTTATCTATATTTTTCTATTTCTTAGGGGGGTATTGTACTCCTTTTTATTTATTCTGAAATGTATAGAATTTAAATTAATTTTAAAAAAACCTACTTTTACTTACATGATTTTTCGAGATTTGAACTCACGTCCCTCTGATTACTGGTCCAGCACTCAACCAACTACGCCAATCCACAACTCAAATGGGGAGTGGAAAATTGGTAATCAGTTGAATCTTAAGGTATTTGCTTTAGAAACATATGCTTTGAAGTAATACATTCAAAATTGTAGCATATTTTAAAATAGTTTGTCTCATTCTCTCTCTAATTGAATGAGCTTTACAAACAAATATACCTAGGCATATGTTATAGTAAATGGTAACAAAATGCACGAGCTAAACACTTATAAGTTTACTATTGACAAAATGCACAAGCTATATCTACGCACTTGTGTAAGTTTACTATTAACAAAATACGCAAGCTAAACCTACACTTGTGTAAGTTTGCTATTAACAAAATACACAAGCTATATCTACGCACTTGTGTAAGTTTGCTATTAACAAAATACGCAAGCTATACCTACACTTGTGTAAGTTTGCTATTAACAAAATGTGCAAGCTATACCTAACATTTGTGAAAGTTTGGTTTGAACAAAATGCAAATGATATTTAGACTAGATTTTAGATAAAGACAATTTAATATATAAGTCATCAGTATAAGATTCGGTTCTCCGATTATGTAGGTAATAATAATGTCAGCTTTTCATAAGTCGATTTTTGATTTGCAGCAAGTCGCCTCGCCTCTTTGAATCATGCTACTCGGTGCGGCGAACAGCTACAGCATTTACCACAATATCTTTTGGTGACTAAAATCGCACCGACAAGTCCTAAAAACCATCAATTTATTACACAAACAATATTCAAATTAAAAAGAAAAAATCCGAACAGCAAAAATCGACTCGTGAAAAGCCGGCAAATCACAGACTTAAATCGAAATTTTCATACATATGGCTTTATTAAGTAAGTCATATAGAAGATGTTTGTTATGACTTTCAGCTGAATGCTTTATGAAAGCTATTCATTTTTTCTAACTTCGGGAGGCTTTTAACAGGTCTTAAGTAAGCTCCATCGGAATAGTTTTCTATAGTACTAAATTTCGAAGGTCCTAAACAAGCTATTTAAATTGCTTTGCATAATTAAGCATAATAAGAATTCTATGCGAGCTATAGCTTTGCAAATTTTAAAAACTGGACCTACTACAAGTTAAATTGTTAGTTGGGAAGGTATTAATTTAGGTACATTACATTCACCATGAGAATGGTTTGCATTCATTTACTGTATTATTTGTATTATGAGGCAAAATTCATAAACGCAAATTTGCTAAGAAAAAAACACATGCAAAGCAAATGCAAAAAACAAGATATTTTTTAGAAAACAAAAATCTACTAAATTTTGGGACAATCTGCTTTTCAGGGATCTTTGCGTTTCCATTTTGAAATTGTCCGCTTAGAATAATTTGTGCAAGTTGTGCGTTTAGGAATTTTACGGTCGCCATAATCTTGGTGGATAAATTTGAATCCACTAGTTCAGTAAACAATCAACCAACAACTGTACGTACTAAACGCAGGACCTGCCGAAGACATCGCCGCTGAGAGTGTCCAGGAGAATTCGAGACAGTCAATTTCGCGCCTCCCTCACGAACTTGGCCTCCAACAGAACACCAACGACATATGGTTTCAATAGGATGACGAATTGGCTATACGTGCTATATAGCTCACGCCATATTAGAAATTCTGCAGGAACGATTCGAGGGTATGGAGGTAATGTGAACTGGCCACCGAGGTCGTGCGATTTGACCCACTTTATTTGTGGGGTTTTCTTAAGTCGTAGGTCTCTGCGAATAAATCACAAACCACAGTAGTCTTTAAAGCCGCCAACTTAATCCATGCCATACCGGCCTGATTTATGCGCCAGTCATATAAAATTGGACATTTCGTATGCGCGCCATCCAGAGAAGTAGCGGCGGACACTTTGAACGATGTTATATTTCATACGTAATGGGATGGCATCGATAGGGCTTTCAAACGAATAAAAAATTTCGATGATATTTCTCACACACTTTGTTTTATTGAAATTCTATCAGTTCTATATCACTTTTTGACTACGATATATGTACATATGTAACGGGTGATTTTTAAGCTGGTTTGGTTTTGGCAACACTGGTTTTGACAGCTGACGTGTGTTTAGTACCTTGTGTCACTGTCAAACAGCTTCAGTTTTGTTTGCAATTTAACCATGGATCGTCTTACAAATGAACAACGCTTGCAAATTATTGAATTTTACTATCAAAATTCGTGCTCGGTTCGAAATGTTGTTTATCGAAAAATTGTGTTCAGCGATGAGGCTCATTTTTGATTGAATGGGTACGTAAATAAGCAAAATTGCCGCATTTGGAGTGAAGATCAGCCAGAAGCATTGCAACAGCTACCAATGCATCCCGAAAAAGCCACTGTTTGGTGCGGTTTATGGGCCGGCGGCATTATTGGGCCATATTTCTTCAAAAATGATGCGAATCGCAGCGTTACTGTCAATGGTGAACGCTACCGAGCGATGATAACAAACTTTTTTTTGCCCGAAATGGAAGTTCTTGACTTGCATGATAATATGTGGTTTCAACAAGACGGTGCCACATGCCACACAGCACGCGAAACAATGGCGCAATTGCGAGGCGAGTTTGGTGAACAGTTAATTTCACGTTTCGGGCCGGTCAATTGGCCGCCTAGATCGTGCGATTTGACACCATTAGATTATTTTTTGTGGGGGTATGTCAAGGCTAATGTCTATAGGGACAAGCCCGCTTCGATTGACGCACTGGAAGCCAACATCCATGCATTCATTCGTGAGATACCGGCCGATATGTGTGAAAGAGTATGCCAAAATTGGACTCAGCGGATGGGCTACCTGAGACGCAGCCGCGGTCAACATTTGCATGAAATTATCTTTAAACATTAAATTGCAAGGTTCAAACTATCGATTCAAATAAATATTTCATTCATTTTTTCGAATTTTTTGTGTTTTTTTTTTTTTTTAAGTTCTAAACCTCTTAAAAAATCACCCATTATAATGTATGTGTAGGCACTATATGGCAAGTATTGCATTCGTAAAATAAATCGATCAATTCTGTATGCCTGTCCGTCTGTTCGTCTATTCGTCTGTTCGTCTGTTCGTCTGTCCTTTCGGCTGTACCCTAAACGGGATCGTTTTTCTTTAAACTTGGTACTTAGCATTTTGTTGGGCATCCCCCCGACACGTTTTTTTTTTTTAAGACCAAAAATAACGGCACCTACCGTACAATTTTTTTTACCAAATTATAGAATTTTTACAATTTTTTTTTTAAATCAGTAATTTTTTTACATAATAAATAAAACAAAATTTTTGGAAAATGGTTTTAAATGGTACCTCCCACAGAACCATTTTTTTGATTTTCGATTTTCTCAAAAACGGTCAACTGATTTTGATCAATTTTTTAAAAGAGAATGTTTACAATAATTTTAAAAATATTGTGTACAAAAAAGTTTCAAAATTTTTTATTGGGAACTTAATAATTCAAAAATGACGATTTTGATTAAACTTGGCACAAAACAGTTCTTTAACATTATCTACCAAATTTTAAATAAAAATTATTCTTATGACCAAAAATAAGGGAATAACTCCCATACAAGTGTTTAAAAACCGGAATGGAAAATATTATTTATCTCAAAAACGGCTCCTACGATTTTGATTAAAATTTTTGTGGAAATTAATTACAGAACGGTCTACTAATAACTTTGAATAATATTGCATATCAAAATTTGCATATTGCTTATAAAAATTAATCAAAATCGACCAAGTCATTTTCTCCAAAAAAAATTTGAGACTTTTTTTTTAAATCAAAAAAAAAAATGTTTTGAAAATTTTGGTATAGGAAACGTTTAAAACTCCTTGAAAGATTTTCTATATAAAAAATTGGTCAATATCAGTTGAGGCGTTTTTGAAAAAATCGAAAATCAAAAAAATGGTTCACGGGGTACCAGTTATAATAATTTGTTCGAACATTTTTTTTATAAAAAAAATCGTAGCCTTTTTGTAAAAAAAATACTGAATTTAAAAAAAAAGTTGTGGAAACGTTTTTGAGGAAATTAAGATCATCATAATTTCGTTAAAAAAATAAATTGTGCATATGTCAATTTAAAAAGAAAACAAATCCTGTTTCACTGTCTTCTTTTTGCAACCCCTACCCCTTAACCTCAGCCTATAGCTTAGCCATCTAAAATATTTTAACTCTTAATCGAAACTGATAAATAATTGTAAAACTTAATCCACCAGCAAAGTAATCAAGATATTTATAATCCTTTTCAGCTGATAAAGATGGCAATTAAAATGTTCCCTTAATGACCTGTTATTGGACTATTAAATATTTTCTGATAGGTATTTTAATTAAAGATCACAAATTCCTGTCCAATAAACTCAAAAAATCATCAATTTGTTGCTCTTAAAGTTGTATTTATATCTATGAGAAATAAAGTAGAAAGTATTTAGAACAAAATAGATATGTATAAAAAATATACCAATATCGCAGTTTCATCAGAAATGATAACTCAAATTAATTTATTCGATTAGACTAAAACACAACTTTCGGTTATTTATATTTATACTTGATTTCGGTCTCGAAAACTTTCGCAATTTATAAAACATCCACCTCTCACATGACGTGTATAGTGTATAAGTGTAGGTATATACGCACTTATAATGCGTTATGCCCATAGAAAACATAAAATAATATTATTGAGAACAAGCAGTTCGATAAATTCCAATCTATTCCACCATCAAATCCAAATAACCCATACCCATACCCAACCCAAATATTTTGATAAACTAGGCTGTGTTGTGCGCAGCGATTTTATGAAACTCAAATTAATTTCGACATAAATTGTCGAGCTCCACAAATTCCATAATAATCTTCTTATGACACTAAAGTAGGGTATCCACTATATCCATATGCATATACATATACCTACCTGTTTCATATTTTGTTCGTTTATGATTGATACTCGCAAATTGTACACTTACGGCCCTGTATTGGATATTAGAGTTATAGGAGGAAAGGCTTTCTTTTGAACACCATTTTCGGGGTCGGTCGGCATAGGTATGATGGTGAGTGCGTGATGATATAGAGGGAGACTCGATCCATTGGCTTAAGAGGGTCGTGGATTGAATTCCAATATGGATTACTTGAAAATGAAAATCAAACGGTTTTTAAAACGCGGAAGACCTACCATGTTGGGTGTATGGCGACGCACGAACAGTCAAGGTGCCGATGATGGGTGGTGGTTTGTGGTTCCGCCCTAGGGTTGCCACCGCACTATCACCACCGTAGCGTGCATACCACATCCACACATACATGTGGGGGCTACTACTTTTGGTCAATCGATGGATAATGATATGGAAAGAATGGTGTCACGTAGTGTAACATATTTTTATATCAGCCTCATAGAATGAATACTAATTAAAAATGAAGAAGAGTTTGGATTACGGATGAACAATAAAGACTATCAATTTCTGTCCCCTCTCGAAAAAAGTGTTGCTTTTTTTTACTTACTCTTTATAGTGACATTCCTTCGTGCGTTGTTTTGCACCTCACCTGTACCTACCATTTGTATTTTTGGCAGGTTGATTTCGATACAAAGTCTGATAGTAAGTTTCGTCTAAATAAATAGCTTGACCGATAGTCAATCAATCACAAAGCAAATTGTCCACTCGTTCCGGTTAAGACGTGTTCAGTGCTCAGAACTTAAATTAATTAAATTTAAAACCCTTTTTTCTTAAAAACAAAAAAAAAAAACACAAAAAAAAAAAACAAAATGTATTCGAAATTCTCAATTGTGCTTCTCGCTGTTGTGTGTGCCACCGCTGTTGCCCTACCACATCAGGATAATAGTGATAAGGATATAATTAATGCCTTAAATAAAATCGATAATGAACCATCACTGCCACTGTTCGGAGGATTACGTATCGAACGGGTAGAAAATGGTCGTTCATTTGGTGAATCAAATTCTGGTGAAACATTCGAAGATCGTGCCGAACGTTATTTGGAATCGCACGAATTGAATTTGGCCTTCCCCGGTGAAGATGATGAGAGCGAAGATGAATTCGCTGGACGTTCTGCCGATGGTAAGGGTGAGGGAATAATTTTTTTATTATTGTTTTGTGTTGTTAAGGTTTTTTTTTTTTTAAATTTCCAAGATGTTCTTATAAAAATTATGATATTAAATTCTATTGGAAAGAGTACAAAATATTACAGCTAAGCTGTAGAATTCTTTAAAGAGCTCAACTTTAACAACTACATAGTTAACATATTTTATTTTCAAAGAGACAAAAATCAATGAATTCCAATTATTATATTTGAAACAACTTTCATTTTCAAATGTATAAATTTTTGTATTACATTTTAATAACAGTACTCAAATAGAAAGGAGGAATTTTCTCAATTTTATTGATTTGCCTTAACTAATTGATCTAAAATTCGAAAGCTCATACAAGACATTTAATTTTAAATTTACAAATGTTTCAATTTTTTTTGTAATTGTCTTGATTTTTTTATTACATTCCTAAATGCAAATTTTGAACGACTTTGTTTTCATGACTAAATAATTTTTATCATATTCTCTCATTTTTGGTTTCATTTAAAAATTGGTATTCATATAAATATTGATATGCACAATGCACATTATCATTCTTAAGCAACCTTTCAAAAAACAAATTATTTAAATAATTAATTAATTTGGTTCAGTTTAGTTTAGCTTTTCTAATTTACTTTCCATCCGTTATTCATTGAAATTTTCAATTGAATTACATACATAGATTTTTTAAACATATTTTTTTTTTGTTCAATTAAAAACTGAAATTATTTATGGATTATAAAAATTTACAACTTCGATGCGTGATATTCTTGATCAAGTCCTTTAACGTATAATTTGTTAAGGTGTAAAGGGTCACAAAAATGTTGATAATTTGTATTTAAAAACTTATTATTTTTTATAAAGGCAATGCAGGAAAGTTTTTCAGATATTAGAAATTTGTATGGATTAATTTGACTGAGCTTCTGGAGGGGGAACTAAGATTTTTTTTCCATAAGCAGAAATTTTTAATAGTGATACAAAATTTTTGAGTACCAAGACATTTTTGGATTAAATTCACAGAAATTCTGAGTACGGGAACGAATTGAGCAAGTTAATCCAAAAAATTTCACTCTAGGAATTTTGACAGCTAAAAAAAAAAAACAGATTGCTGGTATAATTTCACTCACAAGGCCGCCGATTTACATATTTCGACTTCTCAGTATTTTATTTCGCTCCACTTCATGTTGAAAAAGAGGAGACCATGTTTTTTTATATTTTTAAAAATTAAGTGAGCTGTCAAAATAATTGGTTGGTGTAAGTGCAATGTAAAAACCGTCTTAAAATCCACAAAAATCTGAACAGGCTATAAAAATCTAACATTAAAATAATTTTCTTATTGTCAGATATTTTTAAAACTTTTTATTTACATCCCTCTGTCAAAAATTAAGTAAGAGAATTTTTCATCCTCAACATTTTTAGAGAAAAACTGAGGGATTTTGCTCTTATTTTTAGAATTTCAGAGATATCTGATATCCTGATATCTAAAAAACATTAACGGGCTAATTTGGCCAGCTTTTATTTTTCTGAGAATTCAGCGGATCTTTCGATGAGGAAAAAAAACTTTATGAGTGCTCGAAACTGGTCAACTGAATATTAATAGTGACAAAATGTAGATAGGTATGTCATTTTAACATGATCACTGAACATACAAATTGCATGTCAATATTTTACAAAAATATTTATATAATCATAAGTTTTCTGTTTTATTTGTCGCATTGAATAAAAAATAAATTGTCACAAATTTATTTTTAATTTTCGAAAATTTGACTATAATTATTAGATTTTTTTGGATAATTTTACAAGCTTTTAATTCATTTTATAAAACAGGAAGCTTTATTATTTTCAAGAAATTACCAAGTGTCTTATTACACATAATATGTAGGTACATACATCACACTTGTCAGTTTTTATGAAAACGAGCATTTGACATCACTACACTATCACCTTTATCTATCTTCTTCATATCCGAAGTTTTTCAAACAAAATATCTACGCTCAAAAATGGTTCAGTTTGAAAATAAATTACATCGAAGTTATAAATACCAACAGTTAGGCAGCAAAGCTTTCGAACCATCTTATTATTTTAAAGGTTTTGATTGAAACAATAATCGCTTGGGTGAGCTTTCACCAAATTTTTTTTTATAGGCTGAAGTTAAAGCTATTTTACGACTGACAGCCCGATAGTCAGACTCATTTAGTGGAGCTTAAACTAAATAATGTTAATTTTAATTTGAAAATTTTTTTTGACTCAACTGATGATAATTGACCAAGGGTCTTCAAAGTCATTATAAATTATACGCATTAAGCTATCGAAGTAGCGTAATCAGGTCCATCTCAATGAAGGTTTTATTGTTATAATTGTATTTGAACGGAATGGAATTTTTTGAATTATTTAAGTATAGACAGTTTTGGACGTGCTAAAGAATTTACATTTTAAATGCAACAACTAATCCTCTAGTGACTTAGTTTTGCCCAGACTTAACAATTATCCTGCATATAGAAAGTTATACATACATATGTTACCAAAAACAAATCAAGTCTTTGCTATCGATATAATTTGTATGGAAATGTCAATATTTTTTTCTTTGATGACATCAACCAATTAACCCACCTACTATAATAATTCTTATTATAAAATTTCATTCATAGGTATCAGTTAACAAGAAAAAAGCCTCTGTCGTTTGGTTTATTATTAAATCTTCAAACTTTAAAACTATACCTACACACACCAATTTATTAATCGATGAACAAAATATCCCAATTTCCACACAAAACCTATTTTTATCTATATTTTAAACTTTATTTGAGCATCAAGAAAAAATTACAATCTTTAAAAATATTCTCAAGGACTCAAATGCCAAAAAAAAAATAAATAAAACCAGCTCGCAACTGAATGAACAACCCATTTGCACAGGTTGCACGTCTTTGAGCATCTGCAAGATATCACGTTCTCGTGATGATGCTTTAAATAAGAAAACCATAATTCCAATACAAAAAAAAAAACACAACAACTTTCTTTTCTCTCAACAATATAATACAATGAACATATGAACATCTGATGAATGACATAAAATAATTGTGATCTTGGGTAAAAGTCCATCTGTCATAATATATACCACTTACCAACCTAAAAAATAATAATAAAAAAAAACCAGAAAATCCGACTTTCTATAAATAAGATGGAATATTAGAAAGCTCTATATCTCTTTTTTTTAATATAAAGGGGTCTTAAGAAGTCGTACATATATACGAGTAGAAAACAGGTACATAGAAAGAGGAGGATATTAAATTGTGAAAATTACAACTTTAGCAATCAATATGAAAAAAAAGAAAATAATAATAATAATAAACAAATAACTGCTTCTACACTTTTTTTATTTAAGTTCTTTTTTCTTTCACTATATTCAAAGATATATTGTTCTTTTCAACTTCCCCATATCGTACAATATATTAACTGCGATATATAATTAAATTTATTCCACATTTTTACGTATCTCATGTTCGTTATGACGAAGATAGCATACAAAGACTTGATATGCGGCTATTCCGGAAATTCATTTTTACATTCTTATTCTTCATTTAGACCTTCTCACCATACTCTCGTCTATTTATGTAGGTAAGCATGTATTCAATGAGCTTCAAGCCCTTTTTTAAAGGAAGCAAGAAATAAACGGTTTTTCACTTCCGCGATATTGTATGTAAGTAAGATATACTTCTACGAATTACATATAGCAGTACAGAATATGCATACAAATGTGTATAGTAACATTTTTCAGATTCTTTCAAACATTTTTCTGAATGACAAGAAAAAAAAATAAAGTGTGACTGCCCCACCCTGTATTGTACATGGTTTATACAATTTGGGGCAGTGGGAGAAATGAAACCAAAAACAACTCTTAGCCTCTTTTGTATATACAAATATGTACTACATACATTCCTACCTACATTTTTCAGACCGCATTAAAAATACCTACCTACTAATTCATTTTACAATTGCACTTACAATCTTGGTTGAGTGATAAAAAAAGAAGATATTTGTACATTGTTTCATTTATAATGCGAAGACTGTTGTATCTGTATGCCTTATACTCTTATACCCACCAGCAGAAACATACAAATAAAAGTTCGTAGACCTTAAAAACCAGTCATTGGAAAAGAAGAGAGAAAGCAATTTTGTTTGGCGGTCACGTTCAAATTGCACGAGGAGAGCATGAATGTATTTGCCTTTCATGCCATCATGCACAGAGTATACCCCAACTCATCACCCCACTGCACATCCCTCCCGCAGTCAAGATTTATGGACTTTTTTTTTTTTTGTGTTTTAATTTTGTTTTGTATACTTTGAGCCAGCTTATAGTACATAGTAGTTGTAAAGTAGAAATTCATAAACAAAAAAAAAAATTGTTGAGTGAGACTGGATTGTGTGTAGTATAGAGTTGGCTTTAATTTCAAAACAACTTTCGAATTGTTGTTGTAGTTTTTATATATTGACCATCTATAAGTCCCACCCTTTTAAGAGAAATTCTCCTATAAGCTATGTAATGTAGATTCATATATTGCGTGGGTTATAGTAAAATACTTTCTATAATTATTTGCACAGCAGCGATATAATTTTTATGGACCTACCTTCCTTCTATATAATGTATACATATACACGATCCAGGCTTGTAACTAAGTTGTATAAAATGTTTGAGTATCGTTATGAATAAAAACAGACTGTTGCTAGCAAATGACTGAGAAAGTTGTTTCAATTTGTAATACAGATATATTGAATGGTTAAAAATTCAAGACACAAAACAAAACTTTGTTATAGAAATAAAAAAACATTTACACATAAAAGTAGTCTTTTATTTTATTTTTTTTACAAAAAAAATCGTGATCATTTTTTTAACACCTCCAAAAATAACTGAAATAATTGCGCAAAATTTTAAACATTATACTGTTAAGGTTTTAGCATGATACTCCTTAAAAATTTTCTAACTCTTTTCTAGCTCTAAGCTTTAATAAAATTTTCTTAGTTTTAAATATTTTTTTAAACTAGCATCATACTAAACCTATTTTCTTGATAAACTTAAGCTGAACGCGCCTAAAAAAGACAGTTCATCATGCAAACTAAGCAAACATATTGTCTTCAAATTTTTATTTGTCAAAGTGACATTTGGAATTAGTATGATACATAAAAGTTTAAATAGGCCTTTTTTAGATTTTAACTTTTATAAAATGTTAAAAATATAGCACGCATGCTAAAACTCATTTAAAATTTATAAAATCCTTTTTTAACCTAGCATAATACCTACTAAAAATCCTTTAACATCGTACTAATTTGTCTAAAATATTTTAAGAACTTCATAAGTGCCTTTTGCACAGAGTAAAAATTCAAACTAGTCAACAATAACTTATCTAATTTAAATGTACTTGTTTGACCATTAAAAATCAATTGTCTTCTTTATAAAAGTTGTATAACTTTAGACAACTGTCTAATTTTCGAAAATATGTTCAAAAACCTTGTTTATTGTTGTCTTATAGCTGCCTAACTTAGACACAAGATAGTCTTAACCGTGAATAATGTGATATTTATTTTTATTAAATAAAGCATGTTATTTCCACCAATTTGAAAATAGTTAAACAGTTTCCAAGTAGACAAAAATTTAATAAATCCAACTGCAAGTCTTTACAAAAATAAACATCATAAAATTATTATTTAAAACTAAAATTTACTTCGACTTATTGAACAATTAGTAAGTTTTACACAAATTGAGTTGAAGTGTAATAAAAATTGTTTCAGTTTAAATACAAATAAAATAAGTAGTAAAATTTTAAATGCAATAATAAATTGAACTATAAAGAAGTATTATTTGATTGCAAATATGATAACAAATCATTCAAGCCATAAACACAATATTCAAGATAATCCAAGGGTAAAATAATTTTTATAAAATAACTGCCCTATAGTTTTTTGGTAAAAAACCTGAATATTAGAACTATAACAATTAATTTATAAAATTCAAAAAAAGTTAATGCCCATTTTCAAGAATGTTTAAAAATTTTTCGTTGATAATTTTTTAATGCAAAAGTAATCGGTAATTTTTTTTAAATTTTGAAAAAATTGTTACTGTATCTCAAGATTAAAAGTTAAATCTGTTGAAGTCGGCATTACAATATTTGATTGTTTTAAATAAAAATTTAGTTGCCTTTTTATAAAGAAATTAATTGAGCTTTCACTTTGGAATAGTAAACAAGGTGGAGCAAAAGTTGTCACCGATTGCAAATAATGGCAAATATTAAAATCGAAACAATTTTATTCCGCGTTTTTTAGAAGTACATTATAACAATTGTTGACGTGTATTTTGTCACTGTTTACTTCACAAATGTGAAAGTGGAATTGACTTTATTTCCTACCATTTGAAACCAGTAAAAAATTTTGCGCCATCTTGTGTGTGCGTCAGCAGGAATGGATCATGCAATACAAAGTTATTAATCAGTTTTCCAGAAAAAATAAATAAAAATCATATCGACGTAATAGCAAGATTGTTTACACTTTTGAAAATGGCCAGTATAACTTTCGAAACAATTAAGAAATGAGTACAATATTTCAGTCAAAAATAATTATCTAGGTGTTATCAGCTTTCTAAAAAGAAAGCAATGAAAATTTGTATAGGGCTTTTACTAATAATTATGCTGCTAACTTTTCAGAGTTATAACCTTGGACTTCGATATCGTAGCATAAATAGAATTTTGTTGGAAATTCTATGTTTTACAATTTTTAAAATGAAAAGAATTTACGTCACTTCCTTAATGAATGTGAAAGATGAGAAAATGCAACAAAAATTAAAATGGCATATTTTGAAAAATTTCAAGTTGTACCAATTTCTTTCAACGTATAAAGTTGTCATAATTTGCCTGGCTAAACCCTCTTCCATAAAACCCAATTTACGGGATCGAAAATATAAAGTTAAAGAAAATACAAAAATCTAAATTTATAAGAAAATTGCATTCAATATATTATATCCCTCAGAAATTGGAGATAAATTAATGAGTAGTAATTGAAAGAGTATAGGCGTGTTTTTTTTTGGAAATTTATAAAGAATTGAACGAAAAAAAAAACGACATTAAAGCAAAGCGATTTACTTGTAAATATAACAACTTAGCTAAGTCTATATGGAATTAGCTAAGTCCAGATAATTTTCTGGACTTAACTTTAGTCAAGATAAAAACTGTATTAACGGAACTAACTATATTTGTTGAAGGTTTGAATGAAACAACAACAATTGGGTGAGCTACCACCAAGGTTTTATAGGCTGGAGTTTTAGCTATTTCACAACTATCCGCTATTGATAGTTTGTATAAAAAATAAAAAAAATAATTGGAGCCATTGAATGAAACAATTTTTTTCATTTTTTTATTTTTTTAAACTATAACCTTAAACAACTGAATAACAAAAGAAACAAGAAGCAACAGCTCTCTCGGCTAAAATACTAATATTTTTTTTTTTTAAATAAAGGAGTATATAAACTTACTGCATAAAAGCTTTATCTTTGAATACTTTTTACTTCAAATAGGCTTTTTATTTCAAACACACATCCTTTAAAATTTGTATTTTTGAATCAACAATTTTAAGATGGATTTAGACCATTATTATTCTGAGCACCACATTTGTGTAAATATTTGTATTTATAGCTATTGCTAGTTTATGAATGATGAATGTGAAAACACTGTTGCTGATCGATTAGAGAAAGTTTTTGCTCAGTTACATGTTTTAAGTTCCGATCCGGTAACTAAAAATCTTTAAACCTATTTTAATATTTTGTTTTATATTATAAATGTTGTTGTGCTAGATTAAATCACCTTCAATAGAGTGCATCAACATTAATGGAATATAAATACGGATAAAAGGCTTTTTAATCTGGAATTTTGTTGTGTATCTACAAGTGTATGAAACATTTTATTAAAAAAAAACATTTTGTTTTACCTATATATAGGATTTGTGAAATATACAAATTTTTAATAATAAGGGTTTTTTTTATAGAGGAGTATTTTATTCAGTCGTAAAAAATAATTAAAAAAATAATACAAATTCTTTAGAATTTTCAGATAATTAATTTTAAATTGCATTTCTTTTTATATTCTTTTTTTTTAAAGTTATATAAAGATAGATATAGATTTACAGTGACAATTCCGGATTATATACATAAAGCAAAAAATAAAAAAAAAAAAAAACAATGGATGGACAAAAATCCATGTCCATTGAGCGACTTAACGTTGTCATGTTGTTGGAATTCAACTGATAGGCTATCTATTCAATCACTTTGGAAAGAAACAAATGTGGTTTTTTGTATACCTTATATTATTTATTTATTTTATTATTTATTAATTTAAACAATTTAAATACCTATATACTTACATATGTATTTAAATATATGTAGTATATACATTTTTTGAAAAAAAAAATTGTGCATTGTCAATAGCAACGACTATACATTTTGGATAAAAATTTCATAATTATTAACATGTAAAATTAATGTACATTGTACATATACAAAACTTCTCATAGGTATTAACGGCATATAATGTGAACATTTATGGTTTTATTTATAAACTTTGTCTAATTTTAGACAACTGTCTAACTTTCGAAAATGTGTTCAAAAATCTTGTTTATTGTTGTCGTATAGCTGCCTAACTTGGACACAAGAGTAGATTGCCTTTATAGTGAATAATGTGATATATATTTTTATTAAAGGAAGCATATTTTTACCAATTTGGAAATAGTTAGATAGTGTTCAACTATCGACAAAAATCTAATAAATACGACTGTTAGTTTTTGTTTAAAATGTGCAACATTTCACACAATTATTTCTGAGAAATCTCTCAATGACTCATTGTTTTTTTATAAATAAAATAGCTTATCATTTTTAAGTTGCGTATTTAAAAAAAAAAAAAAACACATATGCCATTTTTTCGCTCAAAGGAATTTTATTTAAATTTTTTAGCCTTCTAATGACTTTATATATAACGATAAAATAAGAAAAGTAGGCGTGGAAGTAGGCGGTGCAAATATCTCAATGCCATGCTTTAGGTTAAAGAAAGCTTCATTACAAAAATTAAAAGTTCTTAGAACATTCAATAAGAATAAAACTAAAATATTATAAAAGTGGGCGTAGGAGAAGGTGGATTTTAGTAAAACCACTTTCTAAACCGTCTCGATTTAAATAACAAGAAAAATTAAATTTCACCGAAATTGATTCAAGAACTTGTCATGGAAAATGAAGTGAACGAATTTTAAAAATCGGTTCAGTATAAAGTTCCAGCTATATACAAACAAACTAGACTAATTTTAGCAATTTATAAAGGTTCTCCGAAAATGGAGAGACAAATTCAAAGTTACTGCCTAACGAGAAACGACATCTAAAGTTTTGAAATACGTTGCATCAGTGTTGGTACTTGGTATTCTCATTAATAGCCATTTAAATTAATTTGAATTAACATCGTGCAATTGAATAAAAGACTACTTTTAGGAAGATAAAAAAGTTTTGGCTATTGTTAAAGTATACTTTTTGTCTATTATTTTGTAAAAAACAAAACTGCTGTTTTTAACGACGCACTTGAAGTTTTCCACCATTGCTTTTCTCTGTAGTTAGTCATAATAAATTTTTGAAAGGAACAAGAACACAATTCAATAGTATATTTTTAGGAAAAAATAATAAAAAACAAATTTGATACAAACCTAAAATTATACCATTAATTATTTCTTTTTAATTTCTCCTTAAATAGAGTCACGTACCAGGAGGGTCAGGAAAGTTTTGTTGCCACTTCTTTTGGCTTTGAAGTTGAAAAAAGCAGTAGTCTTCAAGGTTCTTTTCATGATCGTTAAGTTCATCTCCCTCAAGGCTTTGGCTATCAGTTTCTTAGCTCTCATCTTCGCCGGTAAGTTTCGTTTTGTTTTTGTTTTTTTTTTTTGATATCTTATTTAAATAATTTATGATCAATCTTTATTTATATTCAGGTGCCACCTTCTTCAAGGATCTCTTGGCCAAGAAGAAGGATCATGTTACCACCGCATACATCACCGGAAGCCCATTAAACGCTGAAATTGTACATTCTGACTGGAGTCGCAATGGACAAGCTACTGCTCAAGATCTAGCCTACAATCACTATGGACTAACCCAACCCTACTAAATTAATTTAACCAAAAAAAAAATAAAACCTCCTTTGTAAATTAATTTATAAGACCCTATAGGATTTATAACTAGTTAGACCAAATTATTTAAAAAAAAAATGGATTTTTAAGAAAACGAAAATGGCCACTGAAACAAGGACAATGATGCCCAACATTAATCGACAGAGATGATGTAAGAGAAAGAGAGAGCTCTATATAAGACGGATGTAAATATACAATTCCGAAAACAATTTAATTTATTTTATTTCATAGTTAAAATATTTAAACAAACACAACAACAAAAACTAATTATTTATTTAATTATGAAAATATAAAAGCAAAATATGTAAAAAATTATTCCACACAATCGTTAAAATTAATAATAATTATTTATATCAACATAATAAAAATTATTTCATAAAAAAATTTATCATTCATAAGACTCAGGATCATTATAAATGTTTGTGTGGAAAATAAAAAAAAAAAAGCACGCAATTGAATAAAAAGAATTCAAATACAAATTCAAAAATATTTTTATTTTTTATTTTAACAATGGAAATTTGGAAAGGGAGGAAAGTAAAACACAACTAGAGCGCACTGATTAAATTCCAATAAAATTAGACTTTCACTTAAAAACAAAATTCTATTAAGCTGAACACGATTATCACGCAAGGTTTACAAGTAATTTCCTATCTCATTTAGAAATGTGAATTTAAATGAAAAATAAGATGATTTGGAATCGAAGAAATTTTCAATGAAATCAACTAAAGTATTAAGCATTTCCTTAAAGTGCCCTAAATTTGAACAAGGGACCTACTCTTTTTTTGTAAATGGTTTGAAAACTATGAAATTTTGGGAAGGTAAATATTTTTTTTAAATTTAGCCATTGTTTGTACAATTCTCAAACACTACCGTCGGCCTCGATGCTTGACAAGTTAAATTTGTTCCGTTATATTAAGTTCTATCATTTTGAATGTTTTTTACTGAAATCGATTGAAAAGACACAGGTGTATTATAAAAAAAAAACCCGCCCGCATATATAATTGCCTTTGTCACCCTAAATGCCGAAACCATATATTATATATACCTACTCACTCGTACAACAATATAAGCTGCAATATTTTTTTTAATTCAAATATACTTTCCCAAAAGCAAAGTCTCTTATCTGTACAATTTAACAATTAAAGCTTTTCCTCTTGTTCCTTTATTCCGTGGAAACTTTTGCAGTAAAATTCAAATGATTTGTGTTTTTTTTTTAAACAAATTGCTTGAACCATAAAAATGTCAAACTTCCCGGAAATTACCAAAAGCTTAAACGTATTCTTATTCCCAAAAGCCCAAAGTATAAAGATAATATCCTTAAGCGTATCAGGAATATAATAGAAGTATGTACATCTACATTATACAATATACATATACATAAATTTGAATTGTTCAATAAGGTATGTATGTATATAGCAACAATGAGATAATAACTAATTCGTTTGTTGAACTACATTAGCACCAGCTGTGTAAAAAGATGAGCCACTACGTTTGTCGTTTATACGTACAAGGGGTTTGAAACTGTGACAAAGAAATTTAAAACATAAATCGAACTCCCCAGTGATCAATTACCTTACCCTATAGAATGTCTTGTTTTTATGCTCCAATTGGGATGGGAAGTAGAAATATTTTAACTTGATGGTGACAACCTCGTCGTACTAGTAGCGCACAACATCAGGAAGGAAAAATTTGTATAAAGATATACTTGTGGGAGTTTAATGTTGTTGATTTTTGACTCGAAATTATAATTTTATTGGAATTACTAGCATTAATGATTAGAGGATATAATGAAATTATGAGATTTTTATAAAATAAAAAATTAATTTTTTAACGCGTTTTTAAGTTGCTTTTCATTTGACCTTCCGTTTTGAAAATGAGTTGATATAAAACTGAGCCACTCAAAGACGAATATCTGTGGTCACAAGGAAAAACCACTAAAGTCTGTTTTACTCATTTTTCAGGAGAGCAGTTTAAATTTTTTGACAAGCGCGTGAAATTACAAATGACTCTACTGGGCAATTGGAAACTGCGATAGCGTTGAAACAAAAAGTAAAATAAAGATAATTTTACTCTTTCTTAGTTCAAAATTAAATTTTTTTGAGAAAAATAACTATAAACGAAAACGATATTATATCACAATTCATTGGGTTTGGTTGACAAGGACGTTGCCCAAATAACATTTTTCCTCTCATAAGATGCTCCAAGAGTTTAACTAGACTAATGTAAGGGAGCTAAAAGTAATCTTGAAGACTACTTCTAGATTGTTAAAATACTGTTAAAAGCGTTAAATGGCCTAGTAATGGGAGGCTCTCACCTCAACTTAGTCTTGCTATGAGAATGCGTCTCTTCTAATGAGATGCGCTCAAAAGAGAACAATATTTGTATTTGTATTTGTAAACTTTAAAAAATTATGTATCCTTCTCTCAGAATAATATTGTCTTTCTCATTTTTTCAGAGAGCAACAAACTACTTTTTTATTTTGTGTGTATGTCGCATGTCAAAAAACTAATAGGCTTGTGTGACAATTTATTTTGTAAGTCAATCAATTATATTATTATGCGTTATAATGGCGAAACTTTATATTTATTATTTTTCACACACGGGAACCAAAATATATATGCGGTTGAAAATGTATCTACTAATTTGAGCTTTTACCTCGAAAAACAACAACGCGCCTCTAAAATAATGCATATTTAAATTATTTTATTTATAATTTTCAAATATTAATGATCTCATTAGCATCCTATTGCAAAGGTTTTGGTATTTCAACTCCCGATATTCTTGATATAGGAGGTATTATACTTAGATCCTGTAAGCGTTTTCATAGAAGAATAGAATGACTAAAACTCTTATAATTGTGTTCTTGTGGGATCATGAAGTCTTCGAACATATGTTTAAAGCTGAAGTTTCACAAAAGGATTATTATAAGACTATTAGTTTATAAAATCCTATTTCAAGAAGAGAAATTTATTTAGAAATAAGACTTGAGTATTTTGAAGAGAGAAAAGTGTTTGACTCTCAAAATAAAAACGTTACGAGACTATTTTAAGTTTCATAACAAGATAATAGTTCTTATGGGATATAAAAGAGTCTTATGCGAGTTTTTTTCAGATTTCGAGAGCTAAGCTCTTGAGAGTTTGTTAGTTGGGTGAGTTTCGATAAACGTATAAATATTGTTTAAAAGTTTTATGTAAAATGTATACGTCACTAGCCATTCTTTAGACGTAATTACTGCAAAATCTTGCTTCAAGACCTTGATCGGATAAAAATTAATTGTTTACAAAAAATATTGTAAAATCAGTCATTTTAGTTTCGTAAAACCAAAATGTTATGTTAATATAATAGAAAAAAAAAACAATGAAACCAACATTTGTATTAATAAATTAATTTTATACAAAATATTCCTTAAATTGCTTTAAAAAAAAATTGTAACTTTATTTATACATGGTCTTAGAGAAAGAATAAATTTGTTAAAGAAGGAATGTGGCAGCAAGAGTTAGGTACTTTTTATGAGGAAAATCTATTGAGAAAAATGTATCCACTTACTGCATACTATAAACCAGGGCTGTAGCTTGAGTTGGTGGGGCCCCGGGGCAAGATCAAATTTGGGGCCCACAATAACAACGAAATGATCTATCAGCGAAATAATAAAAATTATAATTATAATCTTGGTCAAATATCAAACAATTTAACAAAAAAAAAAAAAAACAAAAAACTAAACAACAAATTGCCAAATGACTTTTATGAAATGATTAAAAATATTTTTGAATTTTTGAAAAACAAAAAACGAAATATAAAAATGCTGATTCTAAAACATATGTATAATAAATAAAAAAGTAAACGTTAATTTCCAATACTAGGGATTGTGAATTAAATGAATATTATTTAACGACTTAAGTTAAACAAAGAAATGCCAAATGAATTTGTTTGACCAAATTGACCCTGTACACCTGTCACCCTGTGAGATGATTGAAATTGTTTGTTTTTTGACTCTTAAAAATTATATATTCCGATGAACCATATTCTTTCATTTATTTTGTTAAAATTTTGATTTTGTTTTTTTCGGTGGTTGACAAAAAAAGGTGTAAATGCGTGGACTCACGGTTAAGATGTGTAAACATAAACGGTCCGCCCAAGTCCCAGATAATAAATAAAATAAAATGAATTGAAGGAAATAAAAAAAGGTATAAAGATTTGCCAATAATTTTTCAATATAAAAAAAAAATAGAATTTTTGAAAAAATATAAATTTGTGCAAACAAAATTTTAAAAATAATTGAGGAACCGTTTTCTTAAGAAATTATTTTTTATGAATGTACCTATACTATATACCTACATATATATAATATTTTCAACATTTTTAAAATAAAAATAGTATGCCATTTTTGAGTATATTTTATAATTTACACTTAAAAATTTAAATAAATAAAATTCATTACTCCGCTTTTAAAATATTGTTTTTTAAATCTTTACGTTACGTACTTACCAACAAGCCACCAGCCACTACATTACCGAGATAGATAACGGAAATATCGGGTTTTTCAACAGGGACGGTACAAAAGTAGAGTAACAGGGACAGCAAACGACGCCATATTTCTTGCCGCTCTTTTGACATTTCTCTTCAGTAAGGTTTGCCATTTCATGATGGAAAGATATACGAGCCAACAACGAGTCTAAATTATTAAAATTTACTACCGAAATTCGGAGTCGGTGACTGCAACTTTAAGAACGTTAAGTACAATTTTTTGTCGTAAATGACGAAGCTCATTTTTGGCTCAATGGATTCGTCAATAAGCAAAATATGAATTATTGGTCGGGTGAATATCCACATTTGCTTCATGAATCACCACTTTATCCATAAAAATAACTGTTTGGCGCGGTTTGCATGCCGGCGGCGTTATTGGGCCATATTTTTTTGTCGACGACAACGATCGTCACTTTACTGTGAATGGCCAGGGTTATCGCGCCATGATTACCGATTATTTTTGGCCCGAATTGGATGATATGGACTTGGAGAACAACAGGACGGCGCCACAAGCCACACAGCGAATGTCACAATCAATTTATTGGAAACCAAGTTTGGAGAACCTGTTATCTCACGAAATGGTCCAGTCGCTTGGCCGCCTTGGTCGTGCGATTTAACGCCGTTAGACTATTTCCTGTGGGGCTACGTCAAGTCTATGGTCTATGCCAACAAGCCAGCGACGATTGATGAACTTCGTACGAATATCGAACGTGAAATTGCAGCAGTATCGGCCGATTTATGCTTGAAAACCGTCGAAAATTGGGTTCAGCGTCTGGACTTCTGTAAGCGTGCCTGTGGTGGCCATGCAAAAGAAATCGAGTTCTATACATAATGGCATCAAACGTACTTTCACAGGAATAAAGAATTTCATTGATATCCAAAACCGTTTTTGTTTTATTTAAAAAAAACTTTTGTAGCGCTCTTATTGAAAAACCCGATATAAGTTTGTTTTCAGTTTTTTACGGTTATATGACAGGTAGCAGCCTGTAGCGTATCCTTTAGTTCGAAATATGTCATGCCGGATTTGAAATGATGTAGACCAGTGTTTCTCAACCTTTTTTTGGCTATGTCCCACCAGAACCTTTCCAAAATCCTCATGTCCCCTCATGATCTCGGTGATCTCAGCAATCGTAGTTAAATGAACATGACTCCTCAGCTAAATTTCTCAGTTTTGCTGTCAAAACTATGAGGAACAAAAAAAATCTCTGAGATCCCTTTTTTCTGGACGTATTATAACTACTTTATACCTAAACAATTTTTAACACACAAAATTTGAAATGTTCAATCAAAAATTGAATGGCTGATATGAGCGAACTTCATATTCAATGACGTATCGCCCGACCCAAGTCATTTTGGTAGCTTTCACTTTCAACGAATGTCGTACCGACATGAAAAACATTTTCAAAGAACAAACATGTCGAGCAGCTCGCATTATTTGCACCAATAATAGCGCATTAATTTTATTTATTTCCTATCTCGTTTTATTATTTTGCTTACATTTCAAACCATTCTCTTTTTAATCTTACGAGAAAAATTGAAAGAAGACGTAAAATTGAAATTTTCGCTCGTCCTACTGCTGTTCACATTTACTACAGCGTTGGTTCGACAGAGCAAATTATTTAAAAAAAATTAACTACAGAGCTACTTCGACTGGTGTTCAGATTACAAAAATCTAACGGCACAACGCATGTTGATCAACACGGCCCTATTAGGAAGAAATCCATAGAAAATAAGTAAACACAGTAAGTTTGTTTTCAAAACATTGTAGAACCGAACTTCAAGTAAAAAAAAAAATCAATAATAGTAATATGTACATATGTAATATTTAAGTTTAGTGAAATCCTTGCGCTAGATGCCTCCTTCAAATAAATTTTATGTCAGGTTAAAATTTAGAAAACTTCTGTCTCATGTCCTTTTTTTATCAGCAAGTCATTCATGGCATTTGATTGCCATAGATGCGTTCAGAAATATATATCTCCAAGGGTGGAAACACAAGAAGCATAGATTTTTCGGAATGAAGTGTAATGCAGCATAATTTTAAATCTCTTCTTAATGAGCGTTTTCATATAAAGTGTTTTACGTTGAATTTGCTCTTTTGGAAATTAAATTAATCCTTTTGCAGTTTAAATTCACATGAAATTCAAAGAAATTTTCAAAGGAATATTTTTTTTTTTTTGCAAAATGGCGAATTTAATGTGAAAATACTTCTTACAGAAAAAACCATTATTATCTTTTTCTATATAAACTGTAAGTAATAAAAAACTTGCCCAATTACCCTAAATGCCAACAATTGTCGAAAGCATCTATTATATGAGTACTATTTCTTCTCAAAATTAATTTCCCTTTAACCCGAATTGAGCTAAGCTATATTTTGACATAATTATAACAAAAGGTTAATTTATTGTTTTGACATAAAAGAATTAAACTTTTTATCATTTCTTGTTCTGTCACCTATGTATAAGCCAAATTTACTCAACCGAGAAGAACTTAAAAGAAAAACACCACAAAGAACAAAATGTGTACGTATTCTCAGTCTAATTGCAGTTGACCATCAGATTGGTGGACAGGCCATTGTTATGCTTTAAGCCAATGTTAATGGACAAAAAATAGTATTATTGCAAAGGAAAGTGCCTCTGGTATATTACAATAATAGGGAAAAGTCTTAGGTGAAAATTTTTGTATTATAAGTGCTAAAAGATTCATGTTTCGGCGAGGGTCCATCACGGATGAATGATGAACAATCATTTTTGCTTTCGTTGTAATGAGCTATAGAGAGGCAATTTGTGCGGTAGGTAATTGTAGCATCTACCTATATTTTTGGTCATTTCTTTTTTTTTTTTTTTTTTCAATTTGGATTTAGTTTTCTTTGATCTTTAAGTATTATAAGACTACTTGAAACCTATCACTTTGTTTAGCAACTCAAATTGAATTCCATAGTTCTTGTATAAATCGCGGCTTCTTTATAAGGCTTGACATTAGTTCTGGTTTGACCATTCATACTGTTAGTTGTATAAGTTCTTCTTGTTCTCAAAAAGGATATTCATTTTTGGCAAGGATTTTAAGTGTTTGGAAAATGCAAATTTTAAAGAGAGTGTTAGTATGTGTTATAGTACTTCTGGGCTTTTTATCAAATGGACTTACAGCAAGTATTGAAAGTAAATTAGAAATGAAAAAGTCCATTGAAAATTGTGAAAAAGAATTAAGTTTTACGTGTCTTAAGTTGGAATTTGTAAAGCTTCTCGAACAATTAATGGAACGCAGAGAAATTGATATACTCCCAGGATTAAGTTTAATTCAAGATACAAATGTGACATTGCAGAAGAACACGGAATTAATTGCTGGTAAAATTGGGTATCTAAATAAATTAAATTGAATGTTTCTCAAAAAAAAAAAAAACAAAAAAAAAACACTTCTTTAACAGCCGTTTGAAACTCCAAAAGCTAGACTCTACATACTTTCTGTTACTAAAAAAATTAAAAGTTCTTTCTTAACTTTTAAATTTGTGATTTTTCGACGAAAGAATTAAAAAAAACAATCTCGAATACCTTAAATCACCAACTTGTATTTTATTGAGAGGATTTTAAATGATGGTTCCAAAGAAAGTGATATTTTAACTATACTTAAATTTTACCAATTTAAAAAAATAATAATAATTTTAAAAGTACATTTTATGTAATTTGTTTCTCCTTGAAATCATAATTTTCTTTTCGTTTTTTTTTATATCAATAATGTTTTCAATACTTGAAACTTGAAAATAACCTTTTATATGGACAACACCATAACCATATTGGTTATCAATATCAATTGAACTAGAAATAACCAATAAATGTTCTTACGTGGGTGTTTAAAACGTCTAAATTTGACTCTTAAGTTAAACAATTTGAACACGCATACATTGAATTGAATGGAAATACAAAAAAAAATCCTGGATTTCAAAATTCTGTAAATTATCTAAACAATATTTATTTAATAGTTTACAGAATTTTGAAATACAGAATTATAGATTTACAGAATTTTGGAAAACAGAATTTTTTGAAACCGAATTTTGACAAATACAGAACTATAACCCTAACCCGAAAATCTTATTTTTTTCAAAAAACAATTTCCCGGATTTTTATTAATTGAATTCAATAAGCTAGATTTGGTAAAACAAAAAATTACGAAAATTGATCATTAATGGCATCTTGAGAAAGAGCTGTAAATGAGAAACCTCATCTAAATGTGTAATTTTTTAAAAACTCCAAAACTTTTATTTATTCATTCATTCAATATGATGAATATATATTTTGGATAGGAGTTTTGTGTAGTAACATAATTTCATATGAATATTGAAGATGTGAATGCAATATCATTAATTTTATCGTCCTACCACCATTTTTTTTAATATTCTAGAGTTATAACAATTTTTCGTTTTACAAACCGATCAATTGAATTTTTTTTAATCCAAAATTTATTTTTCTGAAAATTTTGATATGGATTTATTATTTGAACTTTTTTTCTTTTCAAAATTTTGAGTTTAAAAATTGATTCTTCAAAAACAATTGACCAACTTGACTAAATTTGAAAAAAAAATAATAAAGAACGACAGGCGTATTTATTAGTTTATTATATTATTGTTTTTGAATAGTTAGACAGTGACTTGATAGTCCGAAACATTAAATAGTTGGGAATTTCTACCTTTGAAAAAATTAATATAGGTAATCTTCAAAAGACAATGTCAATCGAAAGAAAACTCTAAAAAATGCAATCCAAAAAAATCGCTCCGCTTGAACAAAATCCCAAATAAATATTTTGTCTTGCTAAAATTTACAAAAATCCCCAATAAATTCCATCGTAATTACAAAATACAAAATAATAATAAAAGATGGAAGAAAATTAATACCAAAAATAAATTTATAAATTTTTTTAAACGAAAAGCATTTTCTTTATTAAAGCTAGCTTTAAAAATTCAAAAATTTGAGTTTTTTAATTGGAGAGTGAAGTTTTCCAAAAAGTCATAAACCCAAAAATATAATCCCCAAAGCCAAAATCCCTAAAATAAAACTTGTAATAAAGATTTCCCAAGATAAAACCCCTTGCAGACAAAATCCCCAAAAAAAAACAAAAAAAGAAGATGTGCAATGTCCTTTTTAACTTCATAATAATATTGTGTTTGTATAAATAACAGATAATGAGTCAAAAAAAAAAAACAAATCAAACATAATGCAAAATATTTCATCACAAACACAAAAGGTAATCATTAAAAAGCTTTACAGCAATAGACTCGATTTAATATCTACGGACCTGGACTGGTTCGGTGTTATTTATAAAAAGAATGTATTTTATTATATTTTACTTAATATGTTGAGAATTTTTGGGGATTTCTGGAGATTTGGAGATTTTAGCAAAAGAAAATATTTTGTACATAGGGCGCCTTTTCCCATTGGGATTTTGTCTTTTTGAATTCGATTTTTTGGGAGATTTCGTCCGATTGAGATTTTGGTTTTTGAGGATTACGTATTTTTCACAGGTAAAATAACTGAAAGGGCATCATTTCTTATTTAAAATAAATAAACTAAAGTGAAAAAATAACTGAAAAAAGTTGAACAAAACGAAAGCACCACAAATTTACAAACCCTCGTTGTGGTTTTACTAATGATTCTTGTACTTAAATTATTGTGAATTCTTTTTATTTTTTAATTATCTTAAATAAAGTTCCTCGGAATTTTGTCCATCAAACTAAATTTTTACTTGGGAATTTTAGCTTAAGGGATTTTCTTTTTGGGATAATGGCTTTTAAACTGTTGCACTTTTTCTTTTCTAAGGCGGTGGGTATTCGATCCTTCTTTTTATTATTTTTTTAGTATTATTATTTCAATTAATAATTACAAAGGAACCTAACTTGAAAACCGCGAATTAAAATAAAAATTATGAAGGAAAACTTACTCGAATTAAAATCACAGCGCGAATGATTTGACAGATCATTAGAAAAAAGAGGCAACGAAAGAGAATGCGAAACAGTAGTTTGTGCTTTCGGTGGAACGAAATGTTTTATTGCAAGTACAGTGGGGTACTTGCAAAAAATGGACGCCAGGAATTTTTTTTTTTATAAGGCAAGAAAAATTGCAAAATTAATATTTTAACAAAGAAGATAAAATAATGAAAGAAGAAATCAAACAAATAAAACACAAATTCAACACAAATTCATATGGACTTCAATTTTTCTTTATTTCGGGAAACCTTTTGGCTGAAATCCAGGATTAAAACAAAAAATGTTTTAAACAAAAAAAAACAATAGGTAAAGGTTTTTTTTTAGAGGGCTTACGGGAACCGCTAAACCGAAACAAAGAAAATAAAAATAGGCCGTTAACGCAAAAAAAAATAAAATAATTACCGCTTCTCACACTTAACTGGGATTATAACAACGAAATTGAATGTAAAATCAAACTAAAATCTAATAAAATAAAAAGCCGATCGAAATTTTATTCATAACTAACGATAAACTCAAGAGCACAATTTATTTTTAAAAATTACATTGGATAAAATATCCGTTATACTTATCTTTCTTTCTTTCGAATTTTCTCCTCCCTAATCTCCTCTTTCACCTCGACTACTCCTTTCCTTCTTTATAATTTTTCGCACCTCGAATCTTTCAGTTTCCTCTTAAAAACTTCCTCGATTTTTTTTTATAAATTCCTTTTCTCGATTTCCTTCTCCGTCTTTAAATATTTTCCTCGTAAACCTCACAACAGAACTTGTTGTTTGCCAGTTTTCGATTCCCCTATTTTAAAATTTCTTCAAGATAAAATCCCAAAGAGATGATGTGCACGTAGTGTGTCAATAGTCTATCTTACAGAAAAATATAATTTCATTTTGTGTTTCTTATAGCTGCGGTAAAATGCGTAGGTAATCTTTTAAAAAAGGAAATACATACGTCCCAAACGCCTGTCATCCAAATTACTAAAGTACTGCATAAACATTTCTGTTTAAATTATTATTATTAAAAAAATAAGCCTTATTTATTATTTCCCTCCCCTCTTTTTAATTTATTTTTAATTAATATTGTTAAACCTCCCAATTACTTTCACACCTAAATTATAATCATTAGTGTTATTTTCACTGGATTTTCATAACTTAAAATTGAAGACCCCATGATTGAAACTGTAGGAGGGTTTATATTAAAAAAATAAATTTTTTTTTTAATAAAATAAAAGTGCCTCATCGCATTTATCGCAAATATTTTTTAAGAAGATCATTAAAATAATAACTTTGTAGTGTATATGTAAATATTTATATGTATATTTTAGTTAAAAAATTCTGAAATTATATCATATTTTATATATTGTTATAACAATTTTCAAATAAATTAAATTAAAAAAAATCATCATCAATGTGTTTGTGTTATTAGAAATTGCTCGAAGTTTGCCAAAGGATCCCGATCAGCGATTAAATGTATTTATAATGAAAAAAATAAAAAACTTCCTTCAATCTCGTTCGTTGCGGTTTAAATTGCTAGCATCGGATGATTCATCATTGGAAGAATTCTCAATAACTGGACGAAAAGGCAAATTTCACAAAAAAGGAGGAATGGAGGCTCTCCTTGCTGCTGGCTTAATGATGAAAGGTATGTTAAAATTATCATACATATTACAATATTAATTAAACCATATATTTATATACAGGAACATTAATGGCCTTAGGAATGGGCACTATCGCACTCCTAGCTGGTAAAGCTCTGTTAACAGGTTTAATGGCATTAACACTTTCCGGTGTTATTGGATTGAAAGCATTGACATCATCCGGAGGTAAATCGACGACTTATGAAATTGTCTCGAAACCTGTTTATACGTCATCACATTCGCATTCTGTGAGCCACGATGATGGTCACCAACATGGTGGACATTACACTGCACACAGTGGCAGTGGCTATGGAGGATATGGCAGATCGATAAATTTGGATTTACCAAATCATTTAAAAGCACTTAAATTAAGCTGAACGCTGTAATTATAACTTAAAAAGAAATTGTATGCATACATATTTATTTATTATATCTAGAAATATTTATTTTAAACTTAAGTTATATTTATTAAATTGACTGGTTATAAATTTTTGAGTAATGATTTTATGTCGGTTTTGTTGTTTTATTAATTTTTAAGTGATACAATCATAAGAAGGAAAAGGTTTTAAATTATTTGGCAGTTTAAATGATAATTGAGCCCCAAAATATACACAAAAATATATAAATATTGTATACACACACGACTTATTGCATACTAATAGGTGTTACGTGAGGCAGATTGATTTTTAAGTCAATTTCAATTAAAACGAAAGAGCTGACAAGCAAACTTGTGCTTCATCATCATGTATTTTAATCTAAAATGTGAGATGATAAAATTATTATGTGAAGGTTTTTTTAATAATACAAATTCTATATACTACTGAAATACATCAGCCAAGTAGAATCCACAAAAATTTAGGCGTTTCGTCCCGGCGATCTCACTTGGACTCATCAGTTGACTAGTGAGGACCTTGTCAATACGCAATTTTTGTTAAGTTCAGTTCATCTAACATAGATTTCATGACGAATATCTAGTCCAAGTGAGATCGCCGGGACGAAACGCCTAAATTTTTGTGGACTAAAGGCCGTTAAAAGCTATTTTGAATATAAAATTATTATGGAGGAACTTTAAATGATTTATTAATGCAATTTATGTTAATATGAATACAAAATTCTTACAGATGTGCTGTTGAAGCGTTATGCGAATAATAACTGTTGTTTTCTTTATGTGTCTTGTCACATTTCTATGAATAAAAATATATTTTTGTATGCTAAGAAAATGTTACAAATAATATGTAATATTTTTTTCTAAAGTTACTATTGAGAGGTTATGACTGATATACTGACAGTATTTCTTATTGTTGTACTGACAACAAATGCTATCAGTCATTGACAAAATATTCCTTTGTATATTTCGTGCATTTATAGCTTTAATGTATGGAAATCAATATTTCTTTTTTTTCTTTAAAATGAGATACTCTTTAAGAATTTTTAAATACCCCGTAGCATAGGAATGGATTTGAAAACCATCGATATCAAATAATCACAGGAAAACATTTTTCTTCAAAAGATATCAATGAAAAATCTTTAAATTAACAATTTTTTACTGTTATTTATTCCATATCAACTGCGTTTGTATATAATTCCAATTCCACATAAAATATAAACATTCAAAATATACAAACCTTTATTCATACATAATACACAAACATATGTATACGTAATGCCATTTGAATGGAAATGCGAATTTATGTCGTTGTTTTTTTTTTTTTTCCTTAAATCTGTATAGTATTTCCAAAAGAAACACAAAAGAATTCTTTTCTTATTGTTATTAGGTATTGTTTTAGAATATGCACAAGAACATGTAAAATATAATGTACGTACCAAAGCAGGATGGCAGAATACATAAAATGATTGACAAGCTTGTGTGTGATTTCTCAATAACATTTTAATTAAGAATTAAATCAGTATAGTATTTCCATTATTTCCAATATAAACACACAAAAATCCTTGAACAAATAATGAAAATCTTTTTTTTATCAAAATCATGTCAACAGCTTAAAAAAAATAGTAATTTTTTTTTACAACCATTTTATAAAAAAAAAAAAAAAAAAAATGTTTATAAAAATAACCTTCCATAGAAATATATTTTTGGTTCTCGATTTTCTCAAAAACAATTCAACTAATTGTGATCATTTTTTTATACGGAATGTTTAAAAAAAAGTTTTGAAAGTTTTGTATATCTACTAACAACATTTTTTTTTGATTTTTAAAAATGCGTCAAATTTGTGACTTGACTTTTTCGATTTTTATTATTAAACTTGGCAACCTGCAGTTTTTATTCTTTAAATGAAAAATAACGTTATCTACCATACAATTGTTTAAAAGCCAACAAGGAAAATATTAATTTTCTCAAAAAGGACTCTTACGATTTTGATTAAATTTTTTTTTTATGTGAGCTAATATCAGTAGGTACCTACGATCAGCCATATTATTATAATATATCTCTCATATAACCATAAGTAGTTCTTTATTTTTAATTAATAAAAACATATAGTAAAATAACAATTTAAAATATTATATTTATTTAAAAGATCTTTTTAACATTTGACTCCTCAAAACTTTGTAAGCTTGCTATAGCTATTTATAAATATTATTTTTGAAAAATACATTATTCAAAAGCTTTTCTAAAAGCTCACTTTCAAGTACAATTAGATTATCCTTCCTACTTAGAAAAGGAAATTATAAGGAAATGAAAAGTTGTATATACGAAATGTCAAATCGGTGACTGAATGCAAGAAAAAAAGAAAACAAAAAGTTATACAAGATTAAAAACATTAATAAAATATTAATTATTAGAAAAAAAATAAACTGTTTGAAGCGATATACTTGGAAATTGTGTATATTTACTAATAATAATAAAAAAAAATGAATGTATGAAGTGCTGCGTGAAATTGTGTACAAAAACCAGAAAACGGCGGACAGGAGCATTTCCTTTAACAGGTAAGTTTTATCGGAGTTTTTTCTAAGAAAGTGATGTGAATTTTTCATATTTTAATTGATTACCAATCAAGTAACACATTTTTAATGATCTATACTCTAAATAAAGCTAAGAAAAATATTAATTAATTGCAAACTTGCACATGGTTTTCTGTTTATAATTTCGAAACAAGAAATGTCAAACTGCGATTCTGTGAAACAGGGAAGTATTTTTGTTTTTTTTTTTGGCGCAACTATTTGTTAAGCGCCATTTATATCAGGAAATTTTGCTATTAAATCGATTTTGGACGTTTAGAGTTCGTATATTTATGTTAACATATGTGCCTATATCTTCAAAAATTTGCTCGATTTGTTTTGTATTCAAGTTATTACTTCAAGTTTTTAATATTATTTAATTCGTCTATTCAGGAAGATGTCCAGTAAATATTTGATTTATTTGCTTGAAAAAAAAAAAAAAAATATTTAAAATAATTTCATAAATCATTTCAAGTGTTTCCGAAAGTCTAGAGGAATAAGGAAAAATGAAAAAGAAATGAAGACCAATCAATAAGAACAAATTAACAAAAATGGTTAATTTTAAAGGGATTTGACGAAGTGAGCTAATTTTTATAAACATAAAAAGACTATGGAAATAATTTGTGTGTTAATTTATTGACTATTAAATATATCAATTTATAAATATCAAATATGCATTTCATTTTTCAAATTTCTTTGTATTTCTTTCATGCTTTAAAATCTACATTTCGTTTTTTACACATCTTTAATGATGTTTTAGGGGTCTTCCAAATAAACCCGAAACATTCCATGACGACAAATTTTTTTTTTGTTGTATCTGTCATATTTTGTATCGTTACGAATGATTTGCTATGATTTCGCGTTGGTTTGGGAGACCCTTTATTCATGACAATGCGCAAAATAAATTAAGTAAATTTATAATGTTCCACTGAAACAACTAAATTTTGAAGAAAATAGATATTACAAAATTGTATCGATGCCCTAGTGAGTTGTCATAAATAAATAAGTATTTTTTTTTAAACATAGCGCTGAGAAGAAAAATAAATTCATAAAATAACAAATGATTGTTATGGCGCCCTAGTAAGTTGTCATTAAAGATCACTCCGTCCCTGTTGGAATGCATTTGTGTTTGAAAGAGCAAACACTGTTATGAAAAATGCCGCAGTTTTTTCCAACAATTGCACTTCCTTATATTTTTTATTCTAAGCCTTCCATTATGTCTCGTTCCACTAAAAAGTTTTTCATTCTTGTAAAATCATTTTTAAATTAAATTGTTTAAAATCGTTTACTGTAATTATTTTTAAAATATTATTTTCAATACAATCATTCGACTTCAAGTTGAGTTTAAACCAAAAATATCCGATAGGATTTGAGAAAAGCTCATCAACAGAAAATTAATTGTTAAAATTATATTTGATTGTTATCATCGCTGCTATGTGCTTGATTTTAAGAAGACAATCAAATTCAAATTCTTCATTTTCTTTATAAACATTGAAATCAAAAAGACAGAATGTCATAAAAATGTTTTGTTATAAAATGAAAATACAGCATTGATGAGACCAAATTATCTCTTGAAATGAAGGTTTTTTTAATTTAATTTATAAATATTAAAATATAAGCTCAATTTATTATTATATCCCTGTGCTGTGCAATGACTAAAAAATATTGTAATATAAGAATTCCTTTGAAACAATAAAATATATCTATCTATCTATCTAAAGCTCAATATATTTGAATCCTATTTCTGTGGACTTCAGGTCTTTCTTTCTTTATCTACTTAAACAAGTACGAAACGTCATCTATCAAAAAGTAGATAAAGAAAGAAAGACCTGAAGCCCACAGAAATAGGATTCAAATATATTGAATTAAGAATTAAAGGTCACGAAAAAGGAATAATTCTATCTAAAGCTATCTCTTGAAATTTTCCATGATTTTTCATTAAAATTTATTACATTTACATAAAAAACAAACAAAATTCGCTTAGGTATACCAAGATAGGGATTAAAACATTGGCTACTACAAAAGCGTCACCGCACCAACCCATCAACTGGATAATTTAAAATAGTTATTATTTTTAATAAAATTGTCGCTTTAATATTGCAATTTGTCAATTTCAAAGTCCCGTGTGGTCATTGGCAATCAAAAACCAGGAGCTGTCAATTTTTTTTATTTCTTTACAATAGACAAATTAATAAGTAATATAATTCCTACAAATTGATAGGTTTTTCCCTTCGACCTGCAACTGAAGAACGTACCTATAGCAATCTGTATCAATCATTGACTCATTGAAAGCTTAAAGTCATATTAATTTTTTTCAATTCTTCTAACGAGTGTTAACGTTCCGAATCGGTGCTGTCAAATTCAATAGTTCCATATATTTTCATGCATCCTTTAACAAGTCAAAAGTGCATTCAGTTACATACCAATTACTTTATTAATGTTGCACCTTCCGAGGCAACTTCCATACATGTACAAGTCAACACTTTTTTTTTTTTTTTTTTTGAGGAGATCGACCATAACTGCAATGATGGAGCGTTTTTTTGTCTCCCACATAATATATATATATAGCAATGATGATGATGATGACTCTGGAAATGGAATCAACTGACTTACTGACCGAATCAGTTCGCACCGTTTAAACAGAAAGGCTCCAAGGTTTCTGACTCAATAAAAAACTAAACCCGCTAGTCGGTCATTAATCAGTTGTTAAACAACAGTTTCTATATTGTTATTCCGTTTGTTGGTGATGATGGGCGATTTTCAATGCTTCAGTAAAATTGTATTTGGATGCTTAATTACCATGCGAAAAACGTTTGGCTTTTCTTTTGCAGTTCAACAGTGATATTATTTAGAAAAAAAAAAAATATGAAGTGATAATGCATGTAAAAAAATATATGCTTGCTGCTTATTGCTTGCGGTGGTGGGCAGTTATTTTAAGGTTAGGTGTTCTGTTAATTGTTTCATTTATACTTTCTAGGTAGGAATTTAATTATTAATTATTATTAAATTAGCACGCATCTGGAGGCTTCCCAAGAAGGTACAAATAGATGTGTCTTGTGTCTGCTATATGGCTGGGTGAAGTCTTCTTCAAATGATTGATTATTATTAATTGACCGCAATGAAAGTACGCGACAATTATTTTTTCAAATACCTAACAGACTTTCGTAGTCCAGAAAATTGTATTAAAAGTAAAATTTAAGAAAGTATTCTTCAGTGTACAAAAATTAAATGAGCAATTTTTACCACCCACTGGTCACTGTTATCAAAAAAATTGATTTAAAAAATGGAGGCAAACAAATTGCTACCCCAAAAATTTTGAAATTTGATAAATTTTTTCGATTGTTCTATTTTTTAACAATATTTACCTTTATATTTAACTTTAAACTAACAACAACTATTTTTTTAATGTTTGTTTCATTATTTTTAAATTACTGAATTTAAAAAATGGAAATTGTACAAAAACAAAATACCTTATATTTCGGCAACTTTTCAATGACTAAAATGTTATTTTTTTATTTGTTGAAAAAAAATATTTTTTGTCTAGTTTTTTTTAAAGACGAAAACAAAATATTTTTAAAAACTCAAAAGAGCGGCTTTTTAAAATACATAAATATTTTATATTATGCTTTTCTTTCAAATTCTGAAATTTAAATAAGGGCAGTAAAAATAGTTTGAGAGTGATTTTTGATTAATAATGATCAAAGCAGGGTTGTGAATTTGTTAATTAAAAAAACGTTAAGCCATAAGCTCTTTTTGGACTTGTGAATTAAAAAAGATTTAATTCAGAAGCTCTTTTTGATTTGTGAGCTTAAAAATATTCAATGCACAAGCAATTTTTGATTTGGGAATTGAATGAATTTCAATTCGCAAGCTCTTTTGGATTTGTGAATTGAGAAATATTTAATTCACAAGCTAGTGGGGATTTGTGATTTAAATTTTTTTTAATTCATAAGCTAATTGTTTTTCTTTGGTAAAAGTTGAAATTATTTTCAGCCTAAACATTCTCTAAACTGAGGTAGCAACCATCAACCAAGCCACGTGCAGCATGTCGCATGCATGGTGTCTCATGAGTCATGACAAAGCCGCACGTGCATCATACACTGAATTACACATGTATTCTTCAATTCAGAAATCATAAGCTGAAAAAAAGGTTATCAATCGAAAGTAATTTAAATGGCAAATCCCAACTAGCTTATGAATTAAAAAATTTTCAAATCACAAATCCCAACTAGCTTGCGAATTAAAAATTTTTCAAATCACAAATCCTAAAGAGCTTGTGAATTAAAATTTTTTTAAATCACCAATCCCAAATAGCTTATGAATTAAATATTTTTAAATTCACGAGCCCATTACTGACTTGTGAATTGAACGAGGGCTTAAGCTATGAAAGAGCTTAAGCTTTTACAACCCTGGATCAAAGAGAGGAATCAAAAGGAATTAGATATCAAATCGATTCTTTAGGGGCAGCGTTTTTTTTTGCTCCCCAATTTACAAAATCGACTTTTTCGATTAATATGGAGTGGAGAGGGTTGTCAAAAAATGTTAGTATTTGGTCAAGAATGATCTTATATCACACTCAGCCAGGTAAAACAGTCTGAATAATATAAATTGAATGATGCCGTCTACTTATAACGTAGTTCAGTTTAAGGTAGTATAGTATTATGTGAGTACACGAAAATGAGGAATATAAGATAGTTATGGCTTAGTTTAGGACAGACAAATTTTAGTCAAAATCGTACAGAAGTCCTTTTCAAGAAAAATAAGTTTTTTTCCGAAAAGTGTTTTAAAATGTTGTATGGTGGGTATCGTTATTGCAAAATCTGTATAGTGTTAAAAAATAGCTTGGTTTTTCCAAAAAATCAATTGAGTCGATTTCGAAATATAAAGTATCATTTTGTGTTTGAAAGGGAATATTAAGAATATGGGTCATGGCGATTATTTTAAGGACCAGATTTTTTTTCCAAAATCTAATTATAAAATGAGATGAAAAATATATCGAAAAAATGAACACATTTTGGAATATGAGGTAGATAAAAAAAAAAGTTGAGTCAAAAATGAAAACTTCAGACTTCTATACTCTGTTCAATTTGAATATGCAGTACAGGGAAGATAGGATATTTGCCTTTCACCCATACTTTTACGGATTTCAATAAGCTATCTCCATTTCAAAGCTCTCACAGGGTTGCCGTAGTGATCATTATACATCGGCATAATTCTCTCATAAATGTCGTTAGGGTTACCAACTATTCACTTAGATTTTATATACAGAAACATGTAAATCGTAAGCTAAAAGCTTGCTCAAACAGTAATCCTCCCTTTAAAAAAAAAATAGCCAAGTAGTATAGTATAGCTGCATTTTAACCGTTTTTTTTTTTCAAGAAAAAAATATAATAATTTAAGCAGAAAAAAAACGCAGCGACAACACTTTTTTCCTTAAACTTAAAATACATACTCACAAAAGCAATAAAAAAGCTTTAAATCTGAAAGCTCCATAGCTAAAATCAAAGAAAAGGTATTATAATTTCCATCAACTAATGAATATGGTAACTCTGAATAAATGTGTTTTTATTTTTAACAAATCAATAAGCGAGAGATAAATTGACGATCAGTCTCCTCGTCGTTTTGGGATGTACGTGGGTTTATGGAATATTACAAAAACAATTTCAATATAACTCAGGGTCTCTTTTTTTTTATTTCAGTGGCAATTTCTTAAGTTGAGTGCCATGCAAACATCAGCAGGCACCAGTGTGTTTGAAAAAGCTCTGCCATAAGGCCTGTACTGCATATTCAAATTGAACAGAGTTATAATATTTTTATGGACAAGACTTATATTCGTTTAAATAACCAAACTCTGAGTTTCTTTCACTTTTAACATGAGATTCAGCGAAGCGCGCTGGTAACGGCATACAAGATATAATAAAACTAGAAAATGTAGAGTAATTGATATTGCCTACCTAACAACACGTGGCATAGTTTTTTTATGAAGCTAATATTTGTCAAGCTCTCCAAAGTCTTGGCTCTTGATACTAATAAATATAACATATAAAAATGTTTATGGAAATAATTGAATTATTATAAAAAATACGAAAAAAAAGTGTGAGTACCGGGACTCGCCGTTAAAATGTGTAAAAATCAAATTAAATATTTTAGTGCTGGTTTTACATCATGAAACGCGACGAGTTCGAACTGTCAGTCACATTTCAACCCAAACTCAACTCGATCTTTCGATTTACTTTGAAGTTCGAACGAACGTACCCAACATTGAACGTATCCAATTTACATCAACATATCGTAGGTAACGTGTAATGTGTCACAGAAATTTCCAAGTTTTTAGTTTACTCTACCGCGGGTCAGTTTAACGGTGAAAACCGCAACCACTAACGAGGCTTGGTTGCGGAGATATGGGGTTTCGAAGACATTTTGATTTTTAAAGTTTTGTGAAAAAATGATGAAAATTTTTTTTGTTGAGATTTAAAAAATGGAGTACATGGATGGAAAGGTCTTTTTACAGTCGCCGGTATAAATGTTTACACATCAAAAACTTATTGATCAATAATAAATATTTATTAAATGAACAAAAATAAATTGACTATCCAAAGCATTTAACTTTTTTTGGAAACTAAGGAAATAGATATACTTAGACTATTTTTTTTACTTGATTAAAAAGATTAAAAAATTAATAAAAAGTAAATTCTAGATATAAATTCTTTAAATGGTCTTTTTACCGCATAAATAAAAACATTACTTACAGTCTTCTTCTAATATTTTGTTTATCAGATATATGTATGTATAAGTATGTAGATAAAATAAGTATGTGAAATACAAATTTTTCTAAGCGAATAATTATATTGTTTACAAAAAAGATCGTTGTGAATTCATCGACTGTTATCAGTTATCAAGCACGTTATCGTCAAAAGTCTTGAAAATGCCGGTAAATTCTCTTAAGTTACATTTAATAATACAGAAATGCAGAAATTCCTTTGCTGCCTCTGGCTTTATCGTCAAGTTATACCAATTTGGTATTTAAAATAATTCTCTTTAATTTTCGACTCATCTTCTCTTTGTTATTTTATACCATTTATTGCAATATAGTATAGCTGTAAGTATGGTATGAACATGAGAGTCTTGAGACTGTACGCAACGAAGAACGAATTTCTTTCATCCAAAACGATGGTAAACAAACCTACCTTCTATATGCGGCTTAAAAATACCTCTCATCCATTCTGGTCTTGAAGAATAAAACTACCTGTAGACCCGTTTGGGCCTTCAGTTAACCGGTTGCTTTCGCCCCAAACACGTACGAGCGCGTGTTCCAATGTGAAATTATTTTCTGATTTAATCGATTATTTGTTTTTTTGTTTTTTACTACGCTGGATATTGTAAGAATAATTAAAATTAATCTCACGCACTAGTAAGATAGACTATTCTAACGGATTTAAAACTTGTGGGTGGATTTTTGGTGTTGTGTTTCAAGAAAAAAAATTGACACAAATAAACAAAAATTGATAAAAATAAAAGTATAATAATAAATCATTAATTTAAATGTGTAGTGCAAGATTTTGGGCAGCATTAGCCTTGATCGGTGATCGGAATTCATGTTAATTAGAATTAATAACGCTAATTATAGGTCTATGACCTTAGTTATAAGAAAATATTTGTAAAAAATAATTCAATTTGGTCAGTACCTATAATCAAGACTTAATATTTTAGTTTTAATAATAATTTGGTCGATGCGACGACCGACCGACGTGCACATCTTTCGCGCTCCAATACACAAAAATGTTAACAACAACAAACTAAAAGTGAATTGAAACTATAAATATATTTAAAGAATAAGGAGGACGTAGCTTTCGACATACGATATTAATGCAGGTGATACATATTTTTTTGGCGTAATGGATTTTTATTTTTTTTTTGTTTTGTTTTTTTTTTTTTTTTTAAGAAAGTCCGTTTATTTAAGTTCTCAATTTCGAATTAAATTCAATGTGAGTAAAAAGAAAAAAAGTGGAAAGTAGTGCTGAAACGGCCCGCGGCACAACGAAAATAAAAATAAATTAACTGTAGAACTGTAGGTACATATATTATACATTCCGATTGTCAATATTATCAATTGGTAATTGATAGATATTTAAACTAACGATTTTTAAAATTCAAAACTGGAGAAAAAAAAAGATCTATTGATAAATAATTAATTTGTAATTTTCTTGAGATGGCCTTCATCATTTTTAGTGATCAAGACACTTATGATTTGGGTTGTTAGTTTTTAATCATTGAATTTCAATATTTATCTATTATCAATTGGTAATTGAAAATTTTAATTAGGAAGGTCCTTAATTTATATGTTTTAGATTTTGTATATGCTCCCATTTATTAAGTTGTTAAAATTTCACACATTAACGAATATACAGGATGCTTTCGATGTGTTTTACTCAATTTTTGAGTAAAATTGCAGTTCAACGGTTTTCTTACGACGCACGTTAAAACTTTGTCGGTAAAACAAAAGTAACGGAAAATAATAAAATAATAGAAAAAAAAATGTTCGATATAAACTTCCTTGAAGTTTGATTTACTTAAAGAAAGTCTAAAAAATAGTCATCTTATTTTGAAAAAAAAATTAATATAAATCAAATGCAAACCTAAAATAAATAAAATAAAATTATTTTTACTTTGGGAGAAGTGCATTTTTGTGACTGAAAAAATAATAATTTTATCTTTTTGAAATTATGTAATTTAAAAAAAAAAATACTTAATCATTTATCTTTTATAACCATGAAGCTAGCATTAATACTTTAAAATATTGTGGTTCTAATAATTGGATTAACTGCATAACTACCTAGGGGAAAAAATAAAGTAAATAAGAACTTTTGGTAATGCTATTGCTGTTTTTGGAATTGAAAGAAAAAAACGAAACTTTTTTAATTGCGATATATGGGCACACTCTTATGGCAAGTTATGGATTCGTAAAAAAATCGAATTCCAGATTTTGATTAAAACTTGACTCGATGATAGTGAAGTCGAAAAATGTGGATCTCGCAATTCTGTCTGTCTGTCTGTCCTTTCAGCCCTGCCTAAATGGGTGGGTTGATTTTCTTTAAACTTTGTACCTAGCGGTTTTGGGCATTCCCCGAAACGTTGTTTGATGCATTTTATTTTTAAGACCAAAAATAGCGTACAAATTTTTTTAACTAAATTATGAACATTTTATTTTTCTCAAAAACGTGCCCAAAACCTAAAAATAAAAAAATCAATAATTTATTTAACAAAAAGGCTAACATTTTATAAAAATTCTAAAAAATGGTTAAAAATATAGTACCTCCCATAGAACATATGATTTTCGATATTTTCAAAAACTGTTGTTGACCAAATTCTTTATAAAAAATCTTTCAAAAAGTTTTAAAAGTATTGTATACCAAAATTTTCCTTTTTTTTTGGATTTTTAAAAAAAGTTTCAATTTTTTTTTTACGAACTTAATAATTCGAAAACGACTAGGTAGATTTTTATTAAACTTGGCATTTAGCGGTTTTTAACATTATCTAGCTGATTTTAAATAAAAATTATGAGAAAAGTCTCATATTTTTCTCAAAAACGAATCCTATATGATTTTGATTAAAATTCTTTTGTGACCATCAGTACAATCTACAATATTATTGAAAAAAAAAATAATATCTACATAGATATTGATTCAAAATGGTATTTCTCATAGAACCTTTTTTGGTTTTCGACTATCTCATTATCTGTTGAGCCGATTTTAATAAAACTTTTACACAAGAGCATCTGATGAGTTCAAATAATTTTGCGTACCAAAATTTTCAAAAAATTTTGGATTAAAAAAAAATCAACATAATTTTTTGAAAATTCGGTATTTTAGAAACATCTTTTACGATTGTTATACAATTTTGTACGGACGAAACACCAATTTATGTAGCAGAATACAAATTCTATATCCGGCTTGAAGGACCCAATGCTTAAAAAAATTGTAAAGCAATAAGAAAAATTAAAAAAAAAAGAATCAGAAATTATTGTAACTAAATATTCTATTAAAATGAGGAAAACACGTCTTTGAATTGATATCCATTGTAGTGGAGAATTTTTTGGTTAAACCGTTTTTTCTTATTTCTACCTACATATATTAGTACAGTAATTTTATTGAAAAATAGAGGTTACTTGTAAAGTTTTCCGGGAGTTTTGAAAATTTTCAATTTTATAGATTTCGATAAGCTCTTTCAGAATTTCAACTTTACCACCTCGTATCTGTGCCGCTCCCCTTGCCATATTGGAAAAATGGGGGATTAAAGGTCCCCAAAATGTTTTTTTTTGAATAACTTCTGAATGGTTAGTTGTAGAAAAAAATGTCAAGGACTAATTTGTAGGTTGGAAAATTTCCTACAAAAAATATTAACATACTTTTTTTCATAAAAACAACCGTTCTCGAAATAAATCAATCGGAAGATTTAAGGGTTTTACTTTTCTATGTAGTATGTAAAAGTAGTTCTTGACTAAATTTTTTGGGGACCTTTAACGCCCCAATATGGCGGTGCGAGCGGCAAAGATACGAGGTGGCAAGGTTGAAATTCTGAAAGAGCACATCGAAATCTATAAAATTGCCAATTTTCAAAACTCCCGGAAAACTTTCCAAGCAACCTCTTTTTTTTTAACCAAATGACTGTACTATATAGACAGAACTTCCTTAACCCAGCTAACCAAATAATAAGGGGCGGCAAGAGTCATCAGACTCTGTATAAGTGGCTTATTTGGTTTTGGAGATGGAAATATTTCTACAATTTTCCATAAAATAAAAATAACAAAAAGCCTTATATATGTATGAATAAAACAAAATAAATAGAACCTCTCAGTACTTACCTAATTTAGATTACATTTTACATGACTAAATATTTATGTCGAATTTCCTGATCCATAAACAATTTAGATATATGAATTGTATACCTTTTCCATAATTTAATTACAATAAAAAAAAAACCCGAACTCACTTTCTCATAAAGGTTGCATAATAACATTGTATTCATCTATGTATCTGATTAGCATCTCCATGATGTGTGTTATGATAGAAAATCTTATGTTACAAAAATATTATTAAAAAAAGACAAAACTAAAAGTCGTTATCTGTTGAAAGTTATGTACTATAAATATAAACTATACATGTACATGTAAATTAGTTTTAATGACGAACAAATACTTTCCTGTTAAGATACCTACATAAAATTATACTGCTTTTTTTTTTCATTTTCAAAATGAAACTAGTTTTAATTAAAACGAACGTGCTTGAGTTGCATTTGTTTGTATCTTTCGGCTACACTTTGACCATAGGTCATATAGTATAACTAGACTAACAGGAAAATTACATAAAACCTCAATGTCATGTCAAATGTTAAACTCGTATTCATTAAACTAGTTCCTAGTCAAAAATTCTGCGAATTAAACCTTTTTAGCTCCTTCTATTCATAAATGATTCAAATGTATGTAGCTTTTTAGAATTATAAAAAAAGTAGCTAGGTATTATATAACATTAGGTATACCTAGCTAATTAAATGTTTTTTTTTTTTATAATTCATTTTCTATATACATACCTACTCACAGTGCCTGTAGCAGATAAGGAAATTTCGTTTTCACTTTGTTAAATTGGGAAAACACGGTGAGATACATTCAGACACAGACACTAACATAAGGCACATTCACAAAAGCTATCCAAAGCAATCTGAATATAGATTATTGTGTACAACTACCCGTGAAATATGCAGGACATATAGTGATATAGTCAATAACTGATAAGGTTTGTATAGAATTATTCAATTGACAGTTTTTTTTTAAATCAACAAATTTTCAAACTAAAACCAAGAAAAAAATAAAAAAAATGTTTTTTCACTCGAATATATCGAAAACAAACAAAGCTCCGGAATAATTTTATTTTTTTATTTTACACACAATGCTGTAACTATGAATTAGTGGGATTTGTAAAAAAATTAAGTTGATAGTTTTTTTTTTTAAAGCAAAAACATTTGCCAGAAATACAACTTAAACAGTTGAAAAATATAATACGCCCCAACTTTTGTTTTCACTTGATCGCATATTGAACATTTAATAAGGAATTTCCTTATAACAAAATAACATTGGGTGTCCAGTTGCTAAGGCACCAATGGGAAGTTACCAGTTTGGGTCGCACCCAGCCTCTTTTTTTAAAAGTCTTTAAAAAAGGTTGACATTTTTTTCATCGTATATTTGAAAAAAAGATCTACAGAAAGAAAATTTAAAATGTTATATGTATGTATGCAGATTAAATTTTGAATATAAAATTTGAAAAAAAGGATTGTTTTTGTGTTCCACAATTCGGCATGAAAAAAGAAATTTTTTTACTGCTCTACGCTACGATTAAGTTCAAATCTTTTACTGGGTCTGAAAATAGGAAAAGTTTAAGAAATATTTCCTTAATATAAAAAAAAAAAATATGTGTTTAACATTTGCCCCAAATATTTTTTTTTTCTTTCAATTTTTATTTAAATGCTGTTTAAAAAATTAAGGTAACAAATTGACTGGCTTCATTTCATATTTGTTAAAAATAAAAATTGATCAATATTTTTTTTTATTTTCTTTTAAGCTTATAATTTTTCTCAATTTTTTTTTCAAATTACTCTCTCTGACTTATTACCACCAATAGCCTTTCTTTAAAACTAAATTTTACAGTGAAAATTTTTAGTTTTTGTGTATATTTTAAAATTTTTTTGATGGATTCAAGTAAATAGAATAGGCGTTCCCATAGAACGCCGGGTGTACTTGTATTATAATTAATATGATTAATGTTTTTTGTTTTGTCGTAAAAGCTAACGTTATAGAAACTACAAAAATATCTGATCACATAAGGGGCCCCATTTAGCATTGCCACCCCAGGCCCCCAACAAGCTTAGTCTGCCACTGCCTTTAATATCAATATTTTTTAAATGTTTAAGCCTTGAAAAGCGGTCACTACTAAATTAAACTAAACTAAAAATTTCTCATTTTACATTTCGAAACTTGTTTGCAGGAAGTTCTGAGGACGGCAATTTTTAATGTTCAAAAAAGGTCAAAATTATTTTCCTATAAGGAAATAAAAAATTCAGAAACAAATATTCCAAAGTCTTTTTGTGAGCAATTTAGAAGGAAAACTTCCAGAAAAAAAAAGTTACCCGAAATTTTGAGAAGAATCATGATTTATTCTGAATCTATATAATAGGTGATTTTTTAAGAGGTTTAGAACTTTAAAAAAAAACACAAAAAATTCGAAAAAATGAATGAAATATTTATTTGAATCGATAGTTTGAACCTTGCAATTTAATGTTTAAAGATAATTTCATGCAAATGTTGACCGCGGCTGCGTCTCAGGTAGCCCATCCGCTGAGTCCAATTTTGGCATACTCTTTCACACATATCGGCCGGTATCTTACGAATGAATGCATGGATGTTGGCTTCCAGTGCGTCAATCGAAGCGGGCTTGTCCCTATAGACATTAGCCTTGACATACCCCCACAAAAAATAATCTAATGGTGTCAAATCGCACGATCTAGGCGGCCAATTGACCGGCCCGAAACGTGAAATTAACTGTTCACCAAACTCGCCTCGCAATTGCGCCATTGTTTCGCGTGCTGTGTGGCATGTGGCACCGTCTTGTTGAAACCACATATCATGCAAGTCAAGAACTTCCATTTCGGGCAAAAAAAAGTTTGTTATCATCGCTCGGTAGCGTTCACCATTGACAGTAACGCTGCGATTCGCATCATCTTTGAAGAAATATGGCCCAATAATGCCGCCGGCCCATAAACCGCACCAAACAGTGGCTTTTTCGGGATGCATTGGTAGCTGTTGCAATGCTTCTGGCTGATCTTCACTCCAAATGCGGCAATTTTGCTTATTTACGTACCCATTCAACCAAAAATGAGCCTCATCGCTGAACACAATTTTTCGATAAACAACATTTCGAACCGAGCACGAATTTTGATAGTAAAATTCAATAATTTGCAAGCGTTGTTCATTTGTAAGACGATCCATGGTTAAATTGCAAACCAAACTGAAGCTGTTTGACAGTGACACAAGGTACTAAACACACGTCAGCTGTCAAAACCAGTGTTGCCAAAACCAAACCAGCTTAAAAATCACCCGTTAGTTACAAGGTAAATTAGAAAAAAACTCAATATAGAGAAAAGTTTTCATTCTGAAGCTTTAAAAATGTTTGAAGAAGAGAATGCATTGTAATTGTATGTTTCTGACTAACCAACTTAATAAAATATAAACAAAGATAAACTTATGAGAAGTAAATTGTGTCCTTAAGAAATATAAGATGAGAATTTTGTAATGGAATTGCAGTTCAGGTTTTTGAAATATTCAAGGTTCCAATAAAAGAAACGTTATTTTGGTATTTTTCAGGTATTTCTTTAAAAAAAAAAAAAGTTTTGAGGGTGCTGATCTCTTATTTCGAAATTAAGTTTAAATATTTTCAATATTTTGTTTTCTTTCAGAAATCCTTAGCTAGTAAATAGTCTAACAAAATTTTGTCGGAGAAGAAAAGATTTAAACTTTTAAATTTAATTAATTTAAATTTTGAAGAAAAAGATTAGTAGGTATTTTAAAATCGTTCCAATTTTTGTTGTAAAAAGATTCCTCTTGCTGTAATAGGGTCAAAATACCAAAAAAAGGCATTTTCTCATCTCCAAACTCAAAACCTCAATTATTTCATAACCAAGATCTGGTAGAGCAATTTTGAGTTCGAAAAATCGTGAGATTCATTCTCGAAAACCAAGAAATAATAAAAGTGGGTCTTGCAGTGAGCAGATTTTCCAAAAACATTTTGTCTCGTTCATCAGAACTCTCAATGCACATTTCATCCAAATTGTTAGGGCCGCTTACAACCGCTTCCAAGAAACTTAGCGATAATAAAAGAGGGCGTGGCAGTAGGATGAATTTACTAAATCTAAAATTTAAAATTTTTTAGAATAGTTTTCGAGAAACCAAGTTTTAAGTAATAAGATGAAGAATATTGAAGCTTTTGTGCATATGTATTTTGTTTCGCGTAAATATTATTAATTAAAAGAAAAATATCAGGAGTCAGAAGTAAAAAAGTGAAAATAAGATCGTGGTTGTTTTTTTTTTTCTTTAAAATACACAAAAAGCTGTAAAACTGCATTGTGGACATGTACAAATTGGCACGTACGACGCTTTTTCACAGCTGTTGCACCTGCAGCTCCAGTTCCAGTTGGAGCATTCTATTGTGTTGTGAGAACCTTTAATGCTCGACTGAAAAGGTAAAGTATCTTAAGCTAATTTTTAACATTTTTCAGGAAAGCAAAAAAAGCATCGAAAAAAGCTTCCCAATAAACCTTTTAAACATAGACTTCTTAGAATAAACTTTTTATAGATCAAATTTTATGAACTTTTTTTTTTTGTAAAAAGATATTGTTAATATTTATTGAGTTATAGGGCAAATTATGACTTAAGATAGTTTGCCTTTTTTAAATTTATTTTAAATTATTGATTTCAAAAATCTTAAGTTGAGATAAGATACTTTGATTTCTTAAGTTTGGTATCTTAAGTCCACTTAAGATGTTTTACCTTTTCACAATTATTACAAACTCTTAAGATCAAATAATCTTAAGTATATTTAAAACTTTGTAATTCGCTTCAACAAAACATCTTATGTGGACTTAAGATATTTTACCTTGTGTCACCATGCTATTTTCCAACATAAAATGATTTGTGATCCTTTATAAAAAGGAAACGGAGTGAGATAGAAGAATTCGGATAAGGCAGAACTGTGCGCCTCTGTTTTAGTAACAGGGATCATTAAAAAAAAGCAAATCATCTTAAGTCGAATTAAGATACTTTACCTTTTCAGTCGAGATTATGTATCTACCTCTAGCGTTGTCCGTTTTCAAACTTAGTATACATTTTTCTACGCCACAGTTATTTTGATATAATTAAACCAATTTTTAACAGCATTTATGACAAAGTAATTTAAATTCAAATTAGTTTCTTTTAATCGATCGAAGATGATCAAACCTATGTATATTAACAGCCACACAATGCACACCATGATACCACTATACGTAATTTGATCAGTTTATTTAAAAAAATTGCTAATAGGTTTATTCTATCTTCTAAATTTATGTATTGAGAACACTTTAGAATGTTCCGCAGTAGATATTATAAATATTATTTTATTAGGTTAACAAATAACAAGCTTTAAATATTCATGAGTATCTTTAATATTATAAAATATTTGTATTGTTTTTTTTTTTTTTAATTCCAAAATTTGTTAATTTTTAAAACGGATTTATATAAGGCATCATTTGAGTATAATATCATTTGTATAATGTATAAGTCACTTAGTTAATATTAATCAATTAAAAAAAAAAACATATTATAATAAATAAACCTGTAAAGTTTTTCAATAAAGTTTCTTCCATTAGTGATAAAAATATCACAAACGCATACCCAATAAGAAAAATTTAAATAAGATACTTGTTCTGAATAAAAAGTCATTTTGTACACATTTTACTAATATTATTTATAATTAAGTAAACAACGCGATTTTATTAAAACAAATTGGTGAGATAGATGACCAGAATTTTGTTTGCATAGAAAAGATATACACATCATATGTTTTACTCACAATAGCCCAACATTTTTGAAAATAGCACTTCCTTAAGGACCAAACCAATACCAAAAGTTTATAAATCATCACTGGATATACAAAAAAAAGCAACAACTAAGCAGCTCCCATTATCAACTCAAACCGTTGTATCACTTTAGGAAATTGGCAAAATTTTCATGTTGGCGAAAAAAATATGTATCCTTTTTCCCAATTTCAAGATTCTACGAATTCATAAAGTTTGGAAGATTTTTCAAATTCAGATTCAGAATTAAAAAAAAAAATACCAGCAATATTTTTTTATGATGATGGCCCATCATGAAATATTCATATATTTTGTTAAGTGAAGCAGAAAATTACTATGGATTCACATCAATATTGTTACTACTTGCTCTCAGCTAGTTAAAGCTTTTGAATTTGAACTTACATTGAGATCATGGATGGATTCCTAGAATACGTTTTTTTTTTGTATCAATAACCATTTCTCTGTGCAGCAAATTGATAATATCTATAGCAAATGGCTATTTAGCAACAAAATTTTTTATTAACATTGAGAACAGAAATTGGAATTTCAAGGATATATTAAAATATGTGGATTATCATAACTACTAAGTAACCATGCCTACCTAAACAAATTTTTTGGGTTTAATGCTAAGGATATTTATGAAGTATTTACCAAAAATTTTATAAACTTGGGCTTTTGAAGATTGATGAATAATCGTTATTTAAATTAGTTTATATAGCTAGGATGGGACAAGGTTTTTTTCTTCAATGTGTAGGGTGCATCATCAGTGTTAGTATATAAAATCATTTTAAATTCGGAACTTATTGGTACATACATATATATATTTTTACCGAGAAATAAAAAATAAAAAGAGGCTGGGTGCGACCCACACTGGTAACTTCCCATTGGTGCCCGTGGCAACTGGATACCCAATGTTATATTGTCATAAAAAAAGTCCTAATTCAAAATCTTAAAAGACCTTATCAAATAATGTTCAATATGCAATTAAGTGAAAACCAAAGTTTTTATATTTTCTGATCATAACTCTGTCTGTGACCAAAGTTTCAGCTTTTTATGTAGTAAGATATCCATGTAATTCAGTTTTAAGTCTATGTATAAGCACATAATTTCGGTAATATGCGTTTTTTTAATTAGCCCTATCTCTGTTCTTCGGTGGTTTTGGGGTTTGCCCCCATAGTAAAAATTGATGTACATAAAATAACCTTTCATTTGGTATACATTTTATTTCTGTTGGTCTTACGCCCAATTTGCCCATCATCCTTTATATCGGTAACCAAATATGGCATCGTGTATAGAATTAAATTATCCCGAAGTTAATATTGTTGTTTGTTCTCAAAATATTACAACCGAAACACGTTTTTCTCAAAATTTAAATATGTTTTATATAATTCATTTCAATTCTTTATTACGTCATTATGTGTAGAATAAAATTAACCTGAACTCGATGACATTTTTCGTTCTCGAAATATTCGAGACGGAACATTTTTTACAACTTTTTTTTTTAAATTACTAAATTAAATACTAAAATACTAAATACTAAATTAATTCATGATGTTATTATCTGTAAAATAAAATTTATTCGAGGTCGATATCTCTTTTCGTTCTCGAGATACAGTGAACGATATAAATGCTCCCGAACGTACGAACGTACATACACACACACATAGAGACATCTATCTTAAAATGATGGACTTGGCTTCCTGGGGCCTCAAAACGTCGAGAAATGTCAAAATTTTCACTTCGACAAATCGGACCAATTACAATAACTTCCAATGCGAAGTTAAAAAAGTTATAGTTAAAAATATTAAATAAAATATAATGCCTTTTTTTTAATTTTCCTTTTTTTTTGGTTGTAAATTTTAAATTAAACAAATTATTCATTATTATCCAGATAACTTAATATTACAAAATATATATTTTATACTTTTATTTTCGCATTATAAGTAATTTAAGATTGTCAACTCAGGCACACGGTTTGATCCAGTCCCTTATTGTAAGCTTCCAACTACATTATTAATTATTTCTTTTTGAATAGTAAACATCATATCTATCTATCTATCTATTTATATAGTTAAAAATATACAAACGTTTTGTCATTTAATCAATCAACAAAAGTTAAATGATATTTTTTTTTAAACCACTCGTCTACTTTTAATTATAACTTTTTTATTTCCGATTTCTCGGTAAAAATATATTGCCAATATTGCAGAGAATTAAATTTTCTACAAAACTGAAATATGAAATATTGTTTGTGGAACTTATGGTTCTGGAACTTCTGGTACTGCCTGAACACAATAGAATGCTGTAACTGAAACTGGAGTTGGAGATGCAATAGCTGTGGAAATGTGTCGTACGTGCTAGTTTTTATGTGTTTTCAATGCAGCTGTACAGCATTTTGTATATTTTAAAGAAAACAATCACGGTCTCATTTTTCACTTTTTTTATTTTCGATAATTTTCTTTTAATTAATCATATTTTTTACGAAACAAATAACCACAAAAAGCTTCAATATTTTTTCCTGAATATTTTTTTTCTTCATACAAATTGAAACGTCAAAAGTGCTGCACGTGAAAAGTTTAATGTTGGTGAACTCTTGCAGCACCAACTGCATTTGCATTGTGTTGTGTTCGCAACATTTAATTTGTGTGTATTAAATATGTTGGCAGCTATTCCAGCTGCAGTTCCAGTTGCAGATCCGTATCCATTGTGTTCAGTTCAGGCAGTTATGTAATGGGTGATTTTTTAAGAGGTTTAGAACTTTAAAAAAAAAAAAACACAAAAAATTCGAAAAAATGAATGAAATATTTATTTGAATCGATAGTTTGAACCTTGCAATTTAATGTTTAAAGATAATTTCATGCAAATGTTGACCGCGGCTGCGTCTCAGGTAGCCCATCCGCTGAGTCCAATTTTGGCATACTCTTTCACACATATCGGCCGGTATCTCACGAATGAATGCATGGATGTTGGCTTCCAGTGCGTCAATCGAAGCGGGCTTGTCCCTATAGACATTAGCCTTGACATACCCCCACAAAAAATAATCTAATGGTGTCAAATCGCACGATCTAGGCGGCCAATTGACCAATTGGTCACAATCTTCCGAATAGACTGCTCAGAAGGTCGAGAATGCCGACCATAAAATGGAAGCAGCGCGCGATGAACATTTCGAACCGAGCACGAATTTTGATAGTAAAATTCAATAATTTGCAAGCGTTGTTCATTTGTAAGACGATCCATGGTTAAATTGCAAACCAAACTGAAGCTGTTTGACAGTGACACAAGGTACTAAACACACGTCAGCTGTCAAAACCAGTGTTGCCAAAACCAAACCAGCTAAAAAATCACCCGTTAAAATACAGAATCAGAGTAAGCGATGCGAGTGTGTTATGTGTGATTTTTATTAAATAATACGACTTCCGACAGAGCGAGTTTTTTAAATTGTACTTTTCCGCGAAAGAAAACCAAAATTGACTTAGAGGAAAATTGAGGGGAATGGGGAAATTCGACTAAGAGGGAGTTTTTTTTTTTTTACTTGATCTATTCTCTATATATATGGGGAAAGTATTTGTTTTATGTAAAAAAAAAAAAACAAATTAGAGGTTGTTGTCACAGTTAACACGATGATGGATTAGCCCGAAAAAGTGGGTTTCGTCATACCCTCGCATCCGTGTGTGTCGTCGTCGGTAGGTATTTGCGTTCACTATTATTTCAGCTGAGCCTAAACGTATGATTCAATTCATTTTTTAAATTTGGTACAGAATATTATTATATGAATTTTGATTTTATAAAATGGATTCGGATTTTTTTTTTCAAATTTTCTCGAAAATGGCTTTAACGATTTTGATTTAACTTCAAATGCGTATTGAATAAAGTGATGGTATCCAATAGATTTCGTTTCTGCAATCGACCGCACTAAAGAAGTTCTGAATTATCTTAAGAACATCAGAAAAAAAGCCGAGGATTTTTTCAGATAGGCTTTTCAATCCGCATCTAAACTTGCCTAGGACTTATTTGAAGTTGAATTAAGAGCTCCAAGAACTTCATTGAAACAAACAACGCGTTCCAATCCAGAAACCTCTTCTACTGAATCCTATTTTAGAGTGTCTGTATTGATAAATTGAAGTATTTATATCGCCCGATGATGGAGTTTAAAAATAAAAAAAAATAAAAAGTTGTGAAAATAAGTTTGTTAAAATAAAAATAATAAATATAAAATAAAAAATAAATCATTTTAATTTTTAATTTTATTATAATTATTTATATTACGATATAACACAACTTGGAGACAAAACCCCAAAAATGCGTCAACAAAGACGTTCTACCATCGTTTCAAGCTCTTCTCCCAGGTTTTTCTGCAGTTGGGCGAGTAAACGAAATGGTGCGACAAAATATCGTCGATTGATCCTTCTATCGAAGTTTTAAAATTGCTTGATATAAGTGAGAAGACTTACTTTAGAGGTATAAACTTCTTGCTTACGGTTTTGGCCACGCTTCCATTGACCACAGTCCACAGCTAGTGTTGAAAGAACCTTTTCAACTATGAAAAGGATTAACACAATGTCCCGAAGCGTTATGGGGAATGCAAGATTAATCTCACTTGCTATGATATCTGTTCATTCAGATATTAATGTGGATCCAGATAAGGTGATTGATCACATTTCAAAAAGAAAATCAAGACGTCTTCTGCTTTGAAAAAATGTGTGTATAAAAAAATGTTTGTTTAAGTACATACAATTTAAAAACTAATAAAAATCAATAAATTGGAATATATATAGTATTTTTGTTTAAAGAATTCCTCGTAAATTTGGAAGTAAGCCCCCCCCCCCCACCGAACCAAAATCCTGGCTACGGCACTGCCTACGTTCATTATTTCTGGAAAATGGAATTTCTCAAACTTTTGTAAGCCCTTAAACAAAGGTCTTTTGATCTCACTTTACTTTTACCCTTCTTTGCCCACTTAAAAGTTTTAATAAAAAAAATGCATTATTGGGCGTTAAGAAAAATTTACCTTTTGTTGTATTTTTTTTTAAACTGGTACTTTTTTCGCGCCTTTTAACTTTAAAAGTACTACGCATGCTAAAGCGACACCAGTGTGTTCAGCCAATTTAGTTTCTGTGAAGTATAAATGCAACTTACCTTCCCAGACTATAAACAGACAACCCATAATAGAAATACGACAAAAAAACAAAATCGGTTATATTGTCCCAAACAAGTTGTCTTCAGCTAAATTTTCCAGAAATAAAACGAAATGCGAACAATTATCTCTTTGATGCTTTGGCTTCGTGACAAAAAAAAAAAAAACAGTAGTTGCAATTGCAGAGAATGAAGTCTGTATACCAACTCCCGCCATTCAGCATCTCATCACGCATCGCATCCTTTGCGGTTGTTAATATACTTACTGTCTTTGTGTCAATCGTATTCACGCAAAATTTTCCCAACCACCCATCTTCATCGATAGTACATTCGAATAGCTGATGGATGTGATTTCTAAATATTAGCAACTGGCCGTATCGCATTTTCTATTTGTGCAAACAGAAAGAGAAATTGGTCCACTGACCAGTTTTTTTTTTTTTTTTAATTTATCTTCCATTCGCAAGGTGATGAACGTAATATTATTGTAGGTAGAAAAGATGCATCTTGTCGTCCGCATCGACCACGTTTCACCTGTTAAAATCGTTATGAGATAAACATAATAAAACTTAGTATAATTTACATGTTTTTCTTCATTTCAGAAACCTTTTGATCAGAGTGTTCGAACAGCTGACAGATCAACTTAAACATCATTCTTGTATACGGAATCAATAAAGTGATAACGTGCTTTGCAGACTTAACGAAGTATCTGCAAGATATAAACACCGAACTGAACAAGAAGAAAACAACTTTTAGCTTTCCACTTCGACCATTCGTTGAAGACTCAAGAAATCGCAGGTAAATCTTCCACCTTGACCATGGTGCCACTTAGTTGCTAACAACCAGCACGCGAAGACGGTCTGTTTAACGGTGTGTTGCGGGTGTTTGAAAATAAACGAATAATAATATTTCATTAAGCGGAAGTGCGCCAACTGCAAACTCCCGAACGTTCGTTCCAACAAAAAAAAAATGGAAAATATTTTTTATGCTACGAGTTTATCGATACGAAAAAATAATTAAGCATAATTTTCAAATTAAAACCCAAGTCAAGATTTTAAAAAAAGTGTGTCACAATTACAATGCAAATGCCGAGGTACGGTAAAAAGTGGAACTACTCAAGTTCAATGTGTTCGAATTCCAAGTGCACCAGATTGTCAGCGAACGGCGGCGGCGGCGCTGACGACGACGACGCGACAACTTTAACGACAACGACAGTGACAATAAAAGTGACTAATAGTAGTAGATTTAAGCTGGTCAGTGAAGCAGCAATAGGATCAACATCCATGGCGATGTTTTTTGTGTTCGCTTCGGTTTTACTTTTAATTACCGTGACAGATGTGCGTGCGTCAAGTAGTAACGATGTACCGACAACGCCAATGACACCTGATGTTAATTCGCCCACCCCCGCCGCTGTCACCGCCGTAATTGAAGAAGTTCGAAATAGAACCGCGAATAACGGCAATTGGTTTACAAAATTGTCAACGGGTAATGAGTTATGGGATGGCATCATCAAAGATTGTTATCATCGACCCATGATTTCGTGCTTCCAAAAGAATGTCTACACTTTCCTAGATGGCGCTCTTGATTCGAGTGACGTTAATGTGACAGGTCGTTTGAAATTGTACAAGAACAAGGTGGATCACACCAAATACTCAGCTGAGTTGAACGAAGAACATAATCAGCATAATATCGATGGCGATAATGAACACTTAGATGCCAATGAAATTCCAAATGAATCGAGAGCAGGTGAGTAACATCATCACAATCATCGTGTTTATGAGGCTTCGGTGAATTTTTATTACTTATTTTGCATCTTTTTGATCTGTGTAGAGAGTGTTGCTTTCACTTTAGTTTTCTGATGATGACTAGATTGGGGTTTCTCTCATTCTGTAGCTGAGCTGGGGTATCTGTAAACATGGTTTCAGAGTTTTAAAATTGGAATGAAAAATGATAAAGAAGTAGGAAGGAGAAACATTTTTTATTACGTGGACAGAATGGATAACCAGTCTCATATAGCCGGTAGGTAATAACGTATCAAGTCCAATGATCATCACATCTATAAAATAGGTAGTTGAAAGGTTATGTGACATGTTTTTTTTATTTTTAACTTTTTTTTCTGGCTATTTGGACATTGGGTGAGATTTTTTTTATTTTCTAGTAGACTTGTTTTGAATTTACTTTCGAACATCAGTTTCGTTAAAGGAACAAAAATCAACAACATCAAAGGAAGGAATTCAATTTATTGGAATATTGGTAGGCAGGTCAAGTGAGATTGAAAGCAAAGAATTTGGTAGCAGGTTTGTTGTTTGCAAGTCAATTTATTATTTCCTTGTGAATTTGTTGTTATTGCTCTTGATGAGAAGAATTTTAAATTTGTTTTTATTGACAAATTGTTGATGTCCATTTTTTTCAGTCAAAAGAAAATATAAGTGAACTTATTTTAGTCACACAATCTTGGTGTAACCTAATTTAAGCTCGCAAAGGAATTGAGAGATGATTGATGAGCAATTTAATAAATATAAAAATAAGAGAACAATAGCGAGAATATTGTATGTATTGATATTACAAAAAAAAAATTAATTAATTAATTAATGACGATTTGCTTTTAATTTTAGGAAACATGGTTTTCATAGTAATGAAAAAAAGTTCACTTAAATCAATTGATTTGGACATTGAAGAAGAAAAATTTCACTTAAATGGTAAAACAAAAACAAATAAACAAAGAAATTTCGCGTCGACTGCTTTGAAGATAGTATCGGTATATGAAGTTCCCCAGACTGTTCGATACTCCCGTCCTGGATATGGGCCATAATAATTTATTAACATATTTTTTTAGTTTTATATTGGAACTTTTAACAAATACCACATGGTTACTTGTCTTTTTTCTGCCGAATAATCAGAGTACTTTATTTTTTGATATTGTTGTAAAACAGAACTATTATGTTCTAATGACAGCTTTTTTCGAAATTCATTTTTAAGAATTTTTACAGGGTGTCCCACAGTTACCAGCACAGACGAAAAGGTGGCGTGGTAGTGGGTGGAACAAATAACACTTGTCATGCTTTGAGTTGAAGAGAGGAAAATATAATAATATATGATAAATGCTTTCTGAACCACCTCTCTGCTAAAATAAATGATTGCAACTCAATCCATAGATATACGATATACCCAAAATGTATGTACATATGGGCTGCTTAGCAAATTCTGGTCGCATGACGATGAAAACAGGTGATTTCCATTGGGTTCAAGTTTAAAGCCAAACTGAAATTGTAGAGCGCGCCGAGATAAATCGAAAAGATTAATTGGTTTCCTAATTTAAAATGGACCTTGGCAACCCTATTTAAAGAATACACTATATTTAGTTCATAGTTCTTATGGGAGGAATCAATATTAAAAAGAAAAATGTATTGATATCAAAAATATAGCATCGATATTTGCAATTGGCAACCCTAGTTGAACAAAACAAGCCAAAGTTTACGTTTTTTATTAGAACTATTTATTTTCGTGAAGCTAAATGATCGAAATCTGATGATTTGTAAAAAATAATAAAAAAAATATGCCTGCGCTTTACAGAGAGATAAATACATGACAACAAGTCTGTAGCTTGAGCTGGATATGGATATGGGGCCCTATTTCCCATTTACTTCCTAAATATTGGTTAAATGAATTTCAACAAAAAAAAATTCTTATTATTTGTTAAGTTGACAAAATTATATCTACTTACAAAAATATAAGCTTATTAAATATTTTTTTTCGCGTTGACAGAAGCGAACTCATCAATTACTTAGGTATTACTTAAATCTATTTGCCGTGCTCTTCGATTTTCAATAGATATCAATTATAAATTGCTGAGTCTTTCCGGCTCCATTGTGCTTCGCAATATGTTTTTGATCAATTCTTTTGTTGTTGTTGTTTTTTCTGCCTCTTCTGTTGTTGTTGTTTTTCCTGCCTCTTCTGGATACCACTCGGGTAAATTCGTTTCATTTTTGCGACTTGAAATATTTATGCACAGTACTTCTATCTTTATAAATTGGTATATTTTTAACAAAACAAACATCAGATGGTTCACGCTCGTAAATTAAAAATTATTTACAGATTGTAGTTGCTGGAAATCGTTAACAAAAACACGTGCCGCATACTAGGCACAGACAGTTGGAGATGCATAAAATTCCAAGAAATTGTGTGTGTACTGTGACTAGAATCTTTCCATTGGAATTTGAAATCAAATTTCATGCATGTGGGTTGGGCTGATTATTTCTGGCATTTACAAACACGGGTGAAGAAAACTAAAATTTAACACAAATAATTCACATTTCATACGTCAAATTGACACAAAACGAAAACACAAATATCTACTTGAATATGATGAATATGAGTGGGCTGGGCAGGGCACAGTTCAAAACAGTGCAATACATCTTTAAATGAGTTTTCTACATGCTCAATTTATCATGTTCGTATGAAGAATCTAAAAATAGAGTTGGATTAGGGTAGGATTAGATTTGTTTCGTCAGTTGAAGTTGAGTTGAAATAACTAAGAAAGTAAGATTGAGCTGAACGAAGCTAAATTTACAAAGTTAAAACTTATTGGAAAGATACATAATGAGATCTCCGTTGAGGGCCCCCCCTGGTCGGGGACCCCAGGGCATAGCCCCGGTTGCTACAATGGACGCTACGGCCCTGCATGACAACCCTAAATTAATGCAAAAATTTAAAAGAAATTATAAAAAATATGAGTACCCTTTGAGTTAAACTAATATCAATATCTTTTATCAAGATTTCCACTTCCAAAAAAAATTCTGGAAAAATAGATTTTTGTTTTTTTTTTTTTTGCCAATTCGGCAACGGATTTTGTCATTCAAGATTTTGGCTTTCGACAGTTTTAATTATTTTCTTAGTCGTTTTTTTTTTACCTGCCTACAAAAGTTATCTGTCAAAAAATTTTTATCTCACTCTTGCGTTAGCAATAAGAGTTTTCCCACCTGAACCCACTTTCTTCCTGTCAGATCGGGAGGACAAGTGATTGGATCTGATAAAAAACAGTTAAGAATACTTAAGAAATGAAATACATATAGTTAGTTAGTTTAACCCACGTGTTTTATAAGCGCTTTAAACAAAATAACCTCTTTGCCTTGGTAGCGACCGAGAATAGTATCATCGAGAAAAGTATCGCACGTCCACAGAAAACGAGTTCATTACATAATTCTTTGATATATTCTTAAACATAAAAAAAATAAACCATCATACATATATAAATCAACTAAGAGTTAAACTGAATAGGTAATTCTTTACATTTTTAAGACAAAAAACACAAAAGTGATAGGTAGGTATGTATGTACATACTTTCACTCTTCACTCTTTTCAGTAAAGATATACATACATTAATTTTGATAGAAGTTCACTGAACTTCATACATATATGAATGTTCGGCATCAATGAAAGTTGCTTCTTATATGATTAGGTATCTTAAATAAATTTTGTTAATTTAAAAAAAAAAAAAATGTAGATATTATGAAACCCGATCATAAACTAAGTTGGAAAATTAAATGACATTTAAATAAATACAATAGAAAAGATTTGAAAAGTAAAACAAAGTTAATTGCCCTGCCTTTCGAGATTTTTTTGTATTTTAAAATAATTAATTACTTTATCTTGTTTCAGCTGAATCACCAATTGAAGAAGTTACAAATTCACTTTACGGGAAAAGTGTCAAATTTGTTATGACACATGACGTTGAGTTAAAACTACCGGAAATGGTATTTGATGGAGCAACATTTAGAATTTCACCTAGATCAATTGAAGGAAATGGAGCTATTGTCAAATTGGAATTAATACCAAAGGCTGAAGTTGAAGCGCGAAATGCGGGGAAATTCTTTATTAAAAAGAAAATACGTAAGTTTATTTTTTTCTAAAATTCTAGCAAAATATTTGGCATTGAGTTTTTTTTTATTTTTAACAAGTAAAATGAGGGTAAAAAAATAAAATGCACGACTGGGTCGCACGAATTTGCTCTTATGTGCGATGACACTGTGAAATTCTGAAATTGTTTTGACAACAACAACACGGTGTACGTACACTATCTGACCTTATGCTCAAATCTCAATTTCTGAGAAAAAATGTTTAAAATCGTTGGAGCGGTTTTTTAGGAAAATAATTTTTCTTTTCAAAATTTTGAAAACATACCTACTTAAAAAAAAAATGGTACGCCATTTTTTAGTACTTATTAATACGGAGTTTAAAAATTAATTCTGAAAAAAATGATCCATTTATTTTCGAAATATTGAATTTTCAAAACATAATTTTTATTTTTTTTTTTTAATCCAAAAAATTTTAAAATTTGATGTGCAGTATTATTTAAACTTATTAGAAGCTCTTGCGTAAAAAATTTCATTAAAATCGGTTTAACAGATAATGATATAGTCGAAAACCAAAAAATACCATTTTTAATCGATAAATAAAATTTTTATCAATAATATGGTAGATAGTACCTACTGAAATTAGCTCACATAAATATTTTAATAAAAACCGTTGAAACCGTTTTTAATAAAAATGAGATTTTCCTTACCGGTTTTTATACGCTTATTGTATAATGTACATATATGGGAGGTACGTCATTTTTGGTCATAAGCATAATTTTTATTTAAAAAACTACTAAATGACTATTATAATAAAAATCCTCGTTTTCGAATTATTAATTTCTCAAAAAAAATTAAACTTAAAAAAAAAACAACAAAAAAAATAAAAATTGTAGAATGTTGTTATACCTACAATATCTACTTTTAAAACTTACAAAAAAAATTTATAAAAATATTGGTCAACCAAATCCCAAATTTAAAGAAAATCGATGTACCCATTAAACAGATTTAGCTACTTTGTTGTTATAACCGCTTGCAAACCCTAAATTTTATAAGTCAACGCACCGACTAGGAAAACCCAAAACCCATGTATTTATTTTGTCGGTGGTCAAACCTATTTATGTTTAAGACCAATCCACAAAATTAGTTAATTTTTTTTTTTTATTTTCCAACATTTTCCCCTTATGTAGTAATAAACCAATAAATCTATAATACTTAGCGCCGGTGTACACTTGCGTCATTTTGACGCGCGGTAACGCTTTTGCGACATACAGTACTCACGAACAAATTGAGTGGTGCACAAACACTTGCGGTGACGCTGAGGAATCGCGCTTCATTCTTGCGGGTAAAAACACTCGCAGGTTTCTGCGAGACCGCTGCGTCACCGCAAACGCAGTTGCGTCATCATTGTTTGTAACCTATTACTAAATCAACTGAGACTAAAACTATAGAAACATTCAGAGTAGTGCATTTTTTTTAATTAAAAACATCAATTTCTGAAGCACATTGCGCCACACAATGGTGCATTTCGTGTTGGAAGTCAGAATATTTCACTTAACCTACTTTGATGAAATTTTATGACATGAAAATAAATCGAGTGAAAAATCAAATTAATTAATTTTCGCCTGCTGACAAGCCCTTTTTTTTGAAGACAAAAAAATTAATATCGTGGATAAAAATCCGTATTGTTGTCTAAGTAATTACATAAATTTTAAAGATAATGGCGCAAAATCTTAGATGATTAAGTACGATGCTAAAGTATTGTTTGTTTGATGCCAAATCAAAAACAGGATTTTCCAAATTTAAAACGAGTTGTCATCGTATTATCTTTTTAAACTTTTGATTTGAGTTAAAATCACAAAATAATGGATATTTTATATATATATATATTATATTATATTATATTTATATTTTATATTTTTAAAGGAAGTAAATAAGTAAGTAGTATTATGCTAATACTTTAACATCAGGCGGTTTTAAATTTTGCGTCATTTTTTCAGTGTTTTTTTCATTTTATTTTTATTTAACTTTTTTCAGTGGAGGTTTGGGGAAAACTATTTTTATGAAATTTTCAATTATGATAAAGGGTTGTATAAAGAAAGGCAATACAAAATTTCTGCGCATTGATAAGCTTTCACAAAAGTCCATTAAAATAAATATCTTCGCACTTTGGAACTTAAAAGTTCATAAAGATTTAGATTAAAACTGGAGGGCCATGAAGTAGGGGGTGATTATTTGTTTTATATAGAGAAGCAAATAAAACTCCTGAATTTTTTTTTACCTCGCATTTACATAACACTTTTGGCGAGTTAACTCAAATTCAATCAGACAATTTCCAATATTTTGACTTTTGGTCTATATTGGTCCATACTTAAATTTCGGCTCAACTCCCTGGTGTACTTAGATTTTCTGACTAATATACAGTGAGAAACATGAATCAGCTAGCACTGATGGGATAATAATTTTTCTCCACTTTCGGCACCATTGTTCGTTGCACTGATATATTTTATTCTGTTTATGTTAGTCCTATTGTATAGAACTTGATTGGGATAATATCTTCGTATATTCCGATTGCACGCTATTCTGTGCCATCCAAGGCAGTTTCTTAAACCCTCCCTCTCAAATAACGTATCATTTCAACGGATCAGGATCAGGAAACATTGAAACACAACAAGAAATCCATATAGTCAATAATAGTCAAACGAGCATATGAGAAACTATCTAGAAAATTACATTCCTCTTGCTGTGGGAAGCTTCCCTATAGCCCATTAGAATCTGCAAATATATATAGAATTAATGTCTTATGACTTGACAACTTGACGTCTTAACTGACGAGAATCAATTCAAGGAAACTATTATATTTGCAAAAAATATTATAGCACTATAACAAACCGGTACATAGGCCTTTTAAAGTAATCACGCACAAACATAATTAAGTACCAACTTGTAAGTATCAATTTGACACCAGGTAAAAGGTGTCAGTGTAAAAGTTATCAATCTGTTTTTTTTTTTTAGTTTTAAGTTTTGATTTTCATTAGTATAATTTTTAATAATAATTATGAACTTCAATTTATATTTCTAATAAGCGGAAATGGTCACATTGGTTTCAATTCAACTTTCTGTTTTTTTTAATAAGATCATAAAGCGCTAAAGGAAAACACATCTTCAATCAAAAAACATTAAACAGCAATTATACTTTATTTAAAGGTTAAGTTAAGCTTGTCAATTAGCAAAATAATCACCATCTTTATATATAAATGAACGTTTAAATAATGTTCCAATAAATAAATCATTTAAGAAATCTCAAGTCACTTAATAAATTTAAAAAAAAATCCATTCAATCTTAAAAAATAAAATACCTTTCACGCCCAGAATTTACTAACTTCCATAAATACTCATTACAAAACCATCAAATTAATCCAAACAAATCATCACGAATAATTAATGAATATTTAAATATTTCCCATTTTCAGAGAAATTTTTCAAGAGCAAACTGATGCTATCATTCCTCGCATTGATACTCATTTTGAAAATAATTAAGATCAAAATATTTTGGCTTTTGCCCCTAATCGTTGGAGTGGGCACGGCCAAGAAGCTTCTACTCAAATTCTTACTCTTCCTCTTCCCAGCGTTATCGCATCTATTCAAGTTGTGCTCGTACTATCAGCAGGAATATCACTCGACCAAGTATCATCATCATCACCACCTCATCAACCATCATCACACGGTAAGTTGTTTTTTTTTTTTTTTAATTTTTATTTCCGAAAATGAAAGTTTTTTATTCGAGGAAATGCGTCGGCGCGACGACGGGTAGGTACGATGACGTATGTGCGCGCAACCAGTTTTTGTTTGCTTTAATTGTGAGCCATGATGGAATTCACGTATTCCGCATGTGGGGAGGCTTTTAAGTCAACATCATGTTGGATTCGGATTTGGGTCATTGTTGGAAGATAGGTACGAAGAAGTTTAAGCTACATCTATAGTGGCGGTCGGTGTTGGGGCTGGGCGGGTGATTTAAGTTGAATATTTGTTTTCTCGTACTCGGCACTAAGTTGGAGGCAATTTTCATTACGAAAATATTTTTTCTTTATTTTTTTTATAGATTTTTTTATGTTTGGATTTGTTTTGTTTTATTTTGTTTTGATCATCTTGGAGGTTTAAAGTGAAAGTAACTCTATATAAACTGGAATTTGCGTGGCCCGGTGTGAGTATATAGCTATCATTTGAATAAAAGATTAATTGCCTAAGCAATGTATTCCAAGGTCATGGATCCAATAATTTAGAGTTGTAAATTAAAAATCATCTTGATTCGAAGTTTTTTGGAAGTTTGTCCGTTGCGTAGGTATATGCGCTTTCAATTCAAAAATGATGATACTTTAATAATCTTTATGTTAACGTTTGACATTCTGTGTCATACCGATTAATATTATTTAAGCTATTCAAAAATGTTTACAGAAACTATTTCCATGGGAATTTATATTCGGAAAGACAGTTTTCAAGTTTTCGGCCATAAACCTGCCTTTATACCCATTATCTTGATTTGAAGAGTGAACTTATATTTTTTTTTGTTCTTTTTAAAATAAATTCTTTTATCAATAATGAAAAGAATTTTGTTCGCAATCAGAGGGTTATCAATAGAATCGTTTGGGTACGAACTATGTATATATTTTGAGCTTTGGGTATAAATTCCGAAAAATTTAGAGGAATTTGTAATTCTTAAACTAACCGTTCTTTGGGAGTCCTTGGAACGTTTGAACTACATACATGATGATACTATAGATAGAGGAGTATCTTGAATCGATTGCAATCTTGTTGACATTTTGACATGTCTGGTTCAGGAGCTCTTAGAAACATTCTTTGGTGTCATCATTTATCACCTCTGCAGGGGCATGCGCACATTATTAGGAACTTGTTTGCGAATTTAGCATATCAGCTATGTATACCACAGGCTTTGATGAAACTTGCCATATTTGAATCTTAAGACTTCTTATTCTCAAAGCCTATACCGACTTTGTTTTCGGCAACAGTTGCCCTAAAAGATGTAACAGTTGGTGCTTGCGATCTATGCTTTTCAGAATTTTTGGAAAATTATAGTTTTCTCAAAATTGGCTCCACAGTATCCCAACTAATAATTTTACTCCATTAAACTTCCTATAAGTATTGATTGCATTCATAACAACTTTTTATAATACTCAAAAGAATTAAAGAGGTGAATTTTTCCATTCCTATTGCGCCTCTATGGAGTAAATTCAGTTACTGACGAAAAAAAATTAATGGGCTCAGTTAAAGAAAGCTTATAGGGGAAGTCAGAAAAATTATATGATTATATTTATTATTTTAATTTTATTATGATATTTGTTGACATATTCTTTTAATGTTTTTATCTGAAATGAAATCTAAGAGTTTATGAATTAATGTTTTAAATTTAAATCGTATTTCTGATAGGCAACATTTTTTTTTTTAAGTAAGACATAAACTTCACTAAATGATTTATATCCAGTGAAAGAATTTTTCTAACTAAGATAAACAACATCATGCATTTTGCAGCAAATTCTTACAATCGCACAAAACATAATTTTCAAATAAGTACTTAAAATTAAAATAAATGATGTAAAATGGGGTCATGATGGCAGCCTTTTTATTTCGGTTTGTTTACATTTTTGGAGCACAGTTTTATAGGAAAACCATAAGCCAATATTGCTCTTCAAATAAAAACCAATAGTGTTAAAGCTGCCACACCAAATTTATACTTCAATAACTAAACCTTAGGATGACTATATGGGATAGAGAAAAACTCCTAAGAAATTTGTATAGTATGAATAAATCATGCTTAAAGATAAATTCACTCATTGCGCCTTTTGCACTGACACTTTGTCAGAGAAAATACCTTAAGGATGGCTTATATCAGATCAGCGTTGACTCCTATAACGATTTAAGGTTCTTTCAGAGAAATTCAATTAGCAGTAAAGCTACGAAAATCTATTAAATTTTAAAATCAAAAGTAATTTTCAAAATAGCTTTTTACGGCCTTTAGTCCACAAAAATTTAGGCGTTTCGTCCCGGCGATCTCACTTGGACTCATCAGTTGACTAGTGAGGGCCTTGTCAATACGCAATTTTTGTTAAGTTCAGTTCATCTAACATAGATTTCATGACGAATATCTAGTGTGAACTATATCCAACAAGACTAGAATTCCTAGTCATTAAATTGGAAGTTTTTGTTTTTTGCCCAGGGCCTGGCATTGTTTATATGAAGGTTTTTTTTTTTTTAATAATACAAACTCTATATACTACTGAAATACATCAGACAAGTAGAAGACTTAGCACTATTTAATTGGACTTGTTGAATTATTGATTCAAAATAGCTTTTTACGGCCTTTAGTCCACAAAAATAGTATAAATTAAATTCAGTAGTATATAGAGTTTGTATTATTAAAAAAAAAAAAAAACAAAAGTAATTTTGTTATTTGGGATGGGATATAAGCTACCTTTTGGTAAAAAAATTGTCCGAAAATTGTTATCAATGGAACCTCCCATGTACCTAACCTTTTCTTTTTTTTGATTTTCGCTTGTCTCGAAAACCAAAAACCATTTAACTGAGTTTGATAAAACACAACAATTTTTTGAAAAGTCTATTTTTAAAAAATGAGTATGTAGGTACCTACATGATTTTTTTAGAATTATTTTTAAACTACGCATCAGTAAATACTCACATAATTCATATTTTAAGTATAAAATATTCTATACGCTTTGGGTCCCTGAATTATGCTTGAGGCCATTATAGCCTTGCAGGTCTGCATAAACAGTAGGCTCCTTCTTGTATAAAAGGTACCTACTGTTATAAATTTGCAATTATTTATTTACTTTTATATTAGCCAACCTTTGGTGATTTATCAACCAAACTTTTCGTTATATTTATTTCAAAAACTGAATTAAATTGATTATGTTTCATTAACCAAAATTTAACGCTAATTCCTGAACTATAAGTTTCCATCGCATCGACAAGTAGCAAAGGTATGTATTTAATTGTTTTTTTTTTTTGTCTCTACGCCGCGCCGCCGTCGGCCGCCACCATTAACACTGAACAACCAAAGGATGAATTAAATGATTTCTGCATTTAAAGATTTATCTTAATGATTATATTGATTGTAAAGATCCAATAGTAAAGTCTAGTTACCATCAAACCTGATTATACCCAACTGTTGTTAATTTTCCTTACTACTGATTTCGTATTAAATGTTGCAATCATTTCTTTAACTTGTCACTTTCTCAATGTCTCTTCGTTTCGTATAAAAATAATATTGAATGAGAATTTTTTCAAACTAGTTTCATTTCTGTTATCGTTTATTTCTGTGAAATTTATAAATACATATTTCTATATATATATGTATGTAGCAGTACGAAACAGCAACGATGGCAACACTTAATTTTGGAAACATGCGAGCCACACCATATCAGCTATGTATACCACAGGCACATAACACCATGCACCACGATTATGTACCTTATACGAGTACATAATCAGCTTCACAGTTCCTGCCGTTATTTTTCCAGTTTCATCTTGTTTTTTTTTTCATTCATTCGATATAAGTAAAACGTCATGCAATTAATATTTGCACTCCCAGTCTTCAACTATTCTGTGTAAAATAAGTTTTTGTTTATTTAATTTATTTAAAAAATAATTTTTTTTGAGCAAGAGCTCTTTATTTATTCAATCCAAAATTACAACTGACTCTTAAAAACTAAATTTACTTAAAGCTAGCTTAACCTATGGGAGCCGCCAGGGCCAGCATCGTACGTGAAGGAATGCACTTGGTGTCGTCTTCCTTTTGCTTCCAGACATGTAGTCAGCATTTTGACACCTTGCGCGTGTGGGACTGTGGGAATGATTATTTGGGATCGTGGGAATGGTTTTTTGGGATCATAGGATTGAATATTTGTTGCATTAACTTGTACAATTAATTCAATAAAATTTATTTCTTATTTTTATTAAACTATTTTGTCTGTTGGTTTCATTTAGCTAAATATATAAATACAAAAAAAAAAATAAAAGTTGACATAATATTTAATAACAAAATTATTCTCTTACAGATTGTTCCTCCTTGGCATCATACTGAAGGACCACCACACTTACCAAATATTGGTCATGTATCTCATGGACCACCACAACATGGTCATGGACAAGTACATGGTCATGGTCATGGCCCAGAAATAATCTACAGCGATCCACCAAAAGTTCATCCATCACTTTTTCTACATGGCGGACATGGACATGGCGGAACGACTCATGATGATTATGGAAGTAATGATTGGGTTAGTTCTGGGCCAGGTTTAGGATCAGAGTGAGTTTTTTGTTATTGTTTTTTTTTTTTTTTATTAAAATGAACACATTTATAATTTAAAAACATATTCCAACAACCAGCTGCCAAGCCAAAATTAAAACAAAATATACATTTTTCCAAAATAAAACAAAAATCATATAAGTCGACTTTAAACCTCTTAAAATTGATTTTCTCATCATTAGCCATCAAAACGTTCCTTCTAAAATTTTTAACATTTTACTACCGTATCTACTTTTATTTTCTATATTTTTTATAGATATCTACACTTTATTCTTTATTTTAATTTTTCTTAAACTTTTTCTTTCACCAAAAACACGCACATTTTCTGCAGATACATCAGTGACATAAATCGTAGTGCCCAAGTTGATGGAAACTATTTTAAACCAAAACCTGAAGACGAGCATGAGTTACACGCTTGGGGCTTGGGTACAACAAGTGATCCACTTCGCCAACAACAATATCAACAACAACAACAACGCCAACCACCACAACAGTCCACTAGTCAAAACTTTAATACACACCCCTTCTCAAATGACCCTCAGACACAGAGGTACCTAACAGCGCCAACTTTCATCTTCTCTTTCTAAATATAAAATATTTTCAATCACTTTCATTTACATATATATTTTTGTTTCATGTTTTAAAAAAATTTCAGCTTTGTTCAAGGTAAAGTTCGAATACAAGGCCCAGTTTATGTGCCACAAAGAAGTTCCAATGTTGACCAACATCAAGTTCCATCACAAACAGCAGCACAAATTGCCGCACAATACGACCCAAACCGGAACAAGCAGATCATGGTGAGTGAAATGGAAAATTGAAATTATTAATTAAGACAGATCCCAACATCAATTAACGTCAATTAAATATACAAGCCCAAACACGACACGAGAAATGCATGTCATTGAAATTAGCACTTTCGCACAGACACATCACCGAGACAATAATTATTCCCAACCACTTTCGAATAATATTATTCTTAATATTTTTTTTTATTATATTTTATCTTCACATTTATAACTCCAACAACAAAAATATTTAGAAAGCCTTTTAACTGAGACGGGTTGTCGTCGTTGTTGTCATAATATTTGCATGTTTCAAAAGTGAATACAATAACTTCTTTGATGCTCGACACTCTTGTGTATTTAAGTTCATTGGTGTAAAAGTGTCAATATTTACTGTTTTATTCATGAGAAGGAAACGTCATTAAGTCTGAGCTTTAACCCTCATAAAAATAACGACTCATGCTGTATTTTAACCCATGGAACTTAACGAACTTGATTTGGCTTTTGTTTGTATTTAAGACACTTCGTCATCGTGCGAGTGGATTTTATGCTCACATTAAGTTAAACATCTTCGAATATTAAATTTCGAAAAAAGGCAATGTCTAGAAAGTAATATTTGTTCTTAGCAACTGATATTTTAAGAAAAAGAGAGTGTTAGATATACAAGAGCTAGCTATGTTTGTATCTTAATTAAGGGCTTGTCTACGTAACGTATTTGGCTTGAATCGTTTTGTTTATTCGATTTATGTTGACAGTTTCTTGGGGGGGAATTCATTGGAAAAATTATGCAGAAGCATATAGAAAAAAAATTATTACAGATTTCTCTTATAGAGGAACTATGGGGATGTTGAAACTTACTTGTATTAGATCGACAAAATAAAAAATATGACTATAATCTTTGTGATTTTTATTTTGTATCATATTGTTGCACTAAAACTTCACAAGCTGTCTTAGAAACCATTCTACAGTCTGAAAAGTACCAAACCAATATGTATATTTAATTTCACTCCCCAGTTAGCGGTTAAATTGAATGTTGTTAATTAAATCTTAGTTTAACAATTTTTATCCGCACCGTTACAGCATTTATACACGAAATCAAAGTTACATACCATCTATCTTAACGTATAGACATTTGACATTTTTGCCTAGCTAAGCTTTCCAGAAAGGTGACATGAATTATTACAGATCGATTAAAGCATACCTACATCATAAACGATTGAACTTAGTTCTCGACTCAATTGGTTGTTTTTCAAAACAACACCATTTGAAGGCTTGTTATTTGATCAATTTGACGTTTGATGTTGAAGAAAATAAAAAGATTTTCATTTTTTTTTTTCAAATTGATTCACAAGCCTTTCAACTCAATGAACTATGTATGTGTATATTTATATTCAATTCAAAATGTCACTGTCAAAATAAACCTTATTTAACTCGGGATCAAAGTTACAAAGAATTTGATGTGAATCTCAACCTAACACTGCAAACCTGATTTAACTAATTGTTTTCATTCTATAATATTTTGCATTTTGAATTCATCCATTAAACAATTTAACAATGTCTTTAGACAATAATAATGTTTTTGACAATATTGAAGCTGTATTCTTTCAACTGGGTTAATGAAGTGTGTGGCCATGCATCAATTTAGTTGACAACCAATGAATCTTGTTTGGGTTGCTTTAAGATAATGCCTAACAATTTGTTTTGCATTAGATGACTTAACCTTGTAGTTTGTAGTTTGTCATTTTATCTTTAATTATCTATCTTAATATTGAATATCCAATAATTACAACCAAAGTTATAGGCTTCTAAGTGTTTTTTCTTTACTCAAAGTTCAGATTATATTGGACATGGACATGCCCTGCCTTGAATTCGCTCAAATAATTTTTTGATTAAAATGAGTTCATATCTAATATTATTAAAATAAATTATTCAAAAAATTTATACATAAATACGTGGTTATAAATACACTTTTTGTCACGATTACAAATTAGGTAATTAAAAAAAAAATACCCACAATTCGTCTCCTGCCATTTTCTTGCAAACTCTACAACATAGTAAAAATATAAATCGACTTGACAGTTGACCTTATGTTAAGTTATCTTTATATATGAATGTATTGTGTAAATATAGTTTAAGATCAAAGTGGATGGCGACGCTGTGTTGCGTTGAACCTTGTCATATAACAATAAATGATCTCGTAGATAGTGTTTTATGACTTCAAAGTCTTTAAAGAAGAAGGACGTGTTTTTTCTGCCTTCTTCGCCTCGTTTTTGTTTTTATATCGGTTCGCGTTTTAAATGGGTGTTCAACGAACAGTGTTCATGGTGACCCCAAGTGAAAATTAGAATACATTTTTAAAATTTTTTTTTTCAGTTTAAAAAAAAAAAAAATTAATATAGATCAATATTCGTTTTTTTCGCGAAAAATAAAGATAAAAGTTGTTTTACATAAAAAAGCATTTAAATTTCAAATAAAAGTAAAGATGTCAACGATGGAAGATATCATCAAGGAGCAGAACACCATTGGCCAGGATGTTGTGGAGTTATACAACCACATGGTGTCAGCTTCCTTCGACGAGAAGAAGGCGTATCTGCTGAAGTGGAAGGAGAAACTGGAGCAGTTAAGTGCCTTATTTACATTGAATGACGTCCAGCTTCAGGAGTATAGTGAAGCCAACAAAAAGAACGAGTATTTCAAGACGAACTACGCCGGAAGTTTTTGTACCACGAAACAGTGCGGTTCGCTTTTTACCTTTTTAAATATATTTCCTTTGTGGCGGTTAAGTCTTTATTCACCTTATGTAGAGTGTAAACTGGCTGTTTACTTTTATGAACACAAAATTAATGTTGCCGTGCTATGTACAAATACATATTGATATTTATTTAAAATTTTATTTTATATATATTACGAACACATCCACACATCTATAACTATCGCTGTGATTTGATTTTAAATTTTCAAACGTTTTAAATTTAAATACATAATTATTATTTCAGTTAATAAAAATCATTGTGGGTACCTACACATTCCACATAAAATAAATTTTAATATCCCATCAAGGCCATTTTTCCCAATGAAATAATAAAAATGATTTTATGTTTTTTTTTATGTAACATAGAAGAGATATTTAAATATGTACATAAGGTTCCATGTTTGGATGTAATTTTGTTCTATATGTAATTTATATCCTTTAAGGAAAATTCGATAAAAAGGGCTCTATGTTGAATTTTGATTAACTTAGAACCTTATAATAGCACTGAGTATATTTATCTGAATAAATGAAAGTTGTGAATTTTGTGCCTGCAGCTTTGCCATTGATTTTTTTTTTTGGCTCTATCTGATAAGTCAAAATATATTTATAAAAACATTTTTGTTAGTTTGTATGATATGCAACCTTTAAGTACTTGGCTAGTAGGTTGAAACTAATGACACGCGACGATGGTTAAAACAAATCAAATATCTTGCGGACCGTTCGCGGGGCTCGAGTTTTTTTGGGTACGGTTGAAACAATATTTTTTTTCCAAAAACATTATGAACAACAGAGAAAATGAGCAAGAGCTGCTAGCCAAGGGTAGAGATTTTCGCCCAGTAATTGGGAATGAGCCGAGATTTAAAAAACAAAACATGTGCACATGCGGAAAAAAATAAAAAAAAATTGAGCGACGATGAAAAGTCAACATGAACGGGGTAAATCATCGTGCAAATTGTAGAGTACGTATATTATCTACAGAACCAACTTAAGGGGTTTATTCTCTTTCACCCTACTAACTGTTAGAACAAACAATAATGTATACTACCTACTCGTACTCATTTTAATATTCGACGACTAAGTGATGGGCCGAGCATGCAAATTATCTGGTCGTGGGTACAGAGATTCAGGCAAAAAGGCACAATGGTCAATAGACCTATTCCTGGACCATCAACGTCAGCAACAACGCCAGAACATGTGTCTCAAGTTCGAAATGAAATTATTCGAAATCCACGTAAATCGATAAGGAAGATTGCGGCCTACACTGCAATAAAAAAAAATCAACAGTGCTTGTTATTTTGAAAAAGAAACTAAAGCTCCACCCGAATAAAATGCAAATTGTTCAGTATCTCAACGAAAGTGACTATCCTTCGCGAGAACCCTTCGCAAGAACAATGCTATTGCTGGAACGTTTTCGGAAAGCACTTACGCATGGAAACATTTTATTCAGTGACGAAGCACATTTCCATATTAATGGATATGTTAACAAACAAAATATGCGATCCTGGTGCCTCAACAACCCTAGAGAACGGCATCAAAAACATTTACATTGTTTAAAAACGATTGGCCCATATTTTTTTAACCAAGGTGAGACAGTCACTGCTCCGGTGTATTGCCGTATGATTGATGAGTTTCTGTTACCGCAATTGCAGCTGTATTCAGACAGACCTCACACCTTACGATTTCTTTTTATGGGGATACCTCAAATCAAAGGTTTACAATAACAATCCCCGGACAATTCAGGCCTGCAGGAAAATATTCGCCATGAAATTCAAAGCATTACTCCAGCGCTTTGCCGTCGCGTAATCGCAAAAGTAAGGGTCCGACTGCAAGAGTGCATTGAAAAAAACGGCCATCATTTGGATGATATCGTTTTTAAAAAATAAAATCCGCATTGTTACTCTGCATTTAATTGAAATAAAAATAAATAAAAACAATGTAGTTTTTTATTTTTTGAATTGAATTTTAAAGTTGAAAATATTCCGCTGGACACCCTTTACATATTAAAGAATTTCTCGTCATCACGTCACGCCATAAGTTCGAACAATTGAAAAAAAGACTCGACGTGATGACGATAAATGCTTAATTACGTATTATTTATTATTTTAAGTTCGTTATTAAGAGAAGAAAACTGCGATGAGATCTCGTCACTTCTCGTTTTCTCGTCGCATTGTGAATCAGGAAACACGCTTTGTAGCCATACGGATTCACCGATAGGAAAAAAAGAGAGTTTTCTCTTACTGTGTTCAAATAAAATTTTGTGGGTGTTTTAGGCAAGGGGGTACGAGTCGGTTCTATAGATAATAAAGGTACTCTATGGTACAAATCTTAATCCAAATATTGGTAACTGGGAGCAAACCAAGATTTACAAAAATTAATAACCAGCTGCAGTTGCACGGTCCCGAAAAATAGGAACCATCGAAACCACCGACTGCAATTCAGACCAAATGAGAATATTGAAGGAACAATCATTTATATCAACATCGACCTACCTAACATATGTACGTACATGGGCTTTAACATTCTCTGTCCCAAATAGCGGTAACTGCCAGTGGCGCGAGAAAAACACAATCTCGGTCCCGAATATCCGAACGAAAATTATGTACGGTTTTTTTGTGTTAAAGTTATGTTTTTTTTTTTTGTTTTTAATTTATTTTTAATTTATTTAATGAAGTATTTTTTATTTATGTTTTATTTTTATTTTTTTTAAATAATATTGGCGTGTTTTATTGGAAAAGCTATCCGTTGTGTATGTAGTACGATTTTATAAGCATAACAGATACAACATCACTATTACGATAGTGGCCGATAAAAGCTAAAGTGGAATCCTATTGTGGATGGATGTTTTTAAATTTCAAATTATTCTGACAGGTATTCAATATTGGCAAATGAGAAAAATAAAGACCAGTGTCAATGTTCTGTAACTCTAGCATCGATAAAATTGGTCGAGAAACGTTGGAAAATGAAACAAAACTCATACGATTTGTTTTAATTTTCATCGTTTCTCGACTGATTTTATCGATGCGAGAGTTAAACGACATAGGCACAGGGTATTACTAATGCGTTTTTAGGGATTTTTTTTTAATTTGTTGTAGGTAATACTCAAAATAACACTCTGAGTACTAAAATATAAGATTGTCCATATATTATGTATAGATGGAAACATATTCTTTCATTTCATTGCTTGGCTAATAAAAGGCAATTTTATTGACGATATAAGAAAAAATTGTTTCAACCGTACCCAGTCTACCCTATCAAGCGATCTGATAATACATACAAATTGGAAGGATTGTTTTTAAAAGCATTTTCCATTAATCCTATTATGAGTTTAAGGTTATAATAGTGAAAAATATACATTTTTTTTATACACTGCTAAAAATCATAAACTAAGTAGAAGACTTAACACTAATGGCCTTGTGAAATTATTGATTCAAAAGCCGTTAAAAGTTATTTTGAAATAATAATTCAACAAGTTCAATTAAATAGTGCTAACCGCTAAGTCTTCTACTTGGCTGATGTATTTCAGTAGAATTTTTATTATTAAAATAAAAAACCTTCGTATATAAACAATGGCGCAAAATTTCAAACGATTTAGTAAGATTTTAAAGCATTTTTAATATGATAAAAATGCTTTAACATCTATTTATTTATTTTTTAACTTTTACCTTTACATAGGTAATTTAAATGTCATATGGACTTATTTTTTGTTTTAACTTTAATAAAATGTAAAAAAAAATACTCTGCTAAATTAACTTAAAATTAGCTAAATCCTTTTTTTTTACATAAATAAGTAGGTAATCATCAAAAAAATGCTTTAACATTGTTCCTACTAAATCTATTTGCTAATGTTCTTCTTAATGTTTATTAATTTGTAAGTCAATAAACACATATACATTAAATGCAAAATCTTTTGAAGTTTACAACTCACAGACACGCAACATTTATATTCATTTTGTTACGACTTAGTGAACTTGCACTTCAAACCAAGATGATTATTATATTTATTGTTGTTTGAATAATGGTATTACCCTGGGCTCGGAATGTACTCCAATTGAAGTGTGCAATGTGCATTGAATTAATGTGCAAATTTGTATGGAAAATAAATTTGCAAATTTTCAAATTTTCAATATTTATTTAAAAAAAAAACCTATCCCCGAAAAAACTAAATGCGTCGTTTGTTACTTTTTTGGATGAAATTTTCACAGTTTATTTCTATAAATGAGAAAAAAATTTAAAAATTAGATTAAGTATAATCCGCCCACTGCCGCGCCATCTTTTCTTATTTCTTAGTTTCTCAGAATTGGTCGGAAGCATCTCTATAATATGTTTCTCGGGAACGGCTCAAATTATTTGAATGAATTTTTCAGAGTTTGTTCTGTTGAATGTGTCAAAAATTAAAAAAAAAAAAATGATTTAGTAAAATTCACCTACTGCCACGCCCACTTTTATTGTTTCTTGGTTTTCCGTATTGGATCTTACGATTTGAATGAAATAAACGAAGTGTTATGATGAAAGAGAAAAAATTTCAGAAAATAGTTTTGGGAAAATCTTTACACATTTATTGTTTCTTGGTTTACGGAAACGGTTCCAATAATTCATTTTCATTTTAACTTAAGTGGCAAGCGAGCGAGCTGACGAACTGATCAGTCAAGAATCAATTATTCAGTTTTGAAGTGCAATATATTCTCAAACTTTCTTAACGCATCAAATTGCAGGTGTGGAAGCTTAACGAACTGCATTATTTCTAGAAGGATTTGGGCCACCCTAAGTCAATCCCGAACAAATGACTTAATATGCACGCAGACCCAGGCAAGACATAGCCAGGGTCATAGCAACTTGTTTTGTTCACTACTCATTGGGAAAACATGCGGCGAAGCTAAGGAATCCCTCACAATAATCATTTTTGTAGTTGTGGGGATCAGCAGGAAAAGGAAAAAGTCGTTAATTTCGTCTGCAAATGCCCCGCACGGAAACTTAAATATGATCATCGTCTGAAAAGATAGGTATGATATGAGCAGTACCTACTTACCTAAATTCAAAACGGATGGTTATTTATTAATAAATAGAAAAGCAGATGTCCGAGAATTGAGCCCTGTGGCACACCATTTCTTTTTAAAAAAAGAAACGACGACACTCTGCCTTTCTTTAAAATAGCCTGTGAGCGATTGTTCCGATATGAACAAATAAATTGAGTTACATCACATGAGAAATTGAGTAAATCGAAAAGTTTTCTACATAATATTGTTGATTCAACTGAGTCAAATGGTTTTTTATAAATCAGACAAAGTGAAAATGGATATTTTATTCACTTCTTTAGGCTTCATTTTTAGATGGCTGCGTTTTTTTTAGCATACAAAATCTTTGGGCCGCCAAAACAAAACAAACTCATCCCGTTATTGTTGAAATTTACATATACCTACTGATACTAATCGATACGTATCGAAATTACCAAAGAACATTGTAAACAAATGGTATCTTTGCTTTTGATTAAGAAAATTAGTTTAAAAAAAATTTATCAGTTTTTGATTGGATTGGATTGATAAATTGGTCAAAAACTATCTATTTTTAGGTTTACATAATGTGGAGCATAAATACCTATACGCTGCAAAATTTGTCACTTTTGTTTGCTGGCCGATTTATGTTATAGAATTTAGAAGAAGATTCCAATCTTCTACAATAAAAGAGGTTAGGCACGAACTTTAATTAGTTTAAATTTTATTTTTCGTCGCATTTTCTTTGAAATACGATTTTTAAGTTCCGAACCCTATTTGCCAATTTTATAACCTATTCAAGAATCGTGGATATAGTGAATGTTTTTTCTGCTTTCAAAGTTCCTCCAACCCTACCACACTTCATATGCGAGAAATTGCACGCGTTTATCTGACACACTTTCGCTAGTTTTGTGGTTTGGTTGGGTGATTCGTCAGAGAGTTGGTTGTTAATCACATATTATATGGGTTGGGTATAGGTATCGTACTACAATATTATGTCGGCATCTATAGATTTGAAATTATAATATGATTGTAGTTGATGAACGAATACAGTAGGCTTACAGGTAAATACGTAGGTATATACAAAACAAAGTCAGTATAATCATATTAAATGCTTTATGCAGTTTTTGCATATTTTCTTTTCTTTTTGTTTTAAGTAAAAGGTACATTGACTTTACTGTAGCATAATAAATTGTTCTGTATTGTCTAGTCTCAACTTAATTTCAAGGTCCTTGCTAAGTTTACTTTCGGTCTTTTGTTTAATGAATCAGAACAAATGTAATGTTCGTGAAGGTTACACAGTTCGTGTAAATGTTTCCATAATAACACTTGTTTGTGTTTTATGACTTTTGAATGATTGGATGTAATGGTGAATAATAAGAAGTGTTTATATTTGTGTTTTTAATATAAAAATAGATAGATATTTTTTTGTGCTTTTTATTAACATAAAACAGTAATTGGAACCGCAAAGTTCTATTAAAACTGAAAAAAGGACAATAAAAATGTATGGAATCTAGTTTTGGAATCAATACCGATTAAATATTACTGTCGTATCGACATTTAGTTCTGAAAATAAAAAACACAACATCAATAACGAATATTTTTAGATGACAATACATATAATTTTGTGTGGGATAAATAAACTTTCCGTTATATGAAAATATCCGGTTGTGAAATTAAAAAAAAAAAATTAATAGAAAACAAAATTTGTATGTAATTTTTTTTCATCTATTTTAAAAAATGCGGTTTTATGAATTACATTTTTGTATCGTTTTTCTTTCGAACCGACCGACGAGCAACGATGCGACGCGACGGACGCACGCCCGATAGGTCATTGTTAAATTATTTGTTGTACGTGTAATTCATAGTAAATGAAAAAGTTTGTATGGCATATCATTTATTCTCTAGCCAAGGTTGTTGAATATGTTTTGGAAATCCTATTATATTTATACTTTAGTGCACACAAAAAAAAAAAAAAATATTTATGAGAATAACTTTTTTCCCATATTGCGTGTGTGAAATGATATTAAAGAGCTATGTGTCGATTCATACTTTGTAGGAAATTTTATATGAAATTTAAAAATTTTTAATTCGCATTTTATATTGCTGTTATCACACTATTTATACGAATTTTTGTTTTGATGTTTATAGTTAAGAGTAAAAAAGATTCTATTTGATAGAAACGGTATTTTGACGTTTTTGAGAAAACTGACATATTTTTGAGACTTTCAAGTTTAACTTTTCAAGGGCTTGACTTTACAATCTGGTGCTTTTAGATACTTAATATGATATTGCATTACAATTTTTATTTTATTATTTTTTAATTTTTATAACAAAAAAAAAAAAAAAAAAAAAAACGTTTTTTAGTACTTTTTTAGTACCTTTTGATTTTTTTAAAATTTTTATAAAGATTGGTTAAATTTTAAGGGCCGATGTTGATTTTGAATAAAACACAAATTATTTGGGAAATTATTGTCATTTCTTTTTATTATGATAATATTGGTATGGTTCAATTATGTATGGTAGAAAATATCGGCCATATGGCCGCCGCGACTTCGGCGGCACACCTCCATCCTCCATCCGATGCATGGTCCAAATATTCGATGGCGCTGAGGCATAATTGAGGTTCTATGCCGTTAATGTGCCGAATTATCTCATCCTTTAGCTCTTGAATTGTTGCTGGCTTATCGACGTACACCTTTTCTTTCAAATAACCCCAAAGAAAGAAGTCAAACGGTGTTAAATCACATGATCTTGGCGGCCAATTGACATCGCCATCACGTGAAATAACACGGCCATTGAATTTGTCGCGCAAAAGAGCCATTGTTTCGTTAGCTGTGTGGCAAGTGACACCGTCCTGTTGAAACCACATATTGTCCACATCCATATCTTCCAATTCGAGCTATAAAAAGACGAGCGTGAGAGGTGCAATTGTTGGGCACGACGACGAGTTGAGGTGGACGGCTCATCAGTCACACTATCGCGAACAGCAGCAATATTTTCTGCAGTACGAGCTGTACGAGCATGCACTGGTGTTTTCACATCTCCTACAGACCCGGATTGCTCAAATTTTTGCACGATGTTTCCGATGGTACGCACATTTGGACGATTAAATTGACTGAAAAAATCACGAAGTGCACGATATGCATTTTGATTTGAACGCCCATTTTCATAATAAGCATAATAAGAATAACTTTAATGCGTTGCTCGATGGTGTATCTTTCCATGGTTCAAATTGAGTTAGTCTGAAATTGAGAAATGTCAAATGAAACGCAGAAAAAAACTTGAAGTTAAGGTGTGGTTCACATTCAACATCATCCTTTAAAATTTAACCACCCGTTATAAACTTGTCACTTCACTGCTAACTTTCGACCTAAAATAAATTCTCTTTCACAATTTTAAAGTTAATAATGGTGCGTTGTAGGTGCGTTCCTTAACTTCGAAACTCTGTGATTTTCTGTACAAAGATACATTTTTTTTTTTTTATATGACCTTTGACAGATTCTTGTGACTTTTTTGTATTCCTTCAATATCGAATTTAAACTTAATCATACAAAATTAACATTCTATTTTCAGCCGGAATTATCTGCTCAAGTGAAGGAAGCGTTACGAATCGAAGCAGAAAAACGAATTATTTCACAACAGCAAGAGATACTCGGGAAACAACCTTTTATCCAAGGTGGACCCGTAAGTTATATTTATATAAATATTGTATTAAGGTCAGCGAAAATAAATCATTTTCCCGAATTTACAATCATAGCCCATCATGCCAAAGAATTACGATGAATTCTACACCCCGATTTTGGAGAAAATTGACAAAATTCTTGGCACTCTAGGATTTGTAGATAATCACTGCAAGGAGCGCCTCACCTGCAGCATGTACAAGAATCCAACTCGTTTCAGTCCACATAGTAATTTTCTTTCAGCTGAGCTGAGTCGGTAAGTGGTTTCAAGTGAACAATTTTTATTGCGGCCCATCTCTCCACCAGCTGTTATTCGAATTCAAAGAAAAATAACCTGGATGGATGAGGTAATCAAGAGGTCTTGGTTGCGGGTAGACGAATCGTGCTGAAATTCAAGGTCAACTGAATGAAAATTGAAGAATGAATGAATAGGTACTTAGTTTTTTTTTTGTTCTTAGGAATTTTGAAAACAATTACGCAGAAGAGAAGAGATGCCAAATCAAAGAAAAGGTTGTTATCGTTTGGAATAGATTTTATACTTTAAAAGTATAAAACTTCAAAGGTTGGGGGTCAGTCATTTTATATACAATGGTTCCGGGTGAATTCTTAGATAATGAACATTTAATTATACATATTTTTTTATTTTCTGAAAAAAGTAGTGTATGAAAGTTTTTTCATTAGATAAATCTATTGAAGTATTTTAAATCTTTTTTTTATAAGAAATTCCAAATTCAATTTCAAATCATCACATTTTCCAGAAAAACCGATTAGTACGAAATTTGGTTGGAATAACGAGATAACAACAAAAATGGACAAATCAAATTCAAAATGAAATAAGCCTACAAAAAAAATTATCAAATATGAGATGAAAAGAACTTAACTGTAATTTTGTAATAATTACCATTCAGACTCTCTTTGAAAAGGTGATATTATTGGCATAAGTTCGTATGTCAAGTTAGCACTGCACTTTGTAAATTAAAAAGAAAAAAAAATTGTTTTAAATTTGTGTTGTAAATTATTTGTGGAAAAAAAATATCCCCTACTATGTTTCTTTCCACAACTAATTTAAAACAAAAAAGCTACAATTAATTGAGTATTTTTTTAATTTACAAAGTGTAGTGTGATAACTTGACATGCGTGCATAGGTTAAGCTAAAAGAAATGAAGAATTGAAGATTGATACACTTAAGACCCAATTGATTTGCGTTTTGAAAAGGATAAGGATGGAAATAAACAGAAATTAGATATGAATTTTGTCGTAACGAATAGAGAGCGGAGAGCGAACTGCCAGTCGCCGTCGGTATCGCCTCAGTTTTAATGTCTTGATGGCATAACAGTCACTTTCAATAAGCCTTATTTTGAGTTTTACCCTAACAATATTCCACCCGGAAAATTTGACATTTTACTTTTCCCCTATTGTGATTTTAACATTAGAAATGTTTAAACGGAGGCATACAATATAAAAAAATCAAAAAATATGAAACGCCTAGTAGTCAAAGGGGGCGAAACGTGAGGGGAATAAACAAAATCAACAAAATAAAAAAAATAAACAAACTAAACAAAATTATTTCGTTCATGCTTTGTTGTTACTAGTTTGAGAAAACAGAAAACGAAGAAGATAATAAAACGGACAGAAAAAAAGGAGAAATGTTCGTAGGAAAAAAATGGGTATGTTTTTGATGATGATTTTTGCGAAATCCGAAAAATATCCGATTTGCGTTTACTTAAATGCTTATATCTTTCGATCCAATTATCCGATTTTCATTATTAAGGTATATAATTAAAGGAAAAATGACTGGCGTGTTAGAGCCAAAAATTTTTAAAATCATTCAAAATTTTATACTAAAAACATGAAAATAAATATCGGACAAATAATTTAATTCAACCAGGAAGTTGATTAAAAAAAAAAAGCATTAAAATACTTTAAACCACCAATTGGCGAGAGGAATATAGTATTCTAAAGCCGGCGGCGGCGGAGTTTGTGCAATAAAAAACCACAATCGTGGCAAATTTGCTTCGCGTCGGAAAAAAAATGCTAAATGTTCATAATGTACCTACCTAAATTTGTAGTCGGTATAATAATTGTAAAGATACATTGTGTTTGGTTTGGCTTGCTTATAACTTCGGTTCTAATAATCCATTCATTAAGGTCTTACAATTTAGCTAGAATATCGGACTACATTTTTTGTATTATATCATTGCACAGTCACATAAAACTATATATGAAAAACCCTATTAAATTACGTATTTAATAGAAACAAAAATTTAATACAAAACAATAATTTTTTAAACCACATGTATTTGACCCTTTTTAGGAAAGTTATGATGTTGGTACCTATGTTCAGAAAAGTTGCTCAACATTTAAATTTGACATTCAATGTACATACATAAATACATAAAGCTTTTTTCATTTCTAATGTTCCTCAACTATGCTGGAATGGCAAATCGGGTAAATTTTTATGTTCGAAAAATTCCCCTTATTGTGAATATTAATTTCTGGCTGAATATAATTAACAAATTAAAATTTCCACTAATTTTTAATAGGAAAAAAATTTTGTTTTGGCATAAGTCACAAAAAATTCGAAGGTAAAATATTTTTTTCGGGTGAAACTCACAATAAGGCTGAAAGTTTTATCAGTCAGAGTTTAGTTCTAATAATTAAATTAAATTTTTGGTTCATACATTACATTCAAAATTTATTTTTTGATATATTCTTTCTTAAACTTCAGTTTATTGTATCGCTTTTATAATAGACTCATGGGCGATCTAGACATTTTTGATCATATCTATTGAATTTTCTAAATGAAGTTTTCAACGTGCATTCAAATTTAGTGGCTCTAAAGCAGAGTTTCCCAACCTTTTTTAGGCTATGTCCCACCAGAACCTTTCCAAAATCCTCATGATCACGCAGATCTCAGCAAACTTAGTTTTAGCTAAATGAACATGACTCAGCAAAATTTCTCTGATTTTCTGTCAAAACTCTGAGGAAAAAAATCTCTGAGATCCCATTTTTTTGAACGCGCCTATTATACCTGAACAATTTTGGCGCGAATTATATTTATCCGTCGGAAATAAAAAAGGTTACTTCAAAAAAATATATTTTTAAATGTTAACTTTATTTTCTTTTCAACAAATAAAATATTTGAATAGTTTTTACATACATAGTTCTTACATACTACTCTGCAACTACTCGCAAACTCCTTCCGTGTTGAATCTATTTATATCGTTATCCTGATGAGTTGGTTTTCTTGTCCTCAGGGTTTATGGTAGTGTTGGTTAATTACTTTTTGTATCTTTATCTTATTTTGTTATTTGGTTGGTCATAAAATATCTGTTATGTATTTTATTTTATCTTGTTTTGTTATTATTATCTTGATTGGTTGATCATAAAATATCTGTTATGTATTTTATCTTGTTACCTGTGGTAATCTTTATAAGGATGTTTGTAGATCATTAGCGATCTTATTTATTTTATTATTTCCTCTTATTTCCTGCTTGAGGTACAGTTGAGTGTTTATAACTCGCGCAACTCGCATTATTTGTACCAATACTAGCGCATTAATTATATTTGTTTCCTCTCTCGTTTTATTATTTTGCTTACATTTCAACTCATTCTCTTTTAATTCTATAAAAAAAATTGAAAGAAGACGTAAAATTGAAATTTTCGCTCGTCCGACTGCTGTTCACATTTACTACAGCACTCGTTCGACAGAGCAAATTATTAAAAAAAATGGAGGTACAGAGCTAGTCGATCGAACGATCGTTTATCTGGTGAGTGGTGTTCACATTACAAAAATCTAACGAAACGACGCACGTTGATGAACATGTTGTTGAATGTGAACGGCCCTATTAGGATAAAATCCAGAGAAAATAAGTAGAAAACTTCTGTTTCATTTCCTTTTTTAAATATAGACACAGATTTCTTTTTTATCAGAAAGTCAGTTTTGGCTTTAAATCCGCATTTGATGAATGGCAGATCCTGGATGCGTTCAGAAATATATCTCCAAGGTTGGAAACACAAGAAGCATAGAATTATCGGAATGATGTGTAATGCAGCATATACTTTTAAATTGCCCCCCTGTGGTGCGTGGTCTCCACGTTGGAAAACACCGCTCTAAAGCATACATTCATAAAGTGATCACAATTATTAAGTTGAACATACATTTATATTAATTATTTTAGTAAGTACTTAGTTTTGAAAGTCAAAATTCGAAAAAAAAAATTAAAAATAATTCATTTAAAAACTAAGCACTAACTTAACTTAAAAATTAAAAAAAAAAAATAGTTCCTGGTTTATAAAAGCTATAACACAACACTAATGTTAGTGCTGCCTTTGTTTTTTTTTTTAATATTGATTTTCTATTTTATGTCATTTTGTCATTTTTTTTTGTTTAATTTGCCCCGCCCACCTTAAGGGGTGGACACATAAAGTGACCCACAATCTTAAAATCATGTTCATATAATGTATCGGCAATGAAAAAAAAATTGATGCTTTTACCACAAAATGTACAATTTTAAAACTAATCCGCCTCATACTATATATTTAGAAAAGTAAAACACTTAAATCTTCCGGTTGGTTTATTTCAAAAAGGGTTACTTTAATGGAGAAAAGTATTAAATGTTTTCTTGTAAGAAATTTTCTAAGCTATAAATTAGTTCTTGACATTTTTTCTGCAAAACTAAATATTTGGGAGATTTTCCTGAAAAAAACATTTTGGGTACCTATAGCCCCCCCGTAAAATTGTTAGCAGCGCTCATACCGATGGGGACTTTTAACAGTTTCTTAAGAACATATGTATATATCTACCAAAATCTAGTTTTCCGGTGATTTTTTTCGAAGTAAAATGTCTTTAATTACTAGACTATAAATCCCAATCAAGAAAATTTAAGTTAAAGCTTGACTAACTAATTTAATTTAACATTTTCAATTAATTTAGAACTATAATAAGGAATTTGTGTTGCATTGATATACATTCATATTAAGCGTAATTCTTGAGAATCTAAAGGTACATAGTTAGGAATTCCCAATTAAAAATTCTTCTACTTCTTTAGAAAATTGAATTTTGTTGAGTTGATAATATTTATATTAATATTTTCAATAAACAAAAGGTTTTACTATAGTATATCTGAAACCACATTCAATCAATTTCATCTCATGCTGAGTTATATTGAGTTTACACCAGTGTTTCCCAACGTGGCGCCCACGCAACACAGGGGGGCTGCATTACATTTCATTCCGATAATTCTATGCTTCTGGTGTTTCAACCGTTGGAGGTATATATGAATGCATAAAACGGGAGAAGAAATAAATGTAATATTAATACCCTAGTACTGGTGCAAATAATGCGAACTGCACGCCATGTTCATTCTTTGAAAATTTATTTCATGTCGGTACGACAGTCTTTGGATGTGAACCTCGCTATATATCACCCATTTAATTTTTGTATTGAACATTTCAGATTTTGTATGTTAAAAATTGTTTAGGTATAATAGGACGTTCAGAAAAATGGAATCTCAGAAACTTTTTTTCCTCAAACTTTTGACAGCAAAACTGAGAAATTTTGCTGAGGAGTCTTATTCACTTAACTGAGATTGCTGAGATCTCCGAGATCTGACGTAATGTTATAGAGGGACATTAGGATTTTGGAAAGGTCCTGGTGGGACATGTCCAAAAAAGGTTAGAAATTTCTGGTTTACACAGATCTTACCATTTTCAATCAATAAATTTTATTTTGAAGTTGAAAAATATCGCGCTGAGGTTTTCCTATTAATTCTTTATATTTTAGTTTACGAAGTTTCAGTATAATTACTTTGTTTATACAACGAATAAAATCGCACATAAAAATCTTTATTATTCGGCTTTATCTGTGGAAGCGAAAATAATCTATTTTGTTAAGTAATTTCCTGTTCCTCTCGTATATTCATCATCATAAATAACCTTGTCATATCCTAGAATAAAAAGGAACTTTAAACATTTAGCTGACGACGACGACGCCACGATGCGACGGCAACGCGTTTGTTGTATATATGTTTGTCAAACCGCCATCAGTTTGATTCAATAAAATACAAGAGTATTTTACCGCAGGCAAAACATTTCCGTAACGAAATTCTATATAATGTTCTTAAACTCTTTACGCTTGATATTACTTGGCACGCTCTAAATATGAAAAATAAAAAACATTCAATTTGTATACCTCTGAAAGTCTATAATTTAAACTTCAAATAAGAATACACGTCACTTCACTTAATACCGCTTGATGTCTTGACGTCTTAAATAGACACCAATATAATGACGTCTTTTAACGATGGGCATGGAAATGTTTTTATGATGAAAGTCACGGAACGTCAAGAATATTTGTAAAGACGACGACGCACAAAGTGAAATAAATGAAGAGCATCACCTTCATCATTATACCGTTTGTCGTTGTTAGATTCGCGCGCATGCATATACCAACATACCTCGCAGCTATTATGAGATGCGGGGATGTAATTTGCAATTTATTCAAACGCTAATCATACAACCAAGTATATCATTGTTACTATTTTTTTTTTTAATGTGGGGGTGTTTAAGATGGGTTTCAATAATATGGTTCATACCTAGTGAGGTATACATATGTATATGAGCACCTACCTACTCTGGTGGCAGTAATTTTCTGCTAATTTTAATATTTATAGAAGTTTTCTGGATAAGAAAGGTAACTAAACTAAAAAAGTGCATAATACATACCTGTATTAAATTCAATTTTTCGAAATTAGTTTATTAATGACAATAAGGGAATAGTTACGCTGATGGAAAAGAACAAACATTGTGCAGCATACATGTTTCATAGCTGAGTTTTTGATTATTTTCGCTAGCTAAAGGGAAGAGAATTTGGCCTCGAGGTTTTAAACAAAACAAAATAACGATCGCAGATGAAGTCGAAAAAAGTGATTTTTTGGTTTTCCGGCCGTCCATATCGGTCTGCGCTCGTGCGTCCAAGTTTTAGGTATGTACATCGAGGTAGTCTTAATGGATAGATCGATTGGTTGAAATTTTTGTCTAATTTAACAATTAAAATTCTTTAAACTGAAAACCAAAAATTAAAAATGGAAGTATTCGTATTGACAAGTTTTTCTCAAAAACCCAGTATTAATATTGATATTTTTCTATAAATGCGACAATTTTTATATGACAATTATAATTCGAGGCTTTCATTGCCTTGGGGCATCTTCATATCCAAATCTGACCCTGATTGGGCTATAGGATATAATAAGTACCTCATATGTGGGATATTCGAGAAAAAATAACCTATCTAATAGTTCACTAAATCGTCTCGTTATATAAAATAAATAAATCATAAATTACTAGTTTCAGTAATTGATTAAATATGAATTTTTAATGTTTTGATTTTATCAGCTTTTATGAGAATAAAGTGATTTTTCAGATGATTTATATTTATTTTAAAATTCCACAAATAATATGCCATCTATAATAACCCCTACGACCTCAATATAGAGATTTAAAATGTATAAAGCTGAACAATAACAGAATAAGTTAAATTAGCTGAATTATTGCCCTCATATGTAGGTTTAGTATACATATATATTTTCGAATATCCCAAGAATTAGATTATGTACTAAAAATGTCTTCGACCTTTACAAAAACTTTGATATTTAGTTAAGAAAAAATAAAAACTGGTCATGACCAATAACTTGGTTTTTTTAATTGATTTTTATAAGGATTAAAAGACTTCGTCTGAATATCCCAAAAAGAGGTGCAACAATATCTACACATTAAAAAAAAAAAAAAAACTTAAAAAAAATCTGTGGCTGACAAATTACTGAAATTATTGATCTTTTACGATGATTTGGTGGATTTTCAAATGGTATCCATATTTTTCTTTACGAATATCCCATAAATGAAAAGCCAAAAATCTCCAATGACTCTCTGTGAAACTTTAACGAATGGTTAAAAATTGTCTTTTGCTAACGAATTCCTGAAATTATAGTTGACTTTTTATATGACATGCTTTTTTGAATATCCCAAATTATGGGGTTTTTAGATCACAGAGCCAACAAATTTCCAGCAGACGCAATCCATGTCGTAGTGTTATCAATTAAGACAAAAACGATGGGTACATAACACAAAATCACTTTGCATTTTATATTGTTCGTCAAAGCCTTACGAATAAAATTAAATTTTGGCATTAATTTTCCACCTCAAAGCTCTCCCCTCTTCCCTTTTTTTTACTGTTTATTTTTTTTTAAATCTTATTGAAATTTGATTAAATTTAAGTCTGTTTGAATGAAAAATTAAAAACGCTCCAGTAAATTTTAAAATACATATACGTAAAGAAAGTTATCTTTAGTTTAAAATTCAATCATATTTATCAAAGAAACAACATTTTGATGTTGAAAATAAATATCCCTATTTTTTTTTTTTCAATTTTAAAATTATTTGTTTTCCAGAGATACAAGTGAACTTCAAACTCCGGAAACCACCAACCCAACTGTCATCCGATTCTATAGACTTGTAGATGCGGCTCGAAATGGACAGGAACAAAGAGATTGTTTGCGTTTATATGCTCAATGTTCTGTTAATACAGAACTTTAGTATAATTTATTTTAATCTATATAATTAAAAAAAAAGAAATGAAGAGTGAAATAATTATTATTATTTTAATGTTAAATGGTGTATTGTAAATAATTTAAATGAAATCCCAATATTGAAGAATTTTGTCGAAATGTAAAAAAAAAATTAATGAACTCTTATTTATTATATGTATTTAGTTTCTATATAGATTTTTTTTATTTATTCATTTTTATTTTTATTTAAATATCTAAGAATTATATGAATTTAATTTAAATAATTTATTTTACAATTTTATTTATGTCTTAAATAATAATGTCTTAATTATCTGTAAGGAACATAATATTTTGTAAATTATAAATACATAAGTATAGTTTTAGTTTATATCTACGCCAAATTTAATTTAATAAATTATTTATTTATTTGAATGTATTTATTATTTATCTCAAATAGTTGACTTGATTGTGTGGATTAGATAATAAATAATAAAATGAAATAAAGTGTCATTTTGTGTACAATTTATTAGACTTTAGAATCTTTCAAAGAAAATCAGTACAAATTAAAGCAAATATTTTTAAAATAAAAATCAACAACGTAACGTAGTTCGATTTCTCAACTGATGCTTTCAAGTGAGACTAGCCTAGGACTAGACCCATAAAAACTAATTTTCAATCAATAATTCAATAAGTGCGATTAAATAAGGCTAAGTCTTTAACTGACATGTTTTATTTCGTTATTATTGCGTTTTTTTTATTATTTTATTTTCTCTAACGTACATACATAAGATTAAAAAAAAAATTAAATGCACGACACATGACAATACAATTTGGGAGGGTAAAAATTAGAAAACAAAATATTTTGTTATTATTTTCTTATGTAAATTTTTTGAAAGTTTAGAAAAACTTTATAATAAAATGTAAATATAACATACATACCATACCATATTTTTGCAATGAGAATTTTAAGTTAAAAATGTGAAACACAATTTTAAGACAATCTCACAAAGCTTTCTTTTTAACCCTTAAAATCGTAATTTTCAGATACCTATACAAAAAAGGTTGATGTATTTTCTTCTTTGATTTTTTTTTGTAAATTTTGAAATGTAATACTATATTACTATACTAATGGGTGATTTTTTAAGAGGTTTAGAACTTTTTAAAAAAAAAAAACACAAAAAGTTCGAAAAAATGAATGAAATATTTATTTGAATCGATAGTTTGAACCTTGCAATTTAATGTTTAAAGATAATTTCATGCAAATGTTGACCGCGGCTGCGTCTCAGGTAGCCCATCCGCTGAGTCCAATTTTGGCATACTCTTTCACACATATCGGCCGGTATCTCACGAATGAATGCATGGATGTTGGCTTCCAGTGCGTCAATCGAAGCGGGCTTGTCCCTATAGACATTAGCCTTGACATACCCCCACATAAAATAATCTAATGGTGTCAAATCGCACGATCTAGGCGGCCAATTGACCGGCCCGAAACGAAATTAACTGTTCACCAAACTCGCCTCGCAATTGCGCCATTGTTTCGCGTGCTGTGTGGCATGTGGCACCGTCTTGTTGAAACCACATATCATGCAAGTCAAGAACTTCCATTTCGGGCAAAAAAAAGTTTGTTATCATCGCTCGGTAGCGTTCACCATTGACAGTAACGCTGCGATTCGCATCATCTTTGAAGAAATATGGCCCAATAATGCCGCCGGCCCATAAACCGCACCAAACAGTGGCTTTTTCGGGATGCATTGGTAGCTGTTGCAATGCTTCTGGCTGATCTTCACTCCAAATGCGGCAATTTTGCTTATTTACGTACCCATTCAACCAAAAATGAGCCTCATCGCTGAACACAATTTTTCGATAAACAACATTTCGAACCGAGCACGAATTTTGATAGTAAAATTCAATAATTTGCAAGCGTTGTTCATTTGTAAGACGATCCATGGTTAAATTGCAAACCAAACTGAAGCTGTTTGACAGTGACACAAGGTACTAAACACACGTCAGCTGTCAAAACCAGTGTTGCCAAAACCAAACCAGCTAAAAAATCACCCGTTACATTACTTCAACTACGAAGAAGTACCTGCTTGCTAAATATAAACAAAAGCTGTTTAACCTTAAATGAGATATTCCGTATATCTCTAAAATAAAAAAATAAATTAAATATATTGATTTTCTTTTTTTTAATTTTTAATTTCTAAATTGATTAGTTTAGTTTTGTGCAATTCTCATTGAAGATTCTAGAAAGTTTAAATATAATATTGTATACTCTACAACTATTAATAAATATAGTAATATTTGAGGTAATTTAAATTAATTTTTAAAAACTAAATCTAGCCGTGTCGTCGTCAGAGAAAAACTTTAATTCTAAAATTAAATAAAACGAAGATGTGGCTTTTCGATACCCTGGTGTGGACGGTGATGGGATATGGGGCGGAAGTATGGGGATGGGAGGAGAGACAAGAAATGGAAAGAATGCAGGAGAGGTACCTCAAATGGACACTAGGGGTAGAATGTCAAACTCCAGGATACATGGTGAGAGAGGAAACAAAAAGAGATAAGATACCGATAACGATAAGAGCAGGGAAAAGGGCGTGGAATTATGAAGAGAAATTAACAGGTGGAAAAGGAAGCGAGATAGCGAGGGAATGTTTAGAGGAGATGAAAGAGAGAGAGGGGGATGGAAGTGAGAGAGGATCACGGTGGGAACATGGGAGAAAGAGAACGAGGGAAGGGAAGGAAGGGAAGGAAGAGAGGATAGTATGACATACGAGAGAGTAGAATGGGAAGACAGAAGAGAGCAGGAGAAGGAAAGACGGGAACTAATAGAGGAATCCAGATATAACAGGTGGTATAAAGAAGTAATGACCGAGGGGATACCGCAATATCTGAAAGCGGGATGGAAGGCAGACAGAACAAAGAGAATAGCGAGAGTCAGGCTAGGTAATGAGGTTAGAGAAAGATGGTACTGGAAACAAAAAGAAGAGTGAATGTGCAGAGTGTGTGAAGGTGAGCAAGAGACGTGTAATAGAAAGATGCAGGTCAGGCGGAGATGAAGGAAAATCAATAGGGGAAAAAATGAGGGATATACTGGACGAAGGAGGGAGGGGGGAAGAGTGGATAAAGGCACTGGTGGTTGTGAGAAGGAGTAAAGAGAGAGGGATGGGAAGAGAGGAGAATGTGGTGATGGAAGACTTGTAACCCTTAGGGGAAACAATAAACATACAATACGAATACGAAATAAAACACGTATGAATTCCAATCAAATAAATCGAATTCAAAATATAAGATTGTCTTGAGAATTTCAAAAATAAACATCAGTGAAGCAAAATGAATAAATAAATTTAAAGCTGTCAGCAAAGCATTTTTTTCGAAAACGACTGCTTTGGTTCTATTGCACTTGGAAACACATTTTGGGAACCCATTATTATGCGGCAAAAAATTAAATTAAAAAAAAAATTATAAGTAAACCAATTTTTGAAATATCGAATTTTAAAAAAAATAACGGGTGTGCCATATTTTATGTCGGTATGTCAACATTGAATAACTTTGACATTTATCAACCGATTGACTTGAGTAAGCAAATAGATTAGTTTTTCAAACGCCAATTCAGTACAAATTTAACCGAAACAATGCCGTTCATCAACGCTCAATAATATTTAACTCCCATAAACTGGTTGAAGCGGTAAGAGAACCTATACCCACCGTGGAAAAACATTATGGTTCATTTTGAAGGATGATATGCATTTTTATCTTATAAAGTATATATTACCGATTGTCCACGTGCGTCGTCGCTTCAAATACTGCCAAAAAATCACATACCGACAAAAAAGATGACGCAACCTGAAATTTTGGATTTATTTTTTTTAATCCGAAAACATGATTTCCTTAAATATTTTAACATTATTTAATATTTGTATTTGTAGGTATATGAATTACTATATCTTTACAATATACTGGCTGACTTAGGACCAGTTTCACAATGCACACTTATTAGAATAAGTGCCACTTAAGATTTCCATTATGGCACTTTCAGCCCAGTTTTTAATTCTGAGTAAATGACACTTAAGTTGCAAATACGGGACACTTAAGTGTCACTTTTTGATGTTCGTTTGTTTTTAATTCATTCTATCACATTGGCCACTTAAGTGCCACTTACTAAAAATGTGAAACTTGACCTTAATGTCCTACTCAATTATTAGCACTCATTCTTTAACTGTAATTTTCTCAAAATACTCTTTCTTCTGAGTAATTTAATTATTTTTCCATTTTGAACATATTAAACATGTTTCCCAAATTTCTATGTTTGTTTTTGTTTAGAGATAATCCTCTCCAATCCTATTTTATTTTATAAAAAAAAGGGGAAACGCCGAAAAATAAAAATATTTTCGAATTGTTCCATGCTTTGCAAAAGCAAATACGAAAAAAATTTGGAAAAATTTTGTACAGCCACTAAAGGATGTTTTTTTTTAGAGGTATACAACTTTGAAATGGAATAAAATAAAGATGATTTTTTTTTAAATCTTCTGGCATAATACAATTTTAATATGATTTCTGGCATATGACCGCACGGCTGGCTTGGACGTAGTCTAATCTGGAGGTTCAATTTTCGATGACTTTTTCCAACATTTGTGGCCGTATATCGGCAATAATGCGGCAAATGTTGTCCTCCAAGTGGTCAATCATTTCGGGCTTATCGGCGTAGACTAGCGACTTCACATATCCCCATAGAAAATAGTCCAGCGGCTTTCAATCGCACGATCTTGGAGGCCAATTCACGGGTCCGTAACGTGAAACTAAAAATATAAATCACTTGACAGCTGACAAAATGGCCGCCAGTTAAAATAGTGCTGCCAACTTAAAGTTCTATACCTCTAAAAAAACACCATTTATCATTCATTTTTTAATTAAATATACTGTAAAAAAAATACAATACCTTAAACCTAATAAATGATCCTTAATTTTTTTTCAAAATTTATTTATTTTAGTTGAGAAATTGATTGTTTTCGTCAAGCTACAGACACCCCAACTAAAATTCAAAATTCTAATGATGCAGGAATTAGGTGATAATTTAGTGCTAATTTAATACCGCAATCCTAGCTTGGAACTAAAATTCCTTCCCCCACTAACCTGTGGTGTTCCCATATTGATGCTAAGGAATACCACACCGCAATATTTTAAAAAACTGGTGATCAGGGAATTAATTGCTATTTTGGTGCTCGTAATTTCGCGAAACTCCTAATTATATATTCCACGATTTGACCTTGAAATTTAGTAAAATAAAAAGTTGTGGAGACTTTCTATACGATATCATTAAAAAAAATTTTAAAAGAACAAATTAGATGAAGGATGAGTTAATTAGAAAAAAATGTGTTTCCAGCTTGACGGACCTATTTGATTGTACATATGATCAACAAGATGGTTAATTTTATTGACGTGGAATCGAGTGTGCTGTTGTCGCTTAGATAATTTTCAACATTAACCCAACGAATATTTATTTGTATTAGATATAATTTTTGAAAAAGTAAAAAGCAGTACAAATATTAAATACGTGAAAAAGTAACAAATAATTAAGTCAACTAATAATTTATTTAAGCTTTTTTCTAATATAATTTTTTTTTTTCAATTTTGTTGGTTATTGATTTTTTTCCTTTTTACCCTAATTGGTGCTTTTACTTTAATTTAAAACAACATCAACATAAACAGAATTTTATAACCATTACTATGGCACTGTGTTGTTTTTAAAACCGTTTCTAGAGTTGTCGAGCTTTTAATTATCGACATATGTACATATCTATTTAAATTTTTAAAAATCTTAAAGCAAACAATTCTAATAGTCAAAGAGGCGACAGCAGATTTGGGGATAGAAACTTTAAACAAAATGTGAGTAAGTGGGTTAATATGCACAAATGTCATGATATCAAATTCAAGAGTCCCGCTGTTTTGAAAATAAGAGAAGGATTTAAGATAAGCTACCGATGCACTATTGGTTTCGAATGCCCGAATACAAATACCAAAGCTATAGTTCTATGGTGAAGCATTCCACATAGGTAGGTAGGTTGGTTAAAACGAGATTCTCTATACCTGACAGCAGGTATGTGCGTGTACATGGCAATTTGGAATTTACAGTTAACTGATGAACATGTGCATTTAAGAGAAGCAGAGTATTATGGGGGTGAATATTGTTGAGGGAGAGGAATGCAACTCATACTCACCAACAACTCACTGAAAATAAGTACCGTTCATTTAAGGCAGGTTTTTATTTAAAATTAATGACAGCGTTAAGCTTTTGAAGTATTAAATTCTACCTTCATATGGTTTTCGATTCCTCAATGTTGTCAAGATAAGAATTTAATGCGCTTATCAGTAAGTCATGTCATGTAAATAAAACGATACGGATCGTAATGACAAAAGTTTTGTATGCTCTTTTTATTTATTTATATTTCATGTACTTATTGTTTTTTTTCTTGTCACTACAATTCACACTACCCTATCATTTTTAAAACCGAAAAATTGTAAATATTGGTTGCACTACTACTGCTGTGAAAGCTTTATTGCTTGTCATTTCTAAGCTTTCGCTCTACGAGAGATTCCTTAAGCTGATGACTAATCAGGCTCAGGGAGTATTTCCATGATCTTGGAAAAAGAGGTCACGAAAGTGTTATTGGATGATAATAATTACAGAGGAAAAACGATTCGCGTTTTTTGGAACAAGCTAGACGACAAATGGTGTTTTCAAGGTATTCCCTTGTGAAGACTAAAAACTTTTATTTAACTGTCACTTGTGAAGAAGTGATGTAATCCTAAAAGTATATCTCTTGTCATGAGAAAGTTCCTCTAAACTTAGTCATTTGGATCCGCCTGAAAATTATTGCTGGTTTCCTCAATTCCTGCCGTCATGCACACAGGTTTATAGTTTAGAGATATAAGTCACAATTTATCCTGGTTCTAAATGAGCTGTTGCACCACCAACTTATTTCAGCTTTCATTTTCATGTTAAATATCAATTACAAATCAATGAAGAATGTAAAAATAATTCGCATGACGTTAAACTGAAAAAAAAATAACAACAAAATGAATAAAAAGTTATGCCAAAAGACTTGTTGGTTTGGTTTATCTTTATACCAACTTTAGTACAAATTCACGCTGGAAAAACAATTGATATTAAATAAAAAATAATAAAAGTAACTGCTTTTAAATCTCAAAACAAATTTTACGTATGAGCGCTTCTGTACTCAACCACAATTAAATGTTGTGTCCGACAATAATAAATCGGGAAATCATGCTAACAAACAATCCTAACTATAAGCTAAAAACTTATTTTGAACTTGACATTCGTAGCACGTCCCCAACCTGATTTCCCTCTTTTGAAATAAACACACGACTGGTGTAAGTACCGACAATGGCTGCGACTACCGACGACGACGGGAGTGACCATTCTTTCAAGAGTATAGGTAAACTCTGTGTACAATATCTGTCCATCAACAAGGTAAAGGTATCCCCAAACTATTTGGTGATGGTTTTGATTTCTTTCCGTGTCATATCAAATAGGAGATTATTTCATAAAACCTCCCACCATCCACTTCCAGCACCAGGCACAACACACCTAAACTTATGTATATGCAAATGTGAGAGTGAGACTTCTTGATTGGAAGCGCTCGTACTTTGAATAAAACCGTTTAAATGAGTAAGTAACGTGTTTGATCGAACACCCAATTTAACTAGACGACCAAATATGTTTAACAACAAATACGGTTTTCTTATACGTACGTACGTTAGTTGTTATCGTTGCTTCATTACCCGCGCGCGCATTGGAATGTTTCACAGCGTTTGACAATCACTTCCAGGTGAAAATCTTTGCATTTACTTATGCGGGAGGCAATGGCAATTCTACGCGTCGTATAAAAACCACCACTGGTCAGAGTTGCTACTACATATCGGCTTCGATTGTCTGATAGTACGCACGATTTTTTGTCACTAAGGATTATTCTCTCTCACTAAGAAGGATATACAAACGCACAATCGAGACCATGAATAAGTTCGGTGTAGTTCTTTTCGTGGCCACAGTAAGCCTGGTAGCTTGTAATGGTAATAAAATGTCAGCCACTGACCTTGCCCTCGACATGTACGAAGGATGTCTGAAGGATTTTTCCGTCTCGTGTGTACAACCTAGAGCAATGGCATGGTTTGATGAGGTCATTAAACAAAATGAGATCTCAATCACTGATCAGATGTCAGTGGTGCGGACAGCAGCAGAAATAAATCCAACACAACAGAGGGCTAACGGTGATAATCCATTGGAGTTATTTGACAAAGTCGACAGGTTTCTTGCTACCCATGCTCTTCGTGTCAAGGCTCCAGAATTTTTTAACACTGAAGAGGCTCGTTCGATGATTCCAAGCTTTTTGAGTGACAATCCATTGACTAAAGGTGCTTTAGTTCCACTTTCTGATGAAAATCCCATGGAGCAAGGTAATTTATTATAAAGTCCACTTACAATCCACATTGAACATTTCACTGGTGCTGATATTTTTCAATGTGGATTTTATGTGGATTATATTTATACATAATTAATGTGTGCTTGTAAGAACTTCTTATAAATCAATCTTTTTTTCTTCTCTCGTTAAAGGCCGTGGATTCGTAAGGAAGGTCATGCTCCCATTCCTATTGGGATTGAAACTCAAGACAACTGTGTTGGTTCCACTTGCCCTAGCTCTGATTGCTCTAAAGACATGGAAAGCCATGACTTTGGGTCTGTTATCTTTGGTTCTCTCGGGAGCTTTGGTTATTTTCAAAATTGCTAAACCAAAGGTAAGTTCTTTTTTTTTGGTTTAAACTCAACTTAAAACGGTGAAATATATTTTTTTTGTCCTCATTGAAGGTTGTCAATTACGAAGTTGTTCACTATCCACACCATGTCGAACACATTGAACACCTACCACACCATGTTGAGCATATTGTTCCACATCATTTAGATCATCATGTTGAACACATTCCACACCATGTGGAACAATACGATATTCCCCAACACTACAATCACATCGAACATGTGGAACATATTGAACATCCTGCCCAAGGTTGGGAGCCATCACATACCCAATGGGCGAGATCTTCAGTTGAGAACATGGATGCCCAAGATATCGCCTATGCTGGCCAACAGCAGCAACAACAACAACAACGACGATAGACCTTTACGATTAATATTCATAGGTATCCAAACATAAATGCGAACGAGATGAAACTCCGAGAAAAATCCTTAGATGTAAAAACAAAACAAAAAACTAACATTGATGCTTACACAAACGTCATTCCAAAGATTTGCTTGTACGTGTATTTATTTAAAAACCAAAAACAAACATAATTTATTGAACAAAAACCACAAATTTTTACTTTTGTAAATAAACTTATTTAATTAATTTAAATGAAAACAAACAACAAAAATGTATTTTCTTTGTTTGGTGTTTATACTTTCGCTTTCGATATAACGGAACATGGACTGAGCCGTTGAGTCGCTGAGTCAGGCCAGGTATACGCTTTCGATTTCAACCGGAAGTTCGCGGAGGACAGGAGCAGAATTTCAATTAAGCAATTTCTTAGATGTATTTAGAAAACATACATATGTATGCAGATTTGTTCGAAACCTACATGACACACGTATTCTTTTCTAAGTAATATGATACCTTTATAAATGCCAACAAATAAGTTAGATGTCATGGTGATACTATTGATTTTATCATATCTCCAATTAATAAAAAGTCACGTTCCTTTGGGGAATCTGATTAGAAATTTGTTTTGATTGCTTTGGAAAAGTTAAATTTCTTTCAGAAAATGATGTGAGTATATTTATAATAATTTTATTTCGGGTAATAAGGCAAATGCAATATACACTCTTCAATCAAAAGTTTTGAACATGGAATATGGAAAGCGTAGGGACTTGTTCGCCAGACATTGTTTTTTTTATTTTATATAGGCAAACATATTATATTATATTTATTCTCTTTGGAAGTCCCTGAAAATCAATTTAATATTTTGTCATCGTGGTTTGTTTAATTCATTGGAGTGGGTTTAATTTATTTTTTAATTTAATTTCTTCAAGTAGAGAGTGGTTATGAAAGTAGCAGTCTGCGGTGTGTTCGTTCAGCAGTCAATTTATTTTATAAAAATAGAATGCAGGCATGTTGATTTGTGAATACAGGATTCTTTGCAATTAGCTCCTGAATGCACTCAATAAATCAAGTTAATTCGAATGTGCTTTTTTTTTTAATAAAAAATTCTTTTATTAATTCAGCGGTTTTTTCGTTCTATTTTGGTGGAGGGTGTTTTTTTTATTGGAGTGAATGGGGTGTCTTTAAAAACTTGTAAAATTTATATTGGCACTCTAGACATATGGTATACGATTCTGAGGTATTTTTCAATTATGGGTCTAACAAGACGAAAACTAAGTCTTTGATTATAATGGGTGTTTTTTTTTAGATGTATAAAACTTTAAGTTGGCAACACTATTTTAACTGGCGGCCATTTTGTCAGCTGTCAAGTGATTTATTTTTAGTTTGGTTAACAAATATAAATTTTATATCTTTCATCTCTTTTTTTTACAGAACTCGCACGAAGATGAAATCCACCATCACACAGAAAATATTCCTCGTTCTGGTTTTCTGATTGTATTTACCAGAAACAATAAAGGGAACAAAACGGTCGGAAACTCTCAGAGGAGCAGCTTGTCGATCGGAATCTCAGAAAAGGAACGAAGGAACAAAACTTGCTTGGGTTTCCTTATCGGAAGCCCTTCGTCCCAGCACCTAAACTCAAAACGGTCGTAACTCTTGGAGGAGAACCTTTGTCCAATTGAGCTCCGTGAAAACGATCCAAATAAGGAACAAAACGTTCGGAAATTCTATATTGCACTCTTGGGGAGAAGCTTGAACCTACTTAAGACTAGCTCAGAAAAACGAAACGGTCAGGAATTCTGATGGAAAATCCTTTATAAATATATCCAAATTATAATCCTAGTTTTAACTTTCCTAACCATATATATACCAGAAAATTTTGATTTACTTCTCAAGTAGAGAAAATTTAGTCAAAAAAATTCTGTCATAGGATCTTTTTTCTATTACGACTTGATTCTAAATTTTTCTATAAACTGGATTGGTACCCACACTGGAACGAGAAACAAAAACAGAAATATAAAAATTAATCATCCTTATTCTGGTTTCATCCGAATGAAATTTTGTTCGTCTACTAAAAATAATTGAATAATTACAATGAAAGGATTTATTGGAACATGAAAAATTTCAGGTGAAACTCACAATAAGGCTGAATAATTTCATTTTGAAATACTCGTCAATTAAAACTCAATAACAACAAATACATATAAACATTTTAAAACAAGTGAAATAGAGTTAGGGAATTTCCATTAAACGATATCAGTATATCAAAGGAAATTTATAATTCCAATAAGGATTTGGTTTTAGATTTTTTTATATAAATATGATAGACTCTGATATTATTGAAGACGTTCTATTTGAGCAATAATTAGAAAATGTACAACCAGATTGTTAACAGATAGAAAAATTTAAAGCTTCTTAAAAGTTCATTTTACGAACAAAGGTACTCCTGAGAATTTTTTTTGGGGGAATTACCTCAGTTACCTCTAATAATTTCTTTCCCAGCAATTGACAAGGAATTTTATTTTATTTTCCAGAACATGCTTTTTGTTTTATGACTTCTGAAGATAAATAATTTCGTATCAATATTTCCTATAAGAGGCTATTCATCATTTTAGGAGGTACCTACAACAAGAAAATTAATTGTATGGAATCTTAATGCGGAGATTCCAGAATTAAATTCTTGGTTGAGACATCATTTATCTATTCTAGGTATATTGTTTGCTAATGAAGATGCAAATGATTATCCAGGTGCAGAAGAAGAATAAGCGCTGCTTACGAACTCTGCGAACAGAAGAGTAGAGATGAATATTAGCTTCGCATAAAGATATAGTACGATAAATGCGCTATGGAGGAAATCTTTATATTTATATAAAAATGAATCCCTGTTTCCCTTGGTTACGCCAAGAACGACTTAACTGATTTCATTCATCTTTTTTAAGTTTTCTAATATTTTTTAAAATGAAAAATTAAGAAAATTGCGTAGAAAATTGAATAATTTGAGAAAACTTAACGACTATTTTTATATCTCTTCAATAACAAAAATGTCTGAATTAAAAAAAAAAAGAAAGCATGGAGAAATGCAAAAAACTTCTTTGTAAATGTTACCCTATAGTTTTTATTTTAAATTATTTTTTAAATTTTAAAATTGATGAAATACCGTGCGAAGCCTGGTGGTCCCGAGAGTAAAGAAATAAAATACACGGAATTAATTTTATATAAATACTAGCAAAACCCCCGCCCGCTTCGCAGGGCGTTAAAAAAATAGTTTTTTTAAATTTGTTTTGCAGCGAATGTGTTGAAAAAAAGAGAAAATTATTAAAAATTAAAAAAAAATGTTGCCGGTGACAGGAATCGGACCTGAGACCCCAATGACAAATTGAAATTTTATTTCTTTTTTTAACAGATTTTCTTTATTTTTTTATAATTTTTTTGTGTCCTAAACCTTCTACTCTTATTCCTCTTTAATTTAAAAAAAAAAATTAAGAAAATCGGGCAACCGGTTTGGCTGGTTAGCGAACGTACACAACACCAAACTTTAATTTATATATATAGATATAAATATTAAAGCGACAACTCGTGTAGAACCAGGACCTAGTCATATACAACCTTCAACCATTTCTGTGTGCTTATAGTATTGGTGGAAATGGTGGACCTATAATTTTCTGCCTAATCCGAATGGCTAAAGTGAGAAGCACTTTTGCATGACAAGATATACTCTTGGAGGATTAGTCAATTCTTCGCAATAATTTTCTGCCATTATTTGTTGGATCTCGTATCGGTCATATTTTTGCTGACATCGGGGTCTGATTTTCATCTATTGATGCATATATTGAATATTGATTCCAAAATATAGTCGTTGGAAAGCATACTCAATGAATTGATCTTCAACATTTTTTTTCTAATCGTCGAGAAAGGAAGAACTGTGCAAACTTGTAGGCGATGTTAAGAAGTCTTAACTTATAAACATCGCCTACAAGACTACACATTGTACAGTAGGTATACAAGGTCTTTTCTGCCATATATATATTTTCACCACATATCAGTGTGGCCTTAGACACCAACCTCAGAAATTTACAATAAACTTTTACTTTTATGTAGTTAGAGACTTTGTCTACCTATCTGTATTGACCAGAGTTTCCCAACGTGGAGCCCAAATATTACAATACACTTTTTTTTGCTTTTAATTATTAACAATGGTGGACGTACTAGGTACTATTTGCAGAAGGAAACTAGTGCAAGGATGTCACTTAATTCAAATATTATATAGATACATCTAGTGGTTTCTTTTAAAATCACAGGTCATTTTGACACAGACAGCTGTTTCCCGCTCGAAATTTTGACAGAAAGTCAATATCATACCTTTCGGAAATGAGAAGCTATACGCTTAAACAACGTTAGGAAATATTGAAATCTTATTTACAAAGTGAGTGCTGTGTATAGCCAAAACAGAGCGTTTTTTAAAAAGAAGTTTTGTACGAAATGAAGCACCCACAGCGCCTGCTGTACGCAAGTTTGTGCAAAAAGTTCCTGAGACTGATATGCTAGTGGACAATACTCATGGTCCCGAGAAGAGGAGAAGATTTTCATTCTGTTTGCGAACCTCATTTTCCTGAACATGCCTTATGTTATGGGTACATGATGATTTTGGAAAAGTTCTAATGGGATGAGACATAGCTAGAGAGTGAGTTAAGTAAATAGAAGATACAAAGGCAAGTCCGAAATCAACGACTGAGATCTCTGACTCTTGTAGAATTATAGTGTGTCCCGAAAAATCTTGAAGACCAATTCCGATACATCACAGGAGAGGAAGACCACGACTCAGATGGCACATATGCAAGTGGAAGTGGATCTAAATTAAACTGACGTGGGAAATTAGAGGCAACACTAGCTAGGGACCAAAAGTAGGCTGAAGAAACTTTTTAGTTGAGGGCATATTGTGTATGTTTGCGGGATTATCCAGGAAGTCAGTGGCGCAGATAGCTTTTCATAATGGGAGGAATGACTTAGTATTCCATACATACTTTTTGTTTTTCTCAGGTTATATTATTTACATTTGGTGTGACAAAAACAAGTACAAAATTATTTACGTACATTCTTCTTTCAGTGGTATAAGCATTAAAAATATTGTACACATTATTGGGCAAAATTGAGTCGTGTCGGTTGTTTTTGGAATAATTAATCTCTAAGACCTAGTCTGCTGTGATTCTAATCTGTCCATGATTTGCCATAGCATTCCTTTATCTTTAATATTTATTCATTTCAGAAAAAGAAGCTGTATGATGCGACCCACAATTGTAACTTTACATTCACATAGGTGCTGTGGAAATTGGACACCCAATGTTATTTTGTTATAAGGAAAATTCTAATTCGAAATCTTAAAATAGCTTATCAGTTGTTCAATATGCCATCAAGATAAAACCAAAGTTGGGGCGTTCCTATTATAACGAGTCATTCATTTCGTGGTTTCAAGTTGGTAGCGCTGGCATTTGACACCAGTAAAGCTCAGCTGTCATTTTAACTGTCATAATACTAGTTGAATGTTTTCCATTTACGATAATGCATCGCTTGTTAATCGAAAACCGCATTAAAATTAGTAAAATTTACTACAAATGTGGTGATTCAATCGTAGCCACTTTTCACGGATTACGCATTATGGTCGTCATAATCGACTAACTACACAAGCAATCGGTAAAATTGTGAAGAAATTTGAAGAGAGGGGAAGCGTTACTGATGTCGTAAGGCCTGTGCATCATCGTAATGCACGCTCAGTCGAAAATATTGCTGTTGCAAGTGCAAGTGTTGCATGATCGGCATTTATTGATTTCCCGGCGTTCGCAGCAATTGAACGTGTCGTACACCTCAGTATGGCGTATTTTGCATTTGGATTTGCAACTCTATCCTTATAATGTTCAAATTACGCAAAAATTGAAGCCTGCTGACCATTCACAACGCCGTAGATACGCTTCTTGGGTGTTGGAGCAACAGACAATAAACAATAAACACCGATTTTTCGAACAACATTTTCTTCAGCCATGGGGCACATTTCTCACTTGATGGGTATGTAAACAAACAAAATTGCCGCATATGGGGCTCAGAAAATCCACAAATGAAGAAGAGGTACCGTTGCATCCAGACAAAGTGACTGTTTAGTGTGCTCTATCCTCTATGGTCGAAAGGTGTCACTGGTCCGTATTTCTCTGAAGATGATGCTAATGGAGAGACGGTTACAGTCAATTCGAAGCGATATGGTAGAATGATAACAGTTTTTTTTGAGCCGGCGATTGAATATCATGACTAGGACGATATGTGGTTCTAACAATAATCCCAGAACTCTAGATGTATTAAAAACCAACATTACTCAAGTAATGGCCAAGATACCGCCCGAAATGTGCGAAAAAGTGGTTAAAAATTAATGACCCTACTTTTCAACTATTTTACGTTATTGTGTATAGGTAGAATAAAATTAGCCCGAAGTGAATATCATTGCTTGTTCCTAAAAATAAAATTAAATTTTCAACTAATTTTAGCATGCTTTTGTGGAGAGTATGATAACTGTGGCGCCAAGAAATGACAACGGTTATTTGTAGAACACTTTAATACAAGCATTTTTTGCTATCGGAGGGGGGTCTGTCTCCCCCCGTTTGGGCGGGAAGTGCAATTTCATATAAAAAGTACTAAAAATGGAAAACAATTATTAAAAAAAAAACGGTAACATCTACAATTAAGTATACCTTTTTTAAAAACCAATACTCTGTTCTATTAGCTAGTTTTTGAATCAAGTTAAATCTATGTATAGTTTTTGAAAAAAACGAGTTTCAAACTCAAATTTTGGAAAAAAAACATAAAAAAATGTTTAAAGTAAAATTTTTCAATGCTTTCATGTTTTATATTATTTTTTTTCTTACAATTCGTTCTTGTTAATTCTTAATGAAAAACTGAAAACTAGTTGTCTTCTAGTTTTCTGTTTTTTTTATTTAAAAAAAACTGTCCGTTGATTTTTTTTTTAATTCTTTCAAATTCTTTATCACGTCATTATGTGTAAAACAAAATTAAGCTGAATCGATGGCATTTCTTGTTCTCGATATATCCGCGAAAAATTACATTTTATAATGTTTTTTTTTTAATTACTGTAGTTAGAATTAATTTTTTTTGAAAACCTTTTCAGCACTTTATGATGTTATTATCTGTAAAATAAAATTTATTCGAAGTCAATGTCTCTATTCGTTCTCGAGATGCTGTGCACGAAAGAGTCTGTATACAGACATCGTTCAAAAAACGGTGGAATCGTATCTTGGGACCTTTAAACGCAGAGATTTGTCAAAATTTTCGATTCCACAGATCAGACCAATTACAATAACTTCCAATGGGAAGTTAACTAGGAAAAGTTTATTCGGCAGCACTGTATCTGCAGCAGACTTAGATACTAGCAGTGTAGCAAAAATCCTTATCAACATATCACAAAATTTTCTTCTGGATGATTGTGTATCCAGCGCAGCGCCTCAATTGTGTTTTTAAGCTTGATATCGCCTCTAGAGATCAAACATCTTTTCTAAATTTCAACTAGTAGCAAAGAAACTTTAAATAAATTTATAAGCTGCTTTGTCAACTTCGAATGAATTTCGAATTCTTAAAGAGCACCGAAAATTCTTCTTATATATTTTCATGAATTGTAAATCTCCGAGTTCCATGATATGGAAGTCTAGAAAAAAATTGAACATCTTCATATACAACTTTTGGATTCTGATGAATCTCTGCCTTAATCTTTTCTTCTTCTTTCGTATTCTTAATTCAACAACAATTCCAGAAAACCCATTATTCTTCGGCGAAATCCATAAATTGTAACAAATCTAAATTTACCATTGAAATTCACGAATCAAAGGCAACGAAAGTTGGCAAACCAAGTAATTATTAAATTAATAAAAAAAAATCGAAGCATTTTTAAAACTTTTGGCGTCATTTTCCGAAATTATTATTTTAACCAGATTTTTGTAAAAAAAAAAACAAACAAGAATATTTCACGAAAATCATTCGACTGCTTCAAACTACTTTTACAACCATCGAGTCAACATTTTTGTTTTTGGAATTTATTTAGATTCTTTGATAATGTTTTCCAGAATCGACCTTCTTTTAGCAAATGAAAGGATCCACTTATGGTTTTTGGTCTTCTTTGAAAAAATAACCGAATAACTCAATATAAATTACAAATTCGTAAAAATGTAAGTATAAACTTATTTGAGTACTTTCTATGCCGTTTAAATCAGAGGTATATATTGACTTGTATTTCTGCTTTCTTTGTTGTTAGAATAAACCTTTATAAACATACCTATATTATATAAAACATTTAGCAGAAAAGGAGAATTATTTTAATAATTGCAAATTAAATTCCTGCACATAGCTTGATACTTAGGTAGAAATTACTTTTGCTAGAATAAAGAATATGATTTGCTTAGATCAGCTATCAAAAGTGACAAAAACTGCTAACATCAACTTTATCAAAAATATATTTTGAGGATTTCCATTAAATTTATCTCAGAGAAATAATAAACTCAAATAATAAATTCAAACGAATGATAAAACATAAAAGTATTTCTTTGTTAGATTTAAATTGAAGAAAGTTCTTAATTTAATTCAAAATTAATTTTGGTTCTGAAGTAAAGGTAGAATTTATTTCTCTTCGAACTATGAAATAATAAATACTCGTAAATACATACTTTGTCTATATCTGTAGTGAAAGTTTTAAAAAGTTTTAATTATTTGAGCTCTTTACTGAACTAAGTTTGTTTATAAGTAAATTTCAAATAACTGTAGGTTTCCAGTCCTATGGATATTTTTTTTGTTTTTGTCAAACTCACACAGATACTCAAAAAACAACAGACTTTTTTAAGCTTTAGCTTAGATGTGTGGGAGTGTTGGGTGATCCGTGAAACAATGCCGGATGCGCAGGCATTTGGAACGTGCACTTTTTATATTAAACGATACCTAATTATAATTAACAATGCTTGGCGATGGTGAATTTGTAAGATAATATATATTTTCGAAATTGATTTCTTTTTGGCCGCCATCATGCCAGGCAAGTGGCGTTCTTCTATAAACTGCGCGTAGAAGTCGTCTTTGGAAGCAATAACTCGCACATAAGCACCTTATTTTGGTTAACCTTGCCTCCCACTCTCCCATCATTCCTCACCGACGACGAAGACGACGACGGTTACTTGGATAGCGTTTGATTGATTCGTCTGCTGAATTTGCAATCAGAGTCTTCACTCTTATAATATAGTGAAAACTTTTCTTCGTACCTTATTGATTATATTTTGTATACTTTTAGCTACTAAAATATTCATTCATTTATCGGCTACCCATACCAACTTTATCGGGGGGGTTTGCTACAATTTATTAATACGCACAATATTTCACTTTCGCTTTTTATAATATGGCAACATTGAATCAAGACACCCAACCAACTGTGAGGGATTTCACTTTCTATTTCATTGCCGGATGTGTTGTTGTGGTGGGTGTCCTGTGACGAATTATAATGTGCTTCGTTTAATCACAGTGAAATATTGCGAGACAGAGTCGATTTGGACTTGGACTTGGGCTTGACATTGATTTAACAAAACAAAAAAAATAATATTTTCGTTAAGTATCCATTTGTATGTAAATCCTCTTTGGAAAATAATTGAATATATCAGGATGGTTGATGAATTGGAAATTAAATATTATGGCAGTTGAGGGAGATGGATATCTGTGTAAATGAGTGTTGTTCAATACTATAAAAAAAAACATCATCTGCTATTTAGTTTATGTGTTTGTGAAGAAACTCATGTCGTCATAAGAGTTTGCTGAAATTAGAGGATAGGCATACTTGAGGAAGAGATTTGGTCAAAAAATAAGGGTAGGGGAATAAGAAATAAAATATAGTGCAATATTTTATATCTTGAGTCAAAAGGTATGTTCAAGAAAATGCAGATGTTGGGTTTCTCAGCAATCGTGGTTAAATAAACAGGATTCCTCAGAATAATTCTCACTTTTGCTATCAGAATTCTGAAGAAAAAAAATGGACTCGCTTGCTTACTTTTTGACGGAGTGAAATCTCTGAGATCTCATTTTTCTGAACGCACCTAATAGAAGCAACCACTAGAGACATGAATAAATATACTAGAAACTGTACAAATTCATCAGGGCCAATTGTTTGACTAACTAAAAATAAATAGAGAAAAACAATAGAATTGCAATAAAAAACTGAACGTTTCAAGTCAAAATTCCAACTTCAAAGTGACGGCTGCTAGATCATTTGACATTTAAAAACTGCTTCTACTACAATGCAGTGTTGCCGCTGAAAAAAATTAAAGAGTGTCCCAAAAAGGGTCCCGCTACGAAAAAAGGGTCCCATATAGAAAAATGCCACAATGTATTAAATAAAATAGAATAAAGACATTTCATAAACATTTATTCAAAATCTCAATTAAAAATTATTTTCTTCTGATTATACATAAAACATCAAAAACTATTCGAATAACAGAAAACAAAATACGGTGTAGTGTCTTCTGTCAGTTTGCTTTTGCTGAATGCAAAGTTGGGTGCATGTCGAGATAAAATGACAGCGTTCAATACAAAATTTTGTGGAATTTAATTTTTTTTTTTATGAGAAATGCAATTTTCAGTTTTCGAATGTAAATCTTATTGAATTAATAAAAAGGGGCCAATTGGGTCATTTTCAAAAAAGTGGTGGCCATGGGTCCCGAACGCAAAATAGTGGCCATTTGGCCACTATAGTGGCCAAACGGCAACGCTGCTACAATGTGTTTCATTAACGTTCATTAACTGCGTTTAACTTCATAAACTACATACATAGCAGACATTTCACCCAGCCCTGATGCATAAGAAGCTCTAGCTCATGAGTTATTAGCTGTAAGCATATTTTTATTTATACTCATGCTTTTTTGCGCTCATGCTATGAGTGCTCGCATAATGCTTACTAACAAAACTAATTTGCCTCATGAGTATGAGATTTAGGGCTGGCAAGCAATTAAAATTTTAGAGTTATAATTATATTGAAATAATTTATTGTAAAATATATTTACTTATTTTAAAAGTGTGTAACTTTTCCTTTCTTCAGTATGCATATTCAATAAAATAAAATGCACGACTAAGTTGCACGAACTTGCTCTTTGGGTTCGAGTAAATGAAATTTTATATTAGAAATTTATACATGATAATTTATTAATAATAATACAAATAAATATATGTAAAGTGAAAATAATAAAATTGAAAAATGAATTTGAGAAAAAAATTAAATTATTTAAAAAAAAAATGCTTTGACATTAAATTAAATTAATTAAATTAAAGAAAATTTTTCAGTATTTTATAATATACTGAGTCTTTTGCATAAGATGCGACAAAAAAGCTAAGTCGTAAATGTTGGGTGAAGACAAAAAAAAATCTACGGAGAACCTGTTTAAGTGGAAATTGCAATTTTCGAAAAAATTGTAATAGAAAAAAAATATTTAAAATCAACGGTAACACAACTCCAGCCTATACAAAACAAAATTGGTGGTAACTCACCCAAGTTTTTGTTTTTTCGTGCAAACCTTCAACACTTATTATTTTGTTTTTATATCAAATTATTTCAGTGAATATTTTTTGGAAAATTAAATTCCAAACTCAATATTAAAAATATTAAATATAATATTATATAATATTAAAAAAAGAAAAATTAATTAAAAAATTTTATTCAAACTCATTTTAAAATCTAAAAGATATTTTTTGAAAGTTCGTATATGCAATGTGCTTGAACTAATTGTATAAAAAAAATTAGTTGGTTGAATAACGATAAAATCGAAAGTAAATAAAATGCACGACTGGGTTGCACGAACTTGCTCTTCAGTGGTTTTAAAACTCTTAATAACTTTAAAAAAAACTTTTCATCTGATAAAAGAAATTTATTAGTTATCGGAGCCTATATTCACAACTTATTATTATTAAGCTTAGTACAAGCATTATACATTACACATATATAGTTATAACTTAAAACTAAACATCAAATTCTTAAAACTAGATAGGTATATGAACATGCTGATAATAATAGTGTATATAAGGATGGGATATCGGAAATGGTAAGGATTATTATTGGAGAGCGTTTTTGAGAGCGGTTTTTGAATAGCTTAAATCAAAAATATTAGAATTGTTAGCTAATCTCAACATTCTTGTGATGGGTTCGTTTTGACCGTATTCAGTTCGGTGAAAGGGTATCCAGAAGAGTGGTATTGATCTGAGACGTCGATGGTTTGTATTCTGCCGTATATTGTGAAGTTAGGATACGCAGTCAATACCTCCAGCTAACAACTGGTGTAAAAACAGGAGGTCAGCGTTGTCGCGACGTTTTCTAAGGGTTTGTAAATTTATCAATTTAAGTCGACTTTCATAGGGGGGGATTTGAAAAGGGTCGTCCCATCCTAGACCCCGCAGAGCAAATCTAATGAATCTGCGTTGGACGCTTTCAATACGTTGAATGTGGACGTGATGGTAAGGTGACCAGACCTGAGAGGCATATTCAAGTAGAGGCCTTATAAAAGTGACATATAGGGATTTCGTGACGTAGGGATTCGAGAATTTTTTGGACCAGCAGCGCTTAATGAATCCTAGGGTTGAATTAGCTCTGTTAATAATAGAATCATAATGAGCTCGGAAATTCAGCTGATTGTCACAAATAACCCCTAGGTCGCGAATGGAAGTTACAACAGAAACTTGTATATTATTCAAGACATAGTTACGCTAAGGAAAAGGAGGAAGCTTCCGAGAGTAGGTTATGGCTTGACACTTACTAATGTTAAGCTCAAGAAAATTATGTTGGCACCAAACAAAAAATTTATTTAAGTCAGATTGAAGTAATTGAGCATCAACCATGCATGTTATCTGTATAGAAATACGCATGTCATCAGCATAAATCTCTAGGTTCGATCTTTCTAAAATAAGCTCAACGTCGTTAACACTTAACAAGAAGAGCAGAGGACCAAGGTGACCAAGGTTAGAAATAAATTGATTCAAAAAATATCTGAAATTGATTTGACACCAACGCAATGGCAATGTACGCCAAGTGATTTCTTACATAGATCTTAATTTATGACAATAAAAATTTTTAAAAAAATTAATTTCTTATATATAAAATTTTGAATATATTTTTTAGAAAAAAAAATTGGTACGTAAATTTTTAGTATTTATTTATTTAAAGTTTAAAAATTAATTTTGAAAATAAATTATCTACCCATTTTCGAAAATCGAATTTTCAAAAAATAATTTTGAATTTTTTTTTTTTAAATCTAAAATTTGATTTTTTGATCATTTTAATATACAATTTAATTTTTTTTTTTAAATTAAATTTTTCGTTAAATTTGGTTCAACAAATAATGAGATAGTCGAAAACCAAAAAAAATGTTCTATGAGAGATACCATTTTTAATAAATAGATAATTTTTTGTTTAAATAATAAAGTAGATGGTACTGATATTAGCTCACATTTTTTTTTCAAAATAAGAAAATTAAAGAATTAAAGAATTAAGTTTCTCTTAGTTTGACTTCAATCAGTTTTTTAAGCTTCTCTAAGAATCCTTTTTCTACTGAATAAGTAGTAAAATAGATTTATGTAATTATTTTCAATTTAATATTTTTCAATGACCAAACTTGGGAGTGTATTTTTAAAAATATTAAAACCAAAACAGAAGGAAAAATAGAGCCCGTCTCATACGATTATTTTTCTTGTCTATACCCAACCAACCCGCTCTATACCTTTTTATCACATTATTTGCAAATCAACCTGTATAATTACTTAAAACTGTTCATAACTAATAGTCATAAGCTTGCTTATCAGTACCTCTGCTTTTTATCTAAAGTGTAGTAGTATATAGTTACATGCCAATATCTACACAGATTCGACTTTGCCATCTATAGAATGGTTCTAATATGATATGTCAAAATACAAGCAACGATCTTAAAATACATGTAAAACAAAAAAAATAATAAAATTCTACACGAATATTAGGTACTTGCCAGAGACGCCTATATGAACTCTCTTAATGCTGAAGGAACTTTATAGAGACCCAGAAACTGAATTATAAATCCTTTACAGATTCAAATTCTATATTTTTTCAAAATGCATAACAAAGGATTTTTTTGCATAAATCCCATATAAACATCGTGGGCAATTTTCAATATATTGTAACACAGATGGTACACTGGGGCGTATACGTACTTTTTTTTGAATTGGTAAATATCTTTTCTTGTTATTTAAGTAATCGAATCTGGTTCTCCTTAGCAGTATAAATAAAAACACTAAATCGTTTATTAACGTCCTGATGACCATAGAAGAACCAATTCAAAACTCGTTTATGTTAAGATTCGTATGTATTGCCACAAATGTTTGCTAAATGAATTAACTATAAAATATATTTTGAAAAAATCTTCTCCACCAGGAATGGTGCCTATATCAAATTAACGTTAATTTCGTTTTAAGTATGTACTTAAGTTCGGCCAGTAATTGTAAATAATTTTAATTGAAAATTTCATCGTTGATTGGTACTTATCAATCAATCATCATTTATTTTAAAATAATTTAACTACGTCATTCATGGGTTTAATTTTGGATACCTTTTTGATTTAAAAGGTATTTTAATGATTTTTATTATTCGTAATCCTCTGGATGCTGTTCTACAGAGTCGTTGGCTCTCCGCCAGTCGACAAACTTTGGAAACGCATTTATTTGGTTTTGTACATAAAGGAAACTATAAATTACAACATATTATGCATTTATTAAAAAATATGAATGACTAGATCGCACGAAATTGCTCTTGTGGTTAACAACTGGTTACTAACTTAACCTATAGATGCACATATCGACGCCTCATAAATTAAGATTTGTTTCTAATTTTATTTTTAAGTTCACCTTTATTGTTATATTGTCCCTCATCTCACAAACTGATGTAACTGCTTTTTTAATATCTTGGAAAAACGCATAAAATCAATAATTGAATTTAAAAATAGAAATCAGGTAGTCTAAAAAATAATAGGACAACAAATTGTTTTGACAAGTGCCAACACCTTTAAGAACTGTTTTTGTAAACTGTGAAAAAACAGTTACGTCAGTTCGTGATTTCAAGGGTTAATTTCATTTAAATACATCAAGATGCAATAAAAAAGTTTATTTGGAGAATGAATTTTTTTTATCAATTTCCGTCCAATATACTGGTTTATTGGGATAATAAAAAGCAGTTTATATTGGCTCAATAAACGTTTATTGTTACAAGCAAAAGTTTATTGATCCTGTTAATTTATTTATTTATTTTTTTACAAAACTAGTTTGTTGCGGCAATGTACTTTTTTGTTGTTTGAAGGAACAAATTTGTTAGGACATTTAACATTTTATTGAATTTACCAAATTCATTTGTTGTGCCAATAAAATATTTCGTTGATTCAAGCAAAAATTATTTGTTGAGCTAATGAAATAATTTATTGAATTGGAAGAATTTGCTTCCCATTTACATTCCAGCTTCCATTTGCTATACTCACTTTTCTATTTCTTTTCCCAATAAAGTGTTAAGGGCAAGCCAAATTATTTTTTTTTTTTAAACTATAGTTGAATTGTATATTCAAGTGACCTCAACTCCAACATGCGTTACTCCCCAGGACGAGAATTATGCTCATCAGTAAAATGCTGTCATACCCATCTTATTCGTCGCAAATTATGGTCGATACTAACGAACTATTATAAAAATCGCAGCATGAACGTACTGTGAATTTTATAAGAGTCGACTATATTTTGAACAAAAAAACATTTGACTATAAACATACTTTATTTTATTATTGCGCCAATAAACACATTTATCAGAGTAGTTTTATAAAAAAAATTGTTGGGCGCAAAGTATTAGTTTAGTGAGTTAAAAAAAAATTTTATTGACATGAAAAAAAAAATTAAATTGACATGAAATTTACTTTATTCGAAAGATAATTTTCTGGAATTATTATTTAAATATAATTTCTGGCAGATGACCGCCACGGCTAGCTCGGACTTAGTCTAATCTGGAGGTCTAGTTTTGGATGACTTTTTCCAACATTTGTGGCCGTATATCGGCAATAACGCGGCGAATGTTGTCCTCCAAGTGGTCAATCGTTTCAGGCTTATCGGCGTAGACTAGCGACTTCACATATCCTGACAGAAAATAGTCAAGCGGCGGCGTTAAATCGCACGATCTTGGAGTCCAATTCACGGGTCCGTGACGTGAAACTATATGGTTATCAAACGTTTCCTTCAATAAATCAATTGTGGCACGAGCTGTGTGACATGTTGCGCCATCTTGTTGAAACCACAGCTCCTGCATATCATGGTTGTTCAATTGATGAACGAAAAAGTCAGTAATCATGGCTCTATAGCGGTTACCATTGACTGTAATGTTCTGGCCAGCATCGTTTTTAAAGAAATACGGACCAATGATTCCACCAGCCCATAAAGTACACCAAACTGTCAGTTTTTCTGGATGTAACAGCGTCTCAACAATGGCTTGAGGATTATCTGCACTATCCGGCTGTTCTGCTTATTGACGTAGCCATTCAACCAAAAATGAGCTTAATCGCTGAACAAAATTTTCTTGTAAAAATCGGGATCAACAGCAATCTCGTTCCAATCCCATTCACAACATTTTGCACGCGTTGTTCAGGCGTCGTCAGTTTATTTATGTTGAAATGCCAAACCAAACTAAAAATAAATCACAGACAAAATGGCCACCAGTTAAAATAGTGTTGCCAACTTAAAGTTCAATAACTCTTAAAAAAAAAACACCCGTTACAAGCAACCGTTTATTAATTTTTAAATTTTAATTTTCAATAAACGCAGTTTAAGTGATCCAACAAGTCGTTAATTGAGTAGAAATTTCGTGATATCAACAAATAGTTTATTGAGAAAATAAAAAAACAGTAAATAAACGGTGTTTATTGATCTTGCAAACTATTTTTTTTTCAGTGTAGAGGGAAATTCGATTTTTTTTTAAGCTCATCAAAAACGGGTAGCTGGAGTACAACGATTTCTGTTTTTTTTTAATTTTTTCAAAATCGGCTCTACCGATTTTGATAAAGCATTGTTCCTGTTATAACCAAAGTGATTGTAGAAAAACTGCGTTTCAGGTTTTTGCCAAAAATTAATTACCTACTTTTTTTTTTTATTAAATAAATTTATATAAAAAAAGAATTCACTATTTCGGTTTGAAAAATAATTTCTTTAACCTTTAAAAACAGATTGAAGTGGCCTAAGAATCCCATAACTATTTATATTTTAAGATGTACCTATACGTTAATAAATTGTATCCTATCTCCAGGGTTGCGTAAGAAACACAAAAAAAAAACACAGTATTACAAAACAAGACAAGAACATAAATTTATTGAAAGTTTCATTTGAATGAAAGTGTCTTAGCTCATAAAATTTATATCTCTTCTTTGATTTTACAACACAATTTTAACTAAATCTAACATTACAACGCGTATTACCCAATAGAATCCAAACAAAATGGACTTATAGAAGCCCAACCGATCTCCACCTGAATCTCATTGCGATTGCATACACTAAGCTCAGGAGAACGTGCCTTTAATACCAAGTGTTGAGAATGAAAACTTCTACTTTTTTTATCTTCTTTTGCCTCCACACACCAATTTCGTATCATGATGAGTATGATATTATTGTCTTAACACGTGGAAACGGCATACCTAAATAATCCATCAAAATAATTTCGATTGCAACCAGTAGCGCAGCTCACTGAAACCTACCTATACGATAAAAAAAAATTAAAATAAAAAAGTGTGCGAGAGAGCACTTATACATGCACATCTGTCATATTGCCAATGAAGTATACCCCCGCAATCCAATTGACAATTCCAAGAGCACCGGATTGATGGTGTCTCTATTTTGGAATTTAATTTGTTCCCGAGTATAAAAATCGATGATGGTAGGGAATCTAATATTATTCGCAATCGTTTCATTCGATCGAGTGGTCAGGTTTTTTTTTTGTGTACCGTTAGCTTTATCTTCATACCTATTCCCTCCCATCATATGCATACAGCAGTCTTACAGAAAATGGCAACCAAACTGATCGTCCTTATAGCCTTGATTGGCTTGGTAACTGCTAATCCAGGAGTTCGACCAACTAATATGGAACACATGATTGATGAGATGACGGAGAAATGCGACACAGGAGTGGATTCATTGGCTTGTGTGAAAGTCAGAGCGATGCGATTCTTGGACACAGTCATGAGCAAGGACGATTTCAAAGTAGACACTTAAATTTAGCTTGAATTAATAGCTGAGTTTTATTTTGCTTTTTCCTTATTTCCAGGTTAGTGATGTGGAGGTGAAATCCAATGGAGCCAACAACAGAGCAGCACGTTCCCAGGGTGACTTCTTGGACGCCATTGAAAGCTACATCTCAGGGCATGATGTTACAGTGGATTTACCCGTTGGTGATGCCAAAGTGACTGTCTCATCAAGGAATCTGAATAACGATGAAATCAATTTGAATGTCAAATTCCCAGGATCTGAAGTCGAAGGAAAGGGTAGGGATGAGTTTTTGTTCTTATATTTTCATAAGAATATTTTATAAGTGAATTCAATTTCATTTAAGGTCGCAAGAACCGTTTGAAGAAAATCGCAGTTCCAATCATGGTATTGATCCTTCTTAAGGCTATGACTATTATCCCAATGGCTATTGGTATCTTAAAATTGAAGGCCTTCAATGCCCTGGCATTAGGTTTCATTTCATTTATTGTCTCTGTTGGTTTGGCTATCTTCCAGCTTTGCAAGAAGGTATAGGATAATCTTTAAATCTTCCAGTTTTTTTTTTTTTAATGATTGTATATCCTTTTAGCTTGCCACTGAACACCATCCACCACACATCAGTGCCCATGGTCCATGGGACAGCCGGTCATTTGCTACAAATGCCCAAATCGAATCTGCCCAGAACCTGGCTTACAAGGCGTATCTCTAAGTCAGAAATACAAACGGAACTTGTCTCCTTCCAAAGATTAAAACAAACAACAAAAACACAACAACAAAGCCAAATGGTAGTTTTCTTAGGCAAACAAATCGCATAGAATATACGTAATTTTAATTAATTTATTTAATATTAAAAGAGAATGAAAAAAAAAATAGAAAATCGAAAGAGAAAAGCGAAGAAATAAAGTTCAAACAATTAGTACGATAAATGAGACATTTGTTTACAACTTGAAGCCACCACCAGCGGTCGCAGGGTGGGGGATTTATTCGAAGGGAAATCTTTGAAACACCTTATTTTCTATTCTATTTATAATTAATGGTAAATTGGAATGCAGAGCACGTTTTTGGCAAATGAGCTATAATTACTTGTCAACCGTAGCCTCATCAATAAATAATCACAAAGATTTAGAAATATTTTCACTTTGGTTGTAATCTAAGTTGAAGTGAAAGTAAGTTGCTTTAAAAAAAATGATTTAAATTCAATTTGAATCCTAAATTTTGATACACTTGTCTCAGTGGTACTTGCTTCCGGCTAAAAAATAATCAGACATGAAAGCATTCATTCATGCTTTACAAGTTTGCTGGAATTAATTATTTTGATCAATATAATAGAATTATATTCAAACTAGGTATAATATTCTTCCATATCAGTCGATGAAAGGGATTTAATTAAAAAAAATGTAACTTCAAATAATGCAAATTTGTGGTGGTGCTGAGAACAATATAACAGAAGCTCAATAATGGTGGTATTCAATTAATTCCATTAATTATAGCTAATTCGGATGTTTGTTTGAGGATGGGATAATGTATTGATTGATGCAAAGTGAAACACATATATAATACTGTATCTATTTAATTAACGAGGATATTCCATTGAAATGAAAATTGAGTATTATACTTGGGCACTAAAAAATAGAGATAATAAGCTCAGTAATAAAAAATAAAAAAAAAAAACATGGCCAATAAACTGCAACAAATATAAATAATTAATTTCTATTTTTTATTATAATTTTACTGAAAAAGATGTTTTTGATATTTCTTTTCAATTAAAAATTATTGCCGGAAAATTGTTAAAATATTATACATATATTTTATTGTGGGTGGGTCGATTTACTGCCTGAACACAATAGAATGCTGCAACTGGAACTGGAACTATAGCTGCAACAGCTGTGAAAAAGTGTCGTACGTGCTTGTTTTTATGTGCCCACAATGCAGCTGTACAGCTTTTTGTAAATTTAAAACAAAAAAAAAAACAACCACGAACTTATTTTTATTTCTGATATTTTTCTTTTAATTAATAATAATTTTAACGAAACAAATATTTCCGACAAATTGTTTTCCGACACTTTTTTTCTTCATACAAATTGAAACGTCAAAAGTGCTGCACGTGAAAAGTTAAAAGTTGGTGAACTCTTGCAGCATCGTACGTTGCAGTAAGATTGAATTTGTGTGTTTTGAATATTTTGACAGCTATTTCAGCTGCAGTTCCAGCCCCGACCCTGACATGTTTTTACTTTAATTTTTGTTTTATAGACCAAAAATAACGGTACCTGCCGAAAGTACAATTTTTCTTATCAAATTATGAAAATTATGATCAATTTTCTCATAGAATGTCTTTCTAAAAGTTTTAAAAGTATTTTATATCAAAATTTTAATAATTTGTTTTGGATTTTTGGAAAATTGAACAACCATAATGTGCAGGAGCTGTGGTTTCAACAAAACGGTGCAACATGTCACACAGCTCGTGCCACAATTGATTTATTGAAGGAAATGTTTGATAACACGTTACAGACCCGTGAATTGGCCTCCAAGATCGTGCGATTTAACGCCGCTTGACTATTTTCTGTGAGGATATGTGAAGTCACTATTCTACGCCGATAAGCTCGAAATGATTGACCACTTGGAGGACAACATTAGCGGCGTAATTGCCGATATACGGCCACAAATGTTGGAAAAAGTCATAGAAAATTGGACCTCCAGATTAGACTACGTCCGAGCCAGCCGTGGCGGTCTAATGCCAGAAATCATATTTAAATTATAATTCCAGGAGATTATCTTTCGAATAAAGTAAATTTCATGTCAATTTAAAAAAAAATCATCTGTGTTTTATTCCATTTCAATGTTCTTTACCTCTAAAAAAAAAACAGCCTTTACTACCATGAGTTATGTCCCTACCCCACATCAACAGATTGTTTAAAAAACTAACAATGGTTATTGCAAAGAAAAAAAACTATCTAAAAACTAGCTTGCCTCGCAAAAAGGCAGTAACCCACATTTCTTTTTTTAAGGTGGCATAGACTGGGAATCGCACCTAAGACCTTGGGCGTAACAGTCCTACAAACTAACCAGGCACCCCCCCCCCCCCCCGACAGTCTAAAATAAAAACTAAAACTTTATAATATACTAAATTCAAATCTATAAAAATAAGGAGACTATCCAGGTATCCTGAATCCTATTTTAGAGTATTCTGTATTGATTCCTTGCATAGATTCGTTAATACAAAATCTTACGGACAGATTCATGGTCAACGAAGACGTTCTACCATCGTTTCAAGCTCTTCTCCCAGATTTTTCCGCAGTTGGGCGAGTCAACGAAATGGAAAAGCTAACATGTTACTTTCATAATGCAATTTCGTTGTCAGCTGTAAAAGCTGAGTACATTCTCTGGTGCGAAAAAATATCGTCGATTGATCCTTCTATCGAAGTTTTAAAATTGCTTAATATATGTGACAAGACTTAATTTAGAGGTATAAACTTCTTGCTTACGGTTTTGACCACGCTTCCAGTGACCACAGCTTGTGTTGAAAGAACCTTTTCAACTATGAAAAGGATTAAAACAATGTCCCGAAGCGTTATGGGGAATGCAAGATTAAGCTTACTCGCTATGATATCTGTTTATTCATATCAGATATTAATGCGGATCCATATAAGGTGATTGATCTCATGTCAAAAAGAAAATCAAGACGTCTCCTGCTTTGAAAAAATGTGTGTATAAAAAAATAATTTAAGTATATGTTCGTTTGAGTACATACAATTTAAAAACTAATAAAAATCAATAAATTGGAATATTTATATAGTTTTTTGTTTAAAGAATTTCTCGTAAAATTTGGAAGCAAGCCCCCCCCCCCCCTGAACTAAAATCCTTGCTACGGCACTGTTGGGAGGCCACCTGATAGATTGAAATGACTGACAATTGAAATAATGTTGTGAAAATTGAACAGACTTCACACGAAAATCCGCAACTAACATCCTGTTAATAGACAATAGTCTATTATTGAACATCCTTTATTTATTAATTTCAATCTACGATTTATAATCAACAGATCCTTGTTTTTCAATTATAAGTTGATGTCACCCGGGCAAGTTAAATTTAACCATTCATGTCTTTAATCGGGTTCTATGAAAACTTTAATATTCAAAAGATGTGTGTATTGTCTATGAATAAAACATTTCAACACTCCTATTGTGGTACATGTACCCTTCCCAATTCAACAAACATCCTGAAGTTTAAAAGGCAATCAATAAATTCATCTCTTAATTTTACGTAATAACCATTATTCAAACAACTGGAACATTTGCAATATTAGTAATCAAATATTATGCTCTAAATTCCTGGCACATTTACACTTAACTTCAATTTCAAAGTCCGAGTCATAGTTGGCTACAAATAAAAGTGGAGAGAAATTCACTTGCACTTTTTTTTTTGTCAAGATACATTTAGTTTATAAATACCAACCCATTGACCGTTTTATCCATAAAAGTGTCTTCATACAGAAAACAATTATAATAATAATATTCCTCATGGAATTTCCATAGTTGCCCAAATTGAATCCAAATCAATAATAAATTTAGTCCAAATAACCGATCGTGGAAAAGAATTCCATAACGCGCGAATAAAAATGAAATCAATAAAATTAATTGAATATGATCGACGACACTCGTTCGGGGGCTGCCTAAAGCAGGCGCTAGCGAAATCATTACGGATGTATGCATATACCAATGTGGAGAAGAAGTCGAAGAAAAATTCGACAGCATAATGATTTTGGACAAAGCGCGTCGCTTAGGCCGCATTAGGCCAGCAGCAGACAGATAGTGCGTGCTGTTAGGGCCAACAGAAGGGAAACTGAGTACCTTACCTATGTCCAAGCTACTAATTATCGTTCGTGGAGGCTTGCAACTGGGTGAGATCCAATGCAAGCTTATATGTATACCCAAAGTCCACCTTGCATACTAATTAGCTTAGGGGTAGGGGCTTGCTTTGACTATAACCGGGAGCTCACTATTCTCTTGGCCATCAGTGGAAATGGAAAACGAAGACGAAAAGGAACGCGGTGCTCTTGCAATATGCAGCTGCTGATTGATTGAGTGCTTCGGTAAAGCTTTTTGGCCAACGAGGTGAGTTACAACAAAAGTGGCAAAGGCAAAGAGACTACTGCTTGCTAAAAATTTGTTGTACAAACATACCACACATATTGTTTTGGGAGCGGCAGTATAAAATCAAGGGCTCCCCAACAATTTGATATCATTCACAGATTGTCCACGCTCAGCAACTTATTGAAAAAGTGCGTCCGCGATCGATTAGGAGTGTTCATTTTTTTGCTTTCGAATTCTCATTTCGGTTTTTGTCATATCACCAACAAACATGGCTTTCCGAGTGTCCTCTTTGATAATAATTGGTTGTGTGGTGACGTTTGTCAATGCCGCAGCCATTGACAATTCCGTGTACAGTGTTGAGCCGAGAATACGATCCAGCGAGGAATTGATCTCGAATATTGTGGCTAATTGCTTCCATGCTGATGCCATGCAATGCATGAAGGAGCGAGTGTTGATCTTCTTGGATAGTGTAGCTGGAGTCGAAGAAGAGCAGGGACGATCATTCTCAGAGGATAAGATCGAAAAAGTGATTGTGGATCGTGTTGGAAAGATTTTGAATACAAACGAATTCCGTCTGCAATTGCCTCAGACATTCTTCCAAAGTTCCGTGATGACCTATCGTGCTGATCGTGGATTTGACTTGGAGTTACCCACTCAGGGTGAAGGTTAGTTGGGTGGGATTTTCATCATGCTTTCATTTCAATATATATGTATCATATCTCTTAATCTTTAGCTCGAGGACTCTTGTTGAAGAAGAAGCTTCTTTTGCCAGTTCTGTTGTTGCTGAAGCTTAAAATGAAATTGCTGATGCCTTTGATTGTTATGTTGGTGGGACTTAAGGCAACAAAAGCTCTGATTTTATCGAAAATTGCCATCAAACTTGTACTGGGATTCCTTATCTATAACTTGGTTAAGAAGCTGGGAGGTATGAAGATGAACATGATGCCAATGATGCCAATGCCACCACCAGAGCCAATGACTGCTTATGGTGCTCCAATTGCCAGTACTACAGCTTCTTCATATGATCCTGCTAGTTGGGAGCCAATGAGCGGAGGCCCATATGCCCGATGGGACTCAACTCATTCTGGATCTGCCCATAACTTGGCCTATAGCTCATACTACCCAAGTAGCTCCTCATATTCATCGGGAGGCTCATCCGGTTCCTCATCATCATCGTCGAGCGGTAGCTCACCTTCATCCAGTTACAGTAGTTCATCTTAGATTTTGAAATAATTACGATAGTTTGGTGGCCTTAAATTATGAAACATACAATACCGGCGCGACTCTTTCTTATTTATTGATGGAAACTTTTACTTCTTCTTCTTCTTCTACTCTTAAGCCTGTCACTTCTCTTCTTCTCTTTTACTGAAATTCTATATGAGAGAATATGTTTCACTCGAAACATCTTTTGACGAAATAATGACGATGTATTTATTTATTTATGAAAGGAATTTTTTAGATTTAGTTTTAATAAAAAAAAACCAAATAATATTTAATACAATAGAATTAAAGAACAAATATTTTTAACGAGCAAATGAACATAATTTGTTTTTGTTTTTTTTTTTTTTAATATTTACATTAACAGGTAAGCTCTCTTATAAGAAATATGGAAATAGTCCATTAGTTCAAATGGTTTATAGTTAGTTTTTTTTATACAAGCATTATATCAGTAAAAGGTTAAATATTTAAAAAAAAAAGGTTTTACAAATTAGTTTTAAAATTTTTACAATCAGAAAATATATTTGCAATATTCTTGTTTGTTTTATTTTTTTTTATTTTTTTATAAAAAATTATCAAAATCAGTCAAGCCATATCAACGAAAATAGTTAAAATATCTAGAAATAATAATTGAAGATCATATAAAGGATTCAATTATTATTAATTTGAAAAGGTCACGAAAAACTAATAATTAAAATATTTAGAGGCGATATTTTTGGTCAGTAATGTAATTTTGTTTTGTTCTAGTTATAACGGGTGATATTTTTAACAATAAAAATTATTTCAGAAAATTTAAACACCAACAAAAACTTGACAGTATAGGTACGATGTAAAAAATGTACCCGTAGCTTTTTTGTTTTTACGAAGAAGAACAAAAAAAACAATCGAAAATGTATTGTTTCCGTTATTGTTGGAGCGAACTATATTGATCAATCAATTCAATGTTTTTTTTGTGATCTTTAGTCCAAATGCATTTTACCAAGGCACCACAACCGTTGCACTCATCAGTTAGATACTATCGTACCCTTCCAAGATGCAAGATTTAAGTCGATGAATACCTTGCGTCTTAGAAGGATACCACATTGAGTCTAACTGTCGTTCCTGGGTGGAACGCATTTGGAAAAACATTTAATTGAAAGTATTTTCGTTTTAACTTAATTCATAGAACTTTCAATATTGTTGGTGATTGTTTTATATTTTTCTTCAGTATTTATTGGCAAATCACAATGGTACAACTTTAATTAGAGGATTCCTTCTTATTCATTCAATAAATGATTTGATTTTTTTTTATTTGTAAAACCAATATCGAAGATTACGTGATTTTGATTGTCCTCATAATAAACAAATGAAAATCGTCATTTTTCGGATTCGTGTTGTGAATTAATTTCGTAGCACTTACAGTATAAATGTCTCTATGCCAAATGAGGTGTGAGCAGTAGTAACAACTGGAGCCGATGTGAGTGAAAGTGTGGTGCGAACAAAATCAAAAATTGTCAACAATATATGGCATAATGTCCGTCGACTTTGTGGAAGATTTTAACAACAAACCTCAATTACTTTTTAAAAATAACTACGCATATTTTTCTGTCGGAAACTATTTGTCCTTCGGCAGGGTATAATATAGTATGAAATTCATACTTTCAATGGCAGGAATAGCGTTAGAACCTCACTCCGATCGGAGTAAATTTACTCCAATTTTGGGGAAAAAATAAATCTACTCCTTTTTAAATATACTCTACTTCCTACACTGAAAAATTCAATTTCTAAGCGAGATCAGATCAAAGGAACTGTGTCATTCAATTTTATAACGAACTCTGACGCCGTGTGTTTAAATCTGAAATTCTATTCTGTTGTGAATCGAATGGAAAGCACGTGATTTATTTATTTTTTTTTTTTTTAATATTTTTTTTTTTTGTTAAAAATATATTGTTATTGAAAACTTGAGTTTTTATTTCGTTTTCAAATCTACTCCGAAAATTTTCGAGTTATTTCACTTATTTAACAAATCTGCTCCGAAATTTTTCTTCTGAAGTTCTAACCCTGGACAGGAACAACTTCCCAAACCATTTAAAGCTAAATTATATGAACTTATAAGACTCTCACCAAAATATATTAACATTCTGAATCTAAAAGTACTAAATCTAAAAAAAAGTTGTTTTATTTAGATTGAACTACCTTACCATTAATCATGAAAAAAATGTATTAATTTTTTTTTTATTATTATTTTTAAATTTTTTTTATTATTATTATTGTAATTTTTTTTCTTTTCAAAAAATATTTAAAGGGATTGCTTTGGCTGTCACCCTGATTGGCAATGTAAATTTTTAATATCTTAAAAACTAAAATGTATTTTTTTTTAATTTTCAGAAAAAAGAGTGGTTTAGCTAAGTATTAGAATTTATTAGCCGTTTTTGTGTGATAAAATACTTGGAGTTAGGCTGCCAAGCTTTCGCACGATTATATTAAATTAATATTAAAGTTTTGAATGAAGCAACAAAACTAAGTGCGGCTAGTAATAATGCTGGTTACAAATGCAATTGTCAAACAATAAAAATAAAACCTCCCTCTCTGAGGGAGCTTGGTCTAAGTTCGATTCCCAGCTGGGCAAAAACTTTTTCAATTAAAATTGATGATTGGCCTGGCCATGGCAGTCGTGAAATAACTATGAATCCAGTCTAAAAAAAATCTTGGTGGTAGCTCGACCAAGTGTTGTTGTTTCATTCAAACGTACAATATAAATATTAAAATACTTCTTCGTTTATTCGGTTTCTATATTTAATGAAGGGTTCTTTTGCAAAACAAGAATAAAGGATCTAAACTTTCTCCACCTTTCTGCATTCCTTTTCTGAATTCCTTAATTATGGTGGGACAAATAGCGAAGAGACGGAATTATAATGTCTTCTCGAGTTTGCAATATTACACAAGGTGCAGAAAATTAGAATGTCTTCTCCATGCGGAATATTAATTAAGATTTAATATTACAATAAAATTAAGTTATTATATTTTACTTACATAGCTTTTAAAATCATAGACATTCTTCCTTCTTTGAAATAATTTTATTTTTTCAGGTTGTAATTAAGTTGGCTGTAGAAAGCTCTATAAAGATAGAAAAATGAGTCTGTTCTTTATTACCTTCTCTTAATTAAAAATCCATGTCTCGTATAGAAAAACATTCAAATTTTCCCTCCAGTAGTGGATATTATTCATTGTTTATACCTATTTTTTTTTTCCAGGTAGAAGACTTTTTTAATTGGACTTGTTGAATTATTGATTCAAAATTTCTATAGCTAGATATTCGTCATGAAATCTATGTAAGATGAACTGAACTTATCAAAAATTGCATATTGACAAGGCCTATACTAGTCAACTGATGAGTCCAAGTGAGATCGTCGGGATGAAACGCCAAAATTTGTGTGGACTAAAGGCAGTTAAAAAATATTTTGAATCAATTATATTCATTATAACATTTAAATGTAGGTCGTACGTCTGCCCTAGGCAGATCCATTCATTAAAGAAGGGGCCTGTTGGTATCTTCCGCATGGAGTATGACTAACTTTGGAAGACGTGAGTCTGGTAAAGACATCATTTTCATTCAAATTGAAGTTTAAGAGTATACTAATGAAACGTACGTGGAGCCAAGCCCGTCTCCAAGTATAGCATATAGTTTCGTGTATTAAATGGAAGTTTGAATAGTTTCTTCAGTAAAAAACGCTACAGCTTTTCTGCTTGTTTATATATCATCTAAAGCCCCCGAAACGTCACTGACCTAGAGATTGCTTCAAACAATTTTTACTTTACTGATAAACTCAAATCATTTGGGTGCCGAGTTAATTGCCTATTTCGCTATATTTAGTTTTCCAGAAAGATGACTAAGGTTGGCCGTTATTTTTACTTCAATGTAATCATATTCTGTAATAACTTCGATCTCCTCAAGACCGAATTTCCATCCCTCGTTATGAGTTTATCTTCCTCCACAATTCCTGATCATAACTTTAGATTTCTGTAAAGTCGCGGTTGAATTGCATATTACAAAATATACTTCGAGGTCTACATTTTTTTTGTACATCTTTGATCATCTTTGATGACAATCCTTTGGTTGAAAGTTTGTAAAAACGAACATTTCCGTCAATGGAATCGAATGGATCTTTAAAAACATAAAGCTTTGACTTTCTATTAAGAAAAGACTTTGGGTATGGCAGAAAATATATAGACTCTCATAATTAATTTATTTTTGTTTTAATCAGATGCAGCGTTCTTATATTGTTTTTTTCAAAATTTAAACATGAAAACACATTAAATGGTCAATTAAAAATAACTTACATCTCAAGGCGATGTACACATATTTGAGTCTTGAAATTACCACATGTTATCACAATCACTTATAACAATGGAATCAGTGGAAAACCTCCTCAGAATACTCTTCTTCAGCGTCCGGCTTAATATATTCGTTCAGTAAATTTGCTATTTGTTTTTTCTTTCCAATAGCCGCAACCCTTGAAGACGGGGCAGATGAATCATCTATACCTTCACCTTTAATTTTAAACACTAGCCGCGTTTTATTATCGCCAATAACCCATCATATGGTTCACACCGATATATACTACGTTTACATGAAGAATTAAATTTGAATCGAATCAGGATTTAGGTATTTGTAAACCTGCATCTAATCGAATCGGGATTACTCGATCCGATCCAGCTCGGTGAGCTGGATCGAATCGAAAATATAAATGTATACCTAGATCAAGTAATCCCGATTCGATTCGATGCAGGTTTACAAATACCTAAATCCTGATTCGATTCGGATTTAATTCTCCATTCCATGTAAACGTAGTATCTATCTTTCGATTCGGCATCGTTATATACCTGGATCGAAATTTCGATTCATATCGAATCGGACCGTGAATCCGCTCATGTAAACCTAGTTATAATAAAACGATACGGATCTAAATGAAAACATTGTTGTATGCTTATCTCGTTCTTCCCTATATTTATTTAATTTTCTTGTAGATACTGTATTTTTTCTTAAACCTTTCTTACCATTTAAAAAGCTTTAAAATCCATCTTCCGGACAGAGTAAAAACTCATTTCTATAGATCCATAAAGAAAACCCCGAAAGAAACCTAGATCCAATGTTGTTTTTGTATTATGTGTTAAAAGATAACCCAAACCCGGACCCGTAGATAATAAAACGCGGCTACTGACGATACTGAACCTGGTTTGAGTTAGAGCTTTATTTTTTTGGCTATGCCTAAGCCTATGAACAAAATTATTACAACCTATCTTCTTTTTTTTAACTCTCCATCATTTGATGGAGTTTTTTTTTTAATCACGAAACCAATATACTTTCCTAAATAAAAGTCTACACGGTGTTTGCATAGAATAAGCGCATCCTCAAACCCTTGGCACACTTCATATAGTAGCCGTTTGGTGACTCTCACTCTTCTTCGAAGTGGTTCGAGTCAATGATAATTTATTTTTATTTTTGGCTCAATTTGCTCAGTTTCAAAATTCAAATATTTACGTTTCAATGGTATGGTCTTGGTCTATAAAATAATGAATGGCATATTGGTACTGTTGCGTTGAGGGTGCATAATTTTACTGTTCCGCAAGAGAAAATGTTTTCTGAAATGTCTTTCATTCATCACTACATTTTGTTCATTTGCAATTTTTTAATAAATCAACAATATCAAATGAAGTGTGCTTCCATTTCAGGCTCTACCACGATGTTTAGGCTAGAGCTAACGGAGACTAACATTTACATATTTTATATTTACATATGTATATGGAAAATTGCCATTTACAATATGTTATATTTCTTTATTACACCTACTATAGAGTTAATTTGCCTGCAACAATGTAAGATTCTGCATCCTATAAAATTGCTTATGGTGTTGTCGCAGTCTTACCATGACTACCTCTATAAAGTACTTTATCGAACATGATAAGAACCAATATGAATTTACATTTTACATTGAATTCGATTATAACCAACTGACCATATTGTCAATTTATTTCAATGTCATTTTCCAAACAAGGTAATAAAATTAAAACAGTCAATTTCTCATTTATTGTATAAATCTACTTATCACTTTCACTAGTTGCCGCCCTCATCCCCAAAGCCTGTCAACAGAACGAATTTAAATTTACAATGTAATTAGCGAATTAATAAATTCATTTAGATCAATTAATTGCCCAGTTAATCACCGACAATGGCGCTGCATTCATAAACTGAAATCACGACCACCATCACGGAATATTTTTTTGTGAGAACTTGAAAACAACCCATCAGGCTTCGCAACTCGATTTCATGATGAAGGGGTGATCTTTATGGAATATTTGAAGCTTGAGGGGATCGATTTTAATGTGATATGATGGGACTTTTTTTTTTAAATTTACAACAACACTCAGTAAGCTAATTCCAGCTTATTTTTTCTCTCAAGCTCCTCTCGCGGTGGCGGCGGTGCGGCGGCGGTGGTCTTCTGAATTCTCAGACGACCGAACGACAAACGACAAGTTGCGAAGTCGCCACGAACGGTTGAATCGTCGCGTCGGTCGATCGGACGAAGGCACCTGAGTTATTTTTATGCATTAACTGGAAATAATTATTTAAATATAGAATCTCTGAACAACCCTGTCAGATAAGTCGGATTACGGAATAGCGGGCCGATAATATATGGCAAGGCAGAGTACAGGGGGGGGCTCCGTCGTCGTCGTCGTCTTCGTCGGGATTGTTGACGACTTTTAAAAGGTGTCAGATGGGCCGATTTATTAATTGCTGTTAACGATATTATTTATTCTTTGTTTCCTTGTGCAGTATCGTTGGTTTGTTATGGTTGATGGTTGGTTATAAGTGAGTAGAGAGTGCGTCACTAGTGAAGGAAAATATCAGTCGGAAAGGTCAAAGATCTATTGATGTGATTCGCTTTTCGAATAAATACTTGTATATAGGTATATGTAGGTATATATAATTATATATACGCTTACATTATATAAGTACCTACTGTCGAAATTTGAGTAAACATAAAATTCATACGAAATTCAACTGAAATCATATCAAGAAGTTTGATTTGAAGTTTGGAAGAATTTCGAATGACCCTATAAGGACAGTTAGTTATCGGTAGTGATACTAAAAGCATATTCTTGGGAATTTATCGAGTTCGGATGAGAGTGAAGTAATAGATTATAAATAAATAAATAAATTTTGATATCTTCTAAATGAAGAATTGACTTTTTGTAGCCTTTGAAGTTTCAGCGATTATCATATCCTACCTTCGGGTAAGTACAAAAGAAAATCTGTAGGATTTTTCAAAAATTTGCTAATATTGTATAGTAAGTAAGTCAGTAAACTCATTCATTGCTTGGTATCACACATCACTTACAAAAGTGTATAGTAAATTTTAAAGCTTGGCTTTGCCGTCAGCTCGGTTTGAAAATTTTAAAGTTAATATGTAATATTTAGAAAAGTAAGAAAAAGAAAAAAATTAAAGTTGACTATTCATATTCATTAATAAGTTACATCCTGTATTTTAATATGTCTTTAAAAAAAGAAAGATTTTTTTCCGAACACAATAGTTTATGTATGTATAATGTTATTGTTTCTTGTAAAATAAGCCCTTTCTTTCCAAAGTATGAAATTCGATGTTGTGCAAATACGGGACATACTAATGAGATGGAAATAATCTTCTTAAGCTTTATGATTACACAACGACCGTAACTGATTAAAGCTGTTGTTATATGGAGTTTCCTTAAGGCCAAGAACTACATCTTATTGTCTTAAATATTAAAGATATTTCCTTATAAGTGTGATTGAAGATTGAATTATTTTGTAGAGCAATACTTTAAAGTGCATCAAATTGCTATGATCTAGTTCGAGCGTTTTTTCACAAGAGTTTCCTAAGTCTTTCCACTTCGCTGGCCACCAATACTCGTTTCTCAGTTTGCAGTTTTGCACAGAACCATTTGTTTGGTCAATCGATTGTCTTGATGAGCCACCACTTTTACGATCAAGTCTGCATGCAACTTGTGAGTGTATGTGAAAATTTAAGCTCGATCCGTTTCGAGATACAGGGATAGTTTTTTAGTTTTTATTGTAAGATTGAATAGCTTCTTTAAATAGCGCCTATGAAACTTTTTTATTGCCTCAAACTCATACCCGATCTTCATACATCCAAAAGCTGTTTGGACGAGGAAAGTGAGGAAACAGTTTCTCACCTTTTCGTTTCAGCTCTGGTAAAATTTCACTAGAATGGTCCTTGAAATGTGTGCAAAGAAAGATCTAAGTAGTCTCGCATGCGTAATGCGCCTACGCAGCTTTAGATGGTTCAAGGAGTAGTATCACAACGGACAATATAATGTTCCAACTTTTACCAAACTTACCTTTTAATGAACCAAACCACTTCATAGATTTGAACTACAATTTATCGAATTGGTCAAATCATACCTGGAGAACCGCATATATAGGGTGATATTTAGAAAAGCGGTGTCTGAGCCAATCTTTGCGTCCTCAGGTGTTCCTCAAGGCAGCCATCTTGGCCCACTCCTTTTCGTGCTTGCCATTAATGACGTGAGTAGAATCATTTCCTTCTCCGATCTTTCCATTTACGCAGACGACATTAAAATAATAAAAGTAATAGCGTCTTCTCACGATTCTTCCCTTCTCCAACTCGACCTAAATTCTTTCCTTATTTGGTGTAATAAAAACTTTTTAGAACTTAATGTAAGTAAATGTCAATCCATGACTTTCTCCCGCAAACGATTACCCTCAAATCCTCGAATCTATCAATTCTGTAACATACCTATCCCTGTCGTTTCCTCTATTCGCGATCTTGGGGTATTATGTGATAAAGACCTAAATTTCCGCTCTCACATTGATCATATCATTGCGAAGGCAAACTCTTCCCTCGGATTTATCAAACGATGGTCTAAAGAATTTTCCAACCCCTACGTTACGAAATCTCTATACACAACATATGTCAGACCCATTCTTGAATATGCTAGTCAAGTATGGTCTCCCTTTCAAATCTCCCATTCCCTGAGAATTGAAGCAGTGCAGCGAAGATTTCTTCGTTTCGCATTGCGCAATCTGTCTTGGTCTAATCGTATTATTTTACCACCTTATGAAGACCGTCTCCAGTTAATCGACCTGCATACCCTAGCCCAACGTCGTCGTGTCGCTGACATACTATTTATCCACCAACTCATCACCGGTATTATTGACTCTCCGGCGTTGCTTCAATTAGTATATATTAACACTAATCCACGCAATCTTAGATCTGTCCCTTTCTTCCGCCTCCCTACTCACCGTACCAATTATTCCCACTTCAACCCAATGTGTAGAATGTTACGATCAGCTAACGCAGCACAAGATATATTTGATTTTTCACTTAGTTCGTCAACCCTCAGAAGAATTCTATACACCTCCCTCCCCTAAACCCTCTATAAATTACTACTTTTTTTTCTTTTTACTTTTTCTTTTTTAATTTATTTTGATTTTTAATTTTAATTATAATAAATGATAATGTATTATTTTTTATTTTTATTTTTATATTTTTATATTGTATTATAAGAATTCGCTTGCAATAAGCAAAATAAATAAAAAAATAAAATTACACCAGAGTGGTAAAAAACATAATAATGAGGGATGCTGCTGCCTTGAGTCAAATACCTTGAGGACAATTCAATTCAAAAAGTAATAGATAAACATTTACATTATTGTCTTACTGTCTTATCCTTGCCCTTAATCTTATTCTTTTATACGTAAGAAGACACTTAAAACTAGTTGCAACATGCAACTATAACGTACCACCCAGAACAAAAATGTTCCAATTCGCTGCAAATGCACATCTCTCTACGGGAGTTATTACAATATTTTTCATATTGCTGTTGTTATGCTTATCAATATTTAAAAAAAAAAACAATGGTATTGCTCTTAATTATGTTATGATCCTTTATGAATATCTTTTGAATGTAAAGATATACCTATACCTGCAATATACCTACTCATATTTATAGCAAATTTTCAGTTTCATTATTGGTACCTAACCTATACCTACCTGATGTCAAAAAACACTTTTTAAAACTGACCTCTTTAATCTGATAATTTAGTGTTTTTTTGCTCTTTTTGTTTGAGAAAAATTTGATGACCTTGCAATAAGTTTTTCAAGTGACATAAAAAAAATAAATAATAAAACAAATGAAATATGAAAACCACAGGGTGTGAATGGATCATTGTAAGCCTTTTAAGTTAAGATAACTAAACATAAACAATAAAGGACATTTGACACCAAGGGGTTTCTTTTATTCTCAACATTGCTTATGGAGTTCTATATGTGGTTAAGGAAGAATGTTTTGTTTCATTTTACACTTATACTGATATTCTACAAAGAATACTGTTGCTGATGAGTTAATAGTTTTTAAGGACAAGGATACTTATAGAGCAAATATTCCTGAATCGGCTTCAGATCTTTCTTGAATATATTTTTTTTTATTAAGTTAAAAATTAAACGACTTTTCTCGCGTATGTAGGTCCTTCAGGTCTCTTAAAACTTCGTATCTAAAATGTATTAATTAACAACGTTTCTTCCTTCCCATATATTATGGACGTGTTTTTTTTTTAAGCCTGGAGGAAATTGGACGAAAAAAAAAGACGTCGGTGCTAAACAATCACTTTATTAAATACAACAACAACTAGTCCCCTACGGGCTAAGCTAAACCTGGAGAATTCTCCTGGCTTAACTTAAGCACACAGAAAACTTGTGTTACTGGCGTTAATTATATACTTGCTCTCGATAGTTTGTATGTAAACTCTATTGTGTTTCTGCGATGCTAATCCCTGTGGTCGTTTTTTTCGTGCAATTCCCTCCCGGCTTGCAAAGAAACACGCCTCATGTATTCCTACTTGTACATATGTATAGGTTTTATATGACAAGTTATGGATTCAAGAATACAAACTTGAGATTTTGATTAAACTTGACATTACGTTGATAGCGATTGGAAAAAAACAAAGCCTCGCAATTAAGTCATTGAGAATTGGCACCTACGGGGTTTTATTTTGGGATTCCCCAATTAATTTTTGGTCCGTACAAATTTTCGTAGAAATTCATGATAATCTTATTTGTTCAAAAACGTGAAATTTTGTAAATAGTTTTACAAAAAGACTACCATTTTCTAAATTGTTATATGTAAATGTTACCTACATATAACAACCATTTTCTTGATCTTTCGATTTTCTTAAAAATGTTTTAACTAATTTTGATAATTTTGGATTATACCAAAGATTTTAAACAATTTTTTTTTTCATATAATCAATGATAACGGTACCTCTCATTATACAAGCGTTTACAAACCCGTAAAAAAATCTTATTTTTCTCAAAAACGACTCCTACAGTTTTGATTAAAATTTTGTGTGTCCTAATATGAGTAGATACTATCTAATCTACAATATTATTGGAACAAATTTTTAATTAATCCATTATTTACGGTAGATATCTCTCATAGAACCTACCATTTTTTTTTAGTTTTCGATTTCAACTATCTCGTTTTATCTGTTCAATCAATTTTAATTTAATTTATAAAAACAAAGAACTTCTAAAACGTTTTAAATATCTTGCATAGTGAAATTTACAAGAAAAAAACTATTAACGTCAAAATTGTTTTTTGAAAATTCGATGTTTCGAAAAACTAGTACATGATTTTGTTTCATACTTAATTGTTTAACTCCAAATAAATAAATACTAAAAATGTTTTTCTTAAAAATTTTTACACAATTTTTATCTACATATGTATATACAAAATTATTTTATTTCAAAAAACGGCTCGAACGGTTTTAAATTTTTCATAAATTGTAAAAAGGCAGACAGTGTACATTGCGTCGAAGTCAAAATAAAAATTTTTTAATCAATTTATTTTTAATTATATTGGCGCAAAATTTTAAACAACCTTTTGTTAAGGGCTTAGCATATTGCTAGTTAGCTTAGCATATTGCTAGTTAGCAATTTGCTTAACATTTAGTAATTTACTAGCTCTTTGGAAATTTTAATCCTTTTTTTTCGTTTTACTACCTTGTAAAATACTAATTCCGTTTTATTAAAAATGGTGCATCTAAACACGTCCAAACAATGACAGTTCGTGAAAGAAAAACAAAGTAAACAAACCCAAACCTAGGGAACGGACCTAATAATATGATTTACCTTTGGCCAGATGCACTCCAAAACCTATTTCAATTTTCTTAATTTTTGCCATCATGAAGAAAAATTTTAAACATTTTGGAGTGTACCTGACCTGGCCAACCATAAACCATACATGGATGGTTGATACCTTTTTGGAATCAGCACCACCATTAGCTTCAGTAACTCTTGATGTTTTATTTTATTTACTTTAAAAAACAATTAGCACACGAATCATTAAAAAAAAAAACACAATTTTACTCTTTGCCAACAAATTTTTTTCGAGGAAAATGACAGATTTCATATGGATTTAGCAAGTTACTAAAAATTAAAGTAGCCATTTTGCGATTTTAACTTTAGTAAAATGTTAAGAGATAGTGAGTTGCTAAAATCGTTTAAAATTAGCAAAATCTTCTTTTTAACTTAGCAACTTACTAAAATGGCTTTAACATTTTACTAAATCGTTTAAAATTTTGCGCCATTGATTTTTTAACAATTTTTTTAGTTTAAACTGTAAGTTCCATGTGCTTATTCCATATGAGCAAGTTCGTATGACACATTTATTTTATTTCCATATCTGAATAGCACAATATTTTCAATATTTCTGCATTTTTTTCAAAAATAAATTTATTTTATTTTGTGGTTATATATCTTATAAATCATTTTTTTAATCCAAATATTAAAGACAATATCCATTGGAAAAATGTACCGTGCATTGTGAATATTGCTAAATATTTTCATTAACTCTGATGTTATGAAGTTATAACTGAAGCTTCAAATGATATACATACACAATATATCAAGAGATTTTAGGAAGAATCATGTTTTTTAAAACATATTTTTAAACTATCTGGTTAAAAGACTGAAAAACTGGTACATTTTCAAACAATGGGTGATATGCATAAAACATAGTAAATGCTTTAAAAGTATTTACTTTTTTTTAATATACATAAAAATACAGTAAATGCGGAAACTCAAGTATTTACTTTGGGTCATAGCACTTACTTTTTCTGATGAATTTTTTAAGTAAAAATTTTATTCCGTATGTATAAAAAGTAGTAAGTAATTTTTTCCGAAGGAACTACTTATACTTACTTGGTTCTTATTTTTGGTCACTCTATTGAAATTAGGTTGCTGTTAATATTAAAGAATTATGCGAACACTTTTTTGATAATTAATCCATTACAACAAGCCTTTTAAGACTACCATCATTTACTATACATTTGTTTTTATTTGTTTTTTGGTTATTTTTTAAACTGATATAAATTAAAGTATTATTCTTCAGAAAGAAAAAGGAAACTATAGTTGTTACATTTATTGCATTTAATTTACTAGGTGACGATCAAGTTTCAAAACTGAGGAAATAATTTTACAGGTCCTTGTATGCTTATTGTTGGTAAATTAGAGTGTTTTACTCGAACAAATGGTTCATAATTGATATATTTGTATTTAGGAAATTATATGAGTGTTTGGCAACACTGCTGTGAAAGTGATTGGTTCAATTTTAATATCGCTCTGCTTATATCTTAAATTTTAAATATCAAATTCCTTGTAAAATTCACTAAAACAATTAAAATTAAGTTTATCAAAGTTGCTTTAATACACACAATCAAAATATTCTTCTGATTAAAAAGGTAAAACTAGTATATAAGAAGGTAAATAAAATAACTTGGCTGTTAACGGTGTCACATGACCGAATACAAAAGAAAAGTCGATCAAACTTCTCCCGAAGATTCTTTTACCCCCAAACCAAAATTTGTTGACCGAACGACAAAAATAAACAGTTCCGTCTTCAACATGCCCATATCCGATTCAGATCTTAAAAAAATAAAGCAAATTATCGACTCATCAATTCAGAAAGAACTCAAAGTAGCGATCGCCAAACTAGCAACAAAAGACGATTTTCTTAAGCTGAATGAAGAAATTAACGCTCTGCGCCTGCAAAATGAGAATCTCAACAAGAAAGTACTTCACTTTGAAGAAAGATGCGAAATGTTGGAGGACGAGCTTGAGATGCAAAGTCGGATATTACGGGGAAAAAACATTATCCTCACTGTTCCAAACAACGCTAATCTTCGAGAGAGAGTGCAAGACATTGGTCAACTTTTGCTTGGCGACTCAAACCAAATTACTGAGTCGATAAAAATAAGCGAAAATAGCACTGTCGTCAAACTAAAAATTAACACCGGCTCTATCGAAAATGCAACAAAAATGATAAAAAACTCGGCAAAACTAAAAGGCTCAGGCGCTTTTATTCAACGAGACCTAACAAAACTGATGCAGTTCAAACGGCGAATTCTTCTTGGCTACCGAAAAATAATAAAAACAAAAAATCCGAATGCAGTCGTTCAAATAAAAAACAATTCGCTTGTGGTTGCTGATAAAATATTTTATTTAAACACTTATAATACTATTAAATATAAAAATGCTGATGGCGAACAACAACTTCGTGAAATGTTTGGACATATGGACTTCGAATCTGTCAAACTTCTGAAGTTATCAGGTAGACGTCAAAACGAATGGTATAGACCAGTCAATCAGATAGCACCAGAGATGCCACTTGACCAGAATAGTGCGAGTTGTAGTACAATTGTACAAAATTGAAATTGTGATGCCGTCAGCTCAATATCCTTAAGTAATAGTAATATTTTGTCTTATAATGTGTCAGGGCTTAATAATAAATTATTATTCGTTGATTTTTTTGAATATGTTAGAAGTTTTGATGTATTTTTTCTGTATGAAACTCATGTAACGTTAGAAAATTTTAATAAGTTTACTAAATATTTTAATGGTTTCAAATTAACTTGGAAAGCTGCAGTGAGGACATACAGCAGAGGGCGTGCTAGTGGTGGGACTCTCTATGGAATTAAAAACTCACTTTCAAAAAGTTACAATTTTGAGGAACATGAAGGAATCACGATTGTTAAATTAATAAAAAAACCAAATCTTATCATTATCCCCTATTATATTAACTGCAACAAATGGAACGAGGATTTTGAACGACTCAATAATATCATGATGAATATGGCAAATAAAAGCATTCTATTGATTGGAGATTTGAACGCCAGAATAGCTAACGCGCAAACAACAGTTATCCGCAGTACAAATAACGCAGCTATAAAACTCAGTAACAGAGTATCAATGGATGAAATACGCAACAAAAATGGAACAGATTTACTAGAACTTTTGCAGATGTTTGATTGTACAATTTTAAATGGATGTACTAATGGTGACACCGAGGGTCAGTTTACATTTCTTGGAGGTCAAGGGAAATCAGTCATCGATTACTGTATGGTAAATAATGACTGGAAAGATCTTGTTATGAAGGTTGAAGTACAGAGCAAAATTTATTCCGATCACATGCCAATAACAGTGGAATTACTTGAGGAATACTCAGCAAATGACAAAAGTCTCAATCTCCTACCGCGTTTGAAGTGGAACCAAAAGCATGTTAATGTTTTTCAGCAGAAACTGGATGAAAACCTGTTAATTGTAGATATTCCCACAGAATCAGTTGAAACAAGTGCCAACAAACTCATCACTTGCATTAAGAGCTCAACAAACAACACCCTCGTTAACAAACCATCAAAATTCAAACAAAAATGGTTTGACAAAGAATGTATGCTTGCCCGGAAAAAATCATTTACACTTCTAAATGCACTAAGGAACTCTTACTGCCAAACACTTAAAAAGTGGTACTATGAAGCAAATGCAACATACAAGAAACTGTGTCTCAAAAAGAAATCTGATTTCGAAAATAATCAAGCTCACACACTTAGCCAAATTAAAAACTCAAAGGAATTTTGGATGACTGTAAGAGAGATTAATGGTGTAAAACATACAATTGGCACAAGAGTTTCCGCGGATGATCTATCTACTCACTTTAAATCTCTTTTATATAGCCAGTGTAACGTAAATTTCTCATATGCTGAACCATGGATCTCCGATGACGTTTTGGACTCTGAAATCACTCTCGAGGAATTAAAATCTGCAATTCTCAAAGGAAAAAACGGTAAGGCCCCTGGAGAAGATGGAGTTCCGTACGAATTATTTAAGAATGCTACCGAAGCCTTCCATATAGAACTTCAATCACTTTTTAATAAAATACTTTCGACAGAAGTAGTCCCATCATCATTCAAGAGATCAGTAATCTTTCCAATACATAAAAAAGGTGACCTGAACAATGTTGTAAACTACCGTGGCATCTCCTTCATGAATGTTCTTGCCAAATTATTTTGTGGTACACTTGTTAATAGATTAGAGACATGGGTGGAAGTTAACAATGTTTTGTCAGATTTTCAAGCTGGTTTTCGGAGAAATTACTCGACAATTGACCACATTTTCATAATTACTTCAATTGTTAAATCATTTCAAGCAAGAAATAAGAAAGTGTATGCTCTTTTCGTTGATTTTAAGGCCGCCTTCGACCTCGTAAATCGAAATGCTCTATTTTACAAAACTAGGAGTTTCCACGAAGTTTATAAATATTTTAAAGAAACTATACTCAGAATCAAAAGCAGCAGAGTTAAACAAGGCTGCCTTCTGAGTGCGCTTTTATTCTCCCTTTTTATAAACGATGTTGTTGAATGCCTGCCTGGAGGACTTCGAATAGCCAATTCAAACATCAATGTCCTAATGTATGCAGATGATCTGGTGTTACTTTCAGAGTCACCAGAAAACCTTCAACTCATGATCAACCGACTGGCGGAGTACTGTCTTCAGTGGGGTCTTATAATCAACACAAACAAATCCAAAGTAATGATATTCAGCCGGTCAATCAGGAATCAAAACACATATAATTGGATTTATAATGGTGATAGTTTGGAGATTGTAAACGAGTACAAGTATTTGGGTGTAAAACTGAACCGAACGCTAGACTTCAGCCTACATCTCACAGAAAAATCAAATTCTTCGCTTAGCCTACTCAATGTGTCTTGGAGAAACATCTTTCTAAATAACCGAATCAACCTTTCAGCAAAGTATAAAATATTTGATGCTGTGGTAAAGTCTACTCTGTGCTATGCTGGCCAAGTCTGGGGAATAGATGAATACGAGTCCGTTGAAAAGTTCCAAAGGAACTTCCTAAAAAAGCTCTTCAACTTACCGTGGAATACGCCAAATTATGCCATCTATCTTGAAACCGGAGCTCGTAAACTGTTCACATATACTCTAAAATTGCAGGCCGTTTACATTTCCAAAGTACTCTCTTATTCAGATACCCGTCTGACCAAAAAAATGCTGTTGTACGAGCTGAGGAACGAGGATTGGTGGTTGTCAAAATGGACGTCTTAATGGGCACAATCAATCTAAATTCGGTCAAAGACCAACTGTATCGAATTATTCAGAAGTATGAAGATTTTGTTCATAATGGGTTTGCAAAGAAAGCTAGAGAATCGGAAAGTAGAATTATATATTCGCAACTTAATACTAATCTGCTTGAAAAGAATTATTTCAATGATGTGTATAGTTATAAAGAAATATCTCTAATTTTCAAAACACGATGCGAACTACTTTATCTTAATGGAAGTCCTTACAACGGAAGGTTCAACCAATTTTGCTCATTGTGTAACCTAAAAGCAAAAGAAGACTGTTTTCATTTCCTAAGTGTTTGCCCTATCTTCTCCCCACAGCGTCTTGTTTATTTCCGAAAGAGAACTTTAACCATGCAAGAAACGATCGTGATCCTGAACGAGTTCAACTGGAAAATCCTATACAAATTTATATTAGAAATTTCTAGATATAGAACGCTATTGATAACGGAATTTACATAAATCTTCTTTTAAATAATTATTAAAGAATTAAAATATATATATTACATATATACTTAATGTATGAAACAAAATTTGCTAACCGAGCTGACGGCAAAGCCATAGCTTTAAATTCATTTAATTGTAAAACATATGAATTAAGAAATTTGAATAAATGAATATATCTATCTATCTATATATATCTATCTTATATGATTTTTTGGGATGTTTTCAGAACATTCAATTGTTCCAAAAAACTAATAAAAGATAAAGCCATTTGATAAAATTTTCATGAAATTATGAAGAACAACTGAGTGCAAAAAATGATTGACTCAACAAACAAAGCTTCTCATTATATACATAGGAGCTTGGACTGCACTTATGTTGAAATATTAAAACCGTCTTTTTATTGGAAAGAATACATAATTCGAATAGGATATCCGTCGATCAATATCCAAGCAATCCAATTTAATTTTGTACAAGTGTTGATTATACCAATTATAAATCTTTTAAAGAATTGTGTTTTTAAACACAAAATAGTACAAACAATTTATTTACTATCAATTTCCGATGAACTTTAGTACCTATTTACTTGGGTGAATTAAGTGTGAAACATTCAATGAGGACTCAAATTATTGTACTGATTTTTCAATAACTATACCCAATTCATTAATATTTGTCGGTCATATTTTGCAAACAAAAAGAGTTTGAGAACGTGTACTACACGTATCAAATCAACTAGCAACTCAGTGCACGTGTCATAACTTAAAAAAAAACTTCGTCAGTTATGCTATGCGATACGCATTTTTTTTTTTTTTTTTATTTCTTCGAAGAATTTTGTAAAATCTCAGTAAATGTGTAGAACCTTTATAGACAACCAAGGCCAATCGAAATCGTAACCACATCATTTGGTGAGGTTATAGAACAATTTTCGCAGATTACATACGTGTGGCAATTTAGGAACTTTCGAGGGTACACAAAAAAATTCTTTAATTCCTTACAAAGCACGCGATCGATGCGCTTTTCGAATGCCATCATCAGTGGGTATTTTTTTTTTTGTTAATCAAGAGAATTCGATTTTTTCCTTAAAATTTTTTTTTTGAGGAATTTCACGGAAAAAAACAGAAGAGAAAAACGATAGAAAGAGACTAAACCTGTCAAACCATTGTCCAGAGACGCATAATGTCAATGTAGGAATGATTTTTTGACCATCTTCGTTGTTGTCAGAATTTTTTTATTTTGTAACTTTGGTACTCTACCTATAGGTAGTGTGACCGTGCAAATATCTTACGAAAATTTTCAAAATGAATAAAAGTATTTACAAATTTTAGCCTCTTGAAAGTATTCGATAATCCTTTTGAGTAAAATACATTTTTTTTTAAAGATTTTGGCATGATCAAGCATTTTTGTACATAAATATTTGCCAAAAATTAAGCATATTAAGAAGGATGTAATTAAAAATTAACTTGATAATTTTAAGAAAAAATTTTGTGTATTCAATTAATTGAAACTGCAGTACTGTTGTGGTATAAAACAGAACAGATGGTCACCTTATCTATAGGGCAAGTATAGATTTTTTTCTTCAGATTCGGCAGATCACATCACAATGACTGAAGGACATCAAGGCAATCGCCTTGTAGCCGGTCTATGGCACACGTTAATGCCGCCCGCGTTTCCTTCTTCTGGCTTAAACAGGAAAAAAAATGTGTTGTTTTTTTTTTTATAATTTTTTGTGCTTTGTCAGATTATTGATGTGTCGCGGTTTATGGTGCATTGTTGGTTTTGTATTGATGAGAACAATGATTTGAAAGAATGCGAATTTGATATAGAAAGATACAAATATTGTGATCTAAAGAGTTGCGTTGCGATTGTGCAGATATATCCCCAAAAGTCAAAACCAATCGCAAGCATTTTGATTTTACTAAAAGGACACTATGCGCCCAATCGCTTTTATATGTTTGATCTTTTTTGATTGGCATAGCAAAGAAGCAAAAAAATAAATCCCATTTCCCATCGAACTATGGATTGGATTCGCATACTTATTATAAATGGAATGCAACATTTTTATGAAATGCAGGAACTTTAACAAACTTAAAAATAGAAGTTATTTACCTGATGTATTTAGGATCATTACAAATCCATGCAATGGTTAGTGCGTTGAACTGTTCGATTCCCATCCTATGCCACCTAAAAACAGAAATGTTTTTCACGGATTACTGCCTCTTGCGAGAAATTAACAAATCCTCCAAGAGTATCTCTTGTCATGAAAAAGTGCTTCTCATCCTAGCCGTTCGGATTCGGCAGAAAATTGTTGGTCCTTTCTATTCCTGCCAATAACACCACACAGGATTGGTTGAGAGTTGTAAGTCACTTGGCCCTGGTTCTATATACGAGCTTACGCGCCCACCAATTTATTTATTTACATACAAGCGTGAAAAACAACATGGCTGCTGTCATCCTCAAAGACTCGACCTTAAATCTTTCTCTAGTAAAAATTTCCTCTTTATTTTCTTCATAAAAACAATTTTTTTATTAAAAAAAAACGGAAGCTCCTTAACTATATGTATATGCAATATGTTAAGAAAAATGTTATATTAATATACATACATTGTACCCATTGGTGTGTGTTTAATGGTTTGTTGGTGTCTTGTAAGCCTATTTAATTTATTGTCATTTACATCACAACTCGCTGGCTCCACCCTGATGGCTATACCACTCTCTTATCTAAGAACAAAAAGTATCTGTGTATATTCAAGCAAATAGACTGTCAAGGTCATCGGATATATTATTTTTTTTTTTTTAATCATGAAAGTAATTTTTATTTTTTATTTGCGCATAATAATCTCATTTAACAACATTGTATCAATCGACTCAGTCGGTTATAATCTCTTGTTTCCAATGGTGAATACCTTATAAAGCGTGTCCAGCTTCCAGTCCAAAAACTTGCTGATAGTAATTATCTAATTTACAAGCAAAACCACCAAGAATCCACCCCCTCCTCTCTTTCACTCTATCTCTCTCTTGACTGGTGAACAGAGTCTTGACAACACATTCGAAAAAATGTCGCTTTATAGCAATGCGAATAATTTTAATTCGCAACCCCTCTTTACACCCTTAGCCCTGACTCCCATGGACATTGGACATCTTGCTATATAGAACCAAACCAACACGCTCACACATAATTGAAATTACAATAAAAATGTAATTAATTTTGTAGTGAACGCACAATTGCAGTTTTATTACAACTTCCATTGAAAAAGAACAAATTGTTGACATTAATTTACACTATCGATTGAGCTGGCGAGGTTGATGAAGCTGGCAGGGGGTTTTAGTTAGAACGCTTGGAAGCTTGGAACCTCCACCCTTCCGGGTTTATTTAGTTGTTTTTGGGGTTGGGAGGGGTTGCGGTTGGACGATCGCAAGAATTGTAAGAATCACACGTTATTAAATTCCAGAATTCCTCATGGTGTGGCTTTTAATAGATAATGGTGGTTGTTTGACATTATTCTTGAATCTCTAAGGTTGAGCTATGCGCTCAGCACTGTTGGCCGCTGGGTGGCTGTCGCCACTCTCATGAGCCGGTCAGCCGGCTGAGACTGCGAATGGGTGTTCTATGATTTAATTACATATATTATTAATTAAAGACCTTGAATGCTTGAATCTGGATGTTGCAAAACAAGGCGGATATCATGCCACTCGACGGACGACGCGACGCGACAGGCTACGTCAGTCGTTGGCTGTCGGTCATTCTTTAAGTTGCATTCTAATGCTGCGCAGTCGTCGCTATCGCCGCGCCCCGCGCCGGCCGTGGCATGAGATGTGTTGTGGTCTCGTCTCTAAAGTTGTCCAGTTTATTAAAATGGTTTTGATTTATTTCTTGGACTCTTGGTTTGTATATCACTTGGATGTGGTTTTGTTAGATGAGTGTATAGATGTTTAACTGTCTTTGATTTGAAAAATGACAGATGCCTTTGAATGAATCATTTTATTTATTCATGATACAATTATTGCTATTTTGATGCCATGTATACTTACTGTTAAAGGTCAGTTGTGACTTTAAATTGATTATCTACATCAAGAAAAATATTTCTTTTATGAAACAAACATTCCAGTTCTTTGTGTTTTAAGTTCAAATTGAATGACAATTATAAGATATTACCATAACAATGCATTACTGTAGAAATAATTACAGAATCATGCGTTTTTTCTTAAATGCTACCAGGAAAGTTAGTCCAATAAAAAAAAAAAAAAAACAGTTCTGGATTCTTCTGATTTTTTCATATTTCAAAAAAGGAGTCATTATAGAAAAGCTAAGTCCATGAAATCCGCCATATACAGGGTGGCGCACCAATTGTGCTACTATAAGAAATTGAAATAACTTTTTTTCAATCGATGTATTTCATTTATTTATTTGTTTATTGGATAGACAAAATTAATTTGTATTTTAAATAACTAATTGATTTTAAAGATGATAGACCGCAAATGACCTCCACGCTCACCCACTGCTTCAATTCAGTCATATTCCTTGGTTTCGTTTTGTACACCTCCTGTTTGACATAAACCCATAAAAAAAGTCTGGTGCAGTCAGGTCAGGTGACCTTGGAAGCCAGCGAAATGTGGAGTTCCTGGAAATTAATTTCTTTGGGAATTTTTATTGGAGGTCCGCCATAACTGGTCTGGCTATATGTGCAGTTAATCCATCTTGCTGAAACCAAATGCTGTTCAATTAGAAACGTCTTCGGCGCAGTTCAGTTTTGGCAAAATTCCACGTGAACAGGAAAATCCTGAGGGTTTAACTTGTAGACTTTGTACGGAAACAAGTTTAAGTCATCATGAAGTATCCGTTGTAATGACCGTCTGCTAACTCCAATTTGCCCCGATTAGTTTCGAGTTAAAACGCTTGGATTTGCCTGTATTACCGATGGTATAACCGCGATTGTATCCTGAACCCGAACATGTACGGTACGGTCTTCGTGCGATGCTTTCAGATTTGGCAAACATTTTCACCAGCCTCATAATGGTCCATCTACTCGGGGGAGTACCGCCAAACTCCCGCCTAAATTCCCTTTGGATGGAAATGACAGCCTGCAAAGCTTGGTACCGTTGCACTATCCAAATCCTTTTTTCAGTATCACAAAAGCATTCATTTTGATTAATCTAGATAGTAACCTGCAAAATAAAAAAAAATAACCCAATTACTTAGAATTACAGAAAAAATATTATTACGTTTTATTTTTGTAGCACGATTCGTGCGCCACCCTGTATTAATACACGTTCGAAATCATTAGCGCAAAATTTTAAACGATTTAGAACGATGTTAAAGCCATTTTATCATAGTAAAAAATGCTTTAACATCGTACTAAATCGTTTAAAATTTTGCGCTATTGGTTTTAACAGAAAAGTTGTCAACATCAAAGTTGTCAGCAATGAAAACATGTTTTATTGTTGTTGGTAAAAATGTGTTCGTAGGCAATATTTTCGAAGTACCAAAATTGTCATATGTACTAAACTCTTTAAAAATAGTGCCAGTTCCAGCAAGAAAATAAGCAAACAAACTATTTCCACATTTTTAATTGTAAAAGTTATAATAGGCATTTGGTGATTTTTGCTTTAATAAAATGTTAAAAAGATAGCACGATGCTATAAGTCGTTAAAAATTTGGAAAATCGTATTTTTAAGCTAGCCACATTGAATCTACCGAATGACAAACAATACGGAATTGACAATCGGCAAAATTTGTTCCTCATACTCCTTGAAGGATTCTATTTTTTTTTAAGGGTTTCATCATTTGGTTGCTTGTACTTGGTTGTATAACATTTGTGTATTCTTTATTTTATCTCATTGAGTTTTTTTTTACGCCTTCATCGACTGCATTCTTCAATTTTTCTGTTGCATTAAAAACACAATTATCAAGCACTAATATCGCAGTATCATTTGAAGAGGTAGACATAATAGTTAAAATGTAAGATATACGGGTTTGGTCCTAGGACACTGTAATTCTCTTAAGTTCCGAATACTCTAACTCTGTTGGTATGATATAGGATTTCGGTATTTCATAGAACATTCTAAGAAGATCCAAATGCAGTTTTTACCAATCCTTGTCAAAGGCTTGAAAAATATCTACAAATAAAATGGAGCATATTTACTTATTTTTCATAAAGTGCATTTTGAACAACATGCACTTGGTCTATATTAAAATGTTAACTTCTAAATACAAACTGATAGTTTGGGATGAGTCTTCTTAATCTTCTTACTGTCAGTTTTTCTCAAACATTTTTGTTTAATAACTTGTGTTGGCTTAAATAATGCTTTTTAATTTTTTGAGGGAACAGTCCGTCTTTTCTTCCAAAGACGTATCTGAAAATTGTTGAGATAGTTGGATAGTCTATCTTATAGTTTCTCGAAAGCGAGGAATCTCCTCACTTTGAGCGGGATAAAGTAAAAAAATATTAAAATGATCGATCACTCAAAGCTTATATGTAATTCGAACCGAATTCAACCCTTCGATTTGTTAAATTAAAAATTAGTATTTTATCTTGACTATAATTTATAAGTCTTAAAGGTGAAATATTCTGTTTCCAGAATAACTGTTAAGATCTCACCTCTTCCCGAGAAACCAGAAATATGGTTTGCTCAAATTGAAGCACATTTCGACAAAGCAAAAATTCGCAGTTCCCTTTCCAAATCCAACACTGTGGTTAGTGCTATCGAGTCCAAGGTTCTAACACAAATTTCTGATGCTGTTTTGTTGCCACCACCGCCTTATATTTGTCTCGTTTGATGTGTAGTCAATCTTTTACCGATTGCGCCGTACCACGCTGTGTCAGAGCCATATTTTTCAGTGGGAAAGATGAAAGAGTACTCGGAAAAGAAAATAAGTAAATAACGAACGCAAAAATTAAAGTTTGCAATAAACTCTGATTATTGTGAAAGTCAGCGACGCAACACAAAACGAGATAGGTGTGTTCCGGCTTAAAACATATCTAAAGATGTTTAATTCGGATACATGTTGTAATAGTGTGTTTGGATTCCATGTTGGGATTTCAAAACCCAGTTTTTAGTTAACTAAGTTAACCATTAGTAAGTTCATCCTGCAAATAAATTAAACCCGATTATAACTCAGAAGTAATTTTTAAGTGCAGGATCAACTTTTTCTTTCGAATTTCGAAAATCTATCGAAATCAATGAGTGACACTATAAAAATGCGTTTTCACTATCAAAACAGAACGCGGCTAAGAGGTCAGAAAGCCTTTTACTAAGCACCCAAGTCCTATACAGCAGCAGCTTAGAAGTTATAGAAGTTAGGTTTCTGGATTTAAAGAGCCTTGACAGACTATTGTAAGCTTTGTTGGATTTGAGTAGCCACCCGTGTATTTCTTCTTGCATTTTGTTATCGGCTGCTACTAATGATAATGATCCAAGGTATTTGAAGGATTGCACTACTGCAAATTCATGCTCAGCTTCCCTGACCCAACTGTTATTCTCGCAGTCAACGCCACCATCATGCATTTTGCTTTTCATTCACTAATGTGCAACCCCAGATTTTGTGCCGCCTGCTCGATCTGGATGAAAAAATCGTGAACAGCTTGCTCGGTCTCGGTTCTTCCGATGTTGTCGATGTCATCGGCGCAAGCCAGTATCTGGCTGGAACTGGTGACAATTAGCCCCCTTTGTTTATGAGCGCCAAAGTAACAGATTGTTTCTCCAACGCCAGGTTGAAGAGGAAGCAGGGCAGACCATCCCCTTGTCGGTGCCCATTAAAGATGCTAAATGGTCTGGATAGTAATCCGGCTATTTTAACTTGACTTGTTAAATTGGCATGGTCAACCTACATAATCGTGTCAATTTATTCGGGATTCCGAATTCTTTCATGGCTTTGAATAGTTCTAACCTGGCTATGCTATCGTGGGTGGCCTTAAAGTCCATAAATAGATGGTAAATGAATGAATAATATATTGGGGGTATATTGCACTGCGACCTGAAGATCTATTGTGCCCCCATCTAGAGCTGAAAGATATTTCTCATTCTAAAGCTCCTCCTCCAAATTTATTCCTTTAATGAATTGAAGTATTTTGAATTTGGAGTATCTTCAGAGAGGGTAATTCGCTTTCTTCGACCTGGTAGTGTTAAGTGTTCCAGGGTACTTTTTTCTTTGGTGCATAAGTACATCACATCTACCTAGTATGTGATCCGATGTCTCCTCGCGTTTATTGCAGAATCTGCATTGGGGGTTGCTTTCCAGACCAAGAATGTTTAAGTGTCTTCTTAGCTTGCAGTGGCCAGTGAGGACAACCGTTACTAATTTTAGGTTGTTCCTACTTAAGCTGATATAGTTTTTAAAACGATCTTGGTTCTGATTCGAAAGCAATAATTTTGCCTGCCTTAACTTGGGGAATTATTTCGAATATTTAAATCTTTTGGCCTCCTCTTCTCTTTTGATTTTGTTTTTAATCACATTTTCTCCTATTCCACTATAGGGCTCAGGTCACATTAAGTTGGTATTTGCACCTATTTTTGCCAAAGAGTCTTCCTCTTCTGAATGCCGACATGGCCAGGTACCCAATGGAGTGAAACACTATTGTTCTTGCCAAGTTCGTTTAGCCTGTTCACACATTCCCACACTAGTTTTTATAGATGGTAAGTTGGGATGTTTATATGATACCTACCTTTTCGCCTGATCTCATGAATTGCTCGATGTAAAGCTGGCCAGCCATGTTGAATCAAAAATCAATAATTTTCTAGAATTAACGATTTTACATTCCTACTGTAACCAGCTGGTGGTGTAAACACCTTGTCCATATCCTTTACATAAAAATATGTTAAATGAATAATAAAAATCAATTCAAACCCAGTTTCAAGAACATATTTATACCAATACTTTATATTATACATGATTATAATTACCTACAACTAATAATTTGCGTTGGTAGCTTTAATAGCAACTTAAGACATGATATACATTTATATCATTAAATAAATGCCAATTGACAATTAATTGATGCAGACATAAAAAAAAAATAAAACAAATAGAAAATACCGTCATTTAGATAAAGCAGATATTATTATTAAATGATATCCACTGAGTCTGAACTTCCACAACCAATCCCCTTCGCCCTCCCACTGGCCGGTCTCCTGGCGACTTCTATTGCGATCAATAAATTTATGCTAATACTACTGTAATTATAGTATTTGTGCAAAAGAATGGAATAAACGTATGTTAATCTGCTTTGGAATTTCTTTGTTGACTCAACTAGCGATAGTCGATATTGAAATCATGCTCCTTTGCTATATCTTACCGGTTAGTATTCACTTATTCAGTCGTCTTCGCCAGTCACTGACAGTAGCGTCGCCGGACATTTATTGAGGCAAAATCAAGACGACCGGCGAACTATATGAACAAATTTAGAAACAATACCGTAGCAGACGTCCCTCTGTCTGATCAGACGCTTTTATGGCGATCGTTGAAACAATTAGACTGGCATGCAAAGCGCAGACATGTCGGATCGCATAATTACCACCGCCATTGTCGCCGTCATCAATATCGCCAGTAAAGTATCTCGTCGTGGGCGACATAATGCAGGTAGCTATACCCATACTGATCGAAAGTTTGAGTAAGCTCAAATTATGTATGTACATTAGCTACCGGGTTTTAGCGGGTTCGAACGGTGGCACCGTGAATGGCAGGTGACACTTTAGATTAGTGGCAGATAATTTGCTATCTACCTGCCATCTATCGGCTATTCTATATAATTTAAATTTTAATCCCGCAACTCGTCGTGTGTGCTCATATACCTACTCTAATTATCAGTATATCTATGTCTCTAAGTCAACGATTTTGTTCAGACAATTAATAATTAAAAAATGGCGACCGGACAGAGGCAAAGCGAGCAGACGAACGTGACAATTAATCCGCAGGTACACATCAATTATCTGCTGTTAGGATTGAGTGGCATTATGGGCGCTAAGGCCGACTGAGTAATGATTAATGGTTAACCGATTGTGATTATCAGTTTGAAATTCATTTTCCATTACAACTCACCCCCGTCTATAGCTCCTTCAATCGGAGGCTGGTGCCGGACAACTTTGCCGGTATTTAGCTATAAGCGTATACTGTGGGTGGACCCGGTTCCGACACGGTGTCGCACAAACAGCCTAGGCCAATTGACATAGTGAATATAATTAGACAATTGCAGTGGGAGTCAGTACCGGAGTTGGTGTGAAACTTTGGATTGATATTAAATGGGGATAATTTAAATTGTTCTTATAGATCTTTTTTATATGTATATGTACTTCTTGCATTAGATATAAACATCGATCACTCTGTTGGCGTAATTGTATTAAATATGGCAAGACATCGAATGATTTGTGGATATTTACCAATCAACACGTACTATTGTTGTATTTACAATTCTATGATTTAGAACTTCCGGTGGTTAAGTTATTGTATAGAGTGCGGATTTTTATTTTTATTAAAAAGAAAATATAAACTCTTCAATCAACTTCGAAATCAAATGGATTGGCGAAAAAAGGATGAAACTATATAAAGAAAACAAACTGAAACTGATTGTATTCAGGAAAAAGATAAAGGGATACACTAAAAAGAACAAACTTCAAGGATAGCTCTCTATGATTCAGGATAATTTTATTACAACAACTTTTTATATGAAAATAGAGAACAAATCAGGTACAATCAAATTGATCTTAAAATCATCTATGATATGAGCCAACCTCTAATATCTGGAAACAACCAACTCAAATACATACACTTTAGAAATAGTGGAAGCATAAGGCAAGATAGTATTGGGTCCCATGAACTTGCTCTTATGTACGATCACACAGTGGTTTCAGAGTCTTAATAATTTTAAAAACTTTTCATCTGATAACAGAAATTTATCAGTTATTAGAGCCTATATTTTATGCCACCTGCCAATAATATTGTCTAGTTTAAGGAAGTATTATGTGAGTACATAATAATATGAACAATATAATATAGCACCGTGCTGTCTTGCACTTCGCACATATGCATGGAATTTACAGTTTAGACTGAAAAAATGTTTAAAAAAATCAATAAAATCAGAAATAAATTGATTAAAAAAATTTTTTAAAACGATTTGACACCAAAGAAATGTACACCAAGTGATTTTTTACATAAATCTTAATTTATGTGAAAAAAATTTTAAAAATCGTTGGAGCGGTTTTTTTAAATATATTTTTAAGAAAAAAATTGGTACGCCAATTTTTAAAAGTTTAAAAATTAATTTTGAAAAAAAAAAAAATTACTGTAAACATTGAGAAAATCGAAAATCAAAAAATGGTTATTTTTGGGGTACCACTTTTTTTCCGAAAAAAAAAATTTATAAAATGGTATAATTTTTGTAAAAAAAAAAAATTATTACTGAATTTAATTTATTACTGAATTTTTTTTTACAAGTTTTGGGCACCTTTTTGAGAAAAATAAGATTTTCATAATTTTGTAAACAAATTTGTACGGCAGGTACCGTTGCTTTTGGTAAAACAAAAAAAAAAAAAGAAACGTATGGGAGGAATGCCCAAAAACGCTAGGTACCAAGTTTAAAGAAAATTGATGCACCCGTTTAGACTACTGCCGAAAGGACAGACAGACAGACAGAATTGCAAGACCCACTTTTTTCGACTTCGCTATTATTGTAATGTCAACTTTGATCAAAATCTCGATTTTTTTACGAATGCATAACTTATAATACAGTATCTACCTATGTATGTACATATATATCGCAAGTAAAAATCCCACTCAAAAAAGAAATCCTTGAGGATACTATTGTATCCCTGTGTTGTCACTAGGGCCTGGTTCTACACGAGCTTTTACGCAATCAAATTTATTTATTTATAAATGGAGACGCTTTGGCAAAAGCAAGGGCTATATTTTTCGGTGAATGAAAGGCAATTATTGCTTTCCATGCCCGAGGCGATACATTTTGACGTTTCACCTTTTTCAAAATGGTTTCTCCGTGATTCTGATTTAATATCAAACATGCATTTGCATTTGCACAAGAAAACAGAAATCTACTACATTTTGGGACAAACTGCTTGGCAGGGATGTTTATACCTATTGCATTTTGAAATTGTCTGCTTAGCATAATTTGCGCAAGTTTTGCGCTTAGGAGTTTGGCCAAACATTAAAAATTGTGGAAGCGTAAAAAAAATGTATGAACCTACATTAAGTAGCATACAATATTTTATGTATTTATTAATGTGCAGTTGCGATTATTTCTGTTTTTGTAATTCTATAAATACATAATTGTTTACTAATTTACGTATGCAATTTTCTAATAAATAAAAATGATAATGTTCGCGCTAGTTCAAAATCTTAATGTTATATAATTTTTGAAAAATAGTGATATCTCTGTTGGATGGAAATGCAACACATCCCCAAGGCATACCGTGATCTCAGCAATTTTTGCCAAAGCACTGTGGAAGCAAATTTTTTTAGTTCGCTTTCTCAAAATTAAACTATTTATCATGTCTAATGGCGAAAACTAAAATTTTGCATTCGATTTAAAAAAATATTGTTTTTTTATTTAATGCTTTAGACTCAATATTTTGTTTTTTATCTAAACGAGGTAGCACAAAAATTGCCTTCAGATTTTAAACATTAATTTTTTTTAAGTATAAATCTGTTTGTTAAATGCAACTTCTTGCCACATTTTACTTCGTGTCAATAAATTATTGTATATGATTTTACAGCAAATTCTTCGACTTTCTACGTAATTTCAAATAAAATAAAATTTAAAAATTTCGAATAAGTCGTTTTCAAAGTATTAAGATCTCAAAAAATATTTAGATTTATTGTAGAAATGTATACAAAAGTTTTTATACTTTCTAGAAGCTTCTGCATACAAAAAAAATATCAAAATTAATGGTTTTGAAAAATAAAAATGTTTTCATATAGATCAATTTATTTGTATTATATAAATATAAATTAATTTATATTTATTACATTGGGAGATGCCGTTTCTTTTTTTTACTTTAACACAAATTTTAACTTTTATAAAAAAAAAGAAAGGTTTTTAAAAAATAATATTCTGTGGAAATATTAAAAAAAAAAGATTTGCCTTAACGACTACAAAATTATATTGCAGCATCATTTTAGGTCATACAAAATTCAAAAACTACTACGCGATGGAATTCCCAAACAAACGCTTTATAAGAAAATCGACTCATCTTATACCTGACATGACATCCGTTAAAGTTGTATATGAACATATGAATGCATAACCTGCCATAAAGTATCTTATATTTAGGTGTTTACAATGTAGTTCGAAAGTAAGAATAAAATACCTGTATTTAAGTATATTTATTAGATCAGCTGTTTTTTTTTAATAAAATGATCATAATTAAAATCCTTTTTTGGGGCTTGAAACTTGTTCTGATGTGATTTTAAAAAAATATATACCAAAGTGAACAAGTTGTTTTTTATCGCAGATAAAATATAAACCAGGCGAGATCTTGTTTTTGATGTTGTAATTTAAAAACTTTGTCCATTATGACACAAATTATTCTTACATTTATATAATATTCCAAAAATACATTAAAAATATAATGTCGATATATTTACTTCCCTCTCACACCCACTACTGTACCGAATAGAAGGTTGATAATAAGATATTTTATAACAATAAAATTATATTCATCATTCGCTTAAAATTAAACTGATATTATATATTTTCTACCGAGAAACCGGAATCGATTGCACTATAGAGATATAGAAGATTCGACTCGGCATGCGACCATGTTCTCACACTTGACCTTCATGGGCATATTCATTAGTTGAGATGCAATGCGATGAGACAAATTTTCAAATGATAGACAGATACAGACAGACAGAATGTTCTGATGATATGTGACTATGAAGTGCGAAGAACATTTCAAACAACAATAAAATGTAAAATCAGAGGTCATGTTCAATTAAAAAAAAAAAATCTAATAAATATGAATTGAAATCTATAGCAAGGTCACTGTGGTTATGTCGCCGCTGCCGCCGACGACAAACTAATATAGAATACTTCACAATGATTAGATTATCGTTGGTTTAAGATATAGACAAAGTTTCAATTACACTTGTAGAATCTTTATGAATCTTTGCATCTATACACTTTGTTGCGAATTATTTTAATATCTATAGTGATTTAAATTTTGTATATATACATATGAACGCATTGTCGGCAGCATTATTAGCTTGTTTACGCTTACAAATTATTTCCACCACAGATGACTGGCATTTTAATAATATGAAAAACGGCAGTGTGGATGAAGAACTTTAGTCGTGTTTTATTATCTATGGATCTAAATTAGGATAATTTTTTTAACAAGTAATACAAATACCGCCGACATGGGATCCGGATTTATACTTCAATGATCCAAAAATGTATTTTAAGTCTGGCGGATAGGTGGCTATTTGGTTTTGCAGTTGGCGTCTGTAGTGTAGGAAAAAGACGGAAAATACATTTAAAAAACACAGGTCCGATTAAAATAGCGCTGAGTGTTCTATTTTGCTGATACATATGTTATGGGCTTTTCAACAGGGACGCTACAAAAGTAGAGCAACAGGGACAGCAAACGACGCCATATTTCTTGCCGCTCTTTTGACATTTCTCTTCAGTAAGGTTTGCCACAAGCCACACAGCGAATGTCACAATCAATTTATTGGAAACCAAGTTTGGAGAACGTGTTATCTCACGAAATGGTCCAGTCGCTTGGCCGCCTCGGTCGTGCGATTTGACGCAGTTAGACTATTTCCGGTGGGGCTACGTCAAGTCTATGGTATATGCCAACAAGCCAGCGACGATTGATGAACTTCGTACGAATATCGAACGTGAAATTGCAGCAGTATCGGCCGATTTATGCTTGAAAACCGTCGAAAATTTGGTTCATCGTCTGGACTTTTACAAGCCATGCAAATTTAAAATTTGAATATCTTGAAAAAGACGTTTCAAATTATTAAAATTTAAATATAATTTCAAAAATATACAAAATAGATAAAAACACAATTCTTCTTTCAAATAATTTTTAGGACAGAATAGACCTGAAGAAGTACTTAAACAAGTACGAAACGTCGTCTATCAAAAAGTAGATAAAGAAAGAAAGACCTGAAGCCCACAGAAATAGGATTCAAATATATTGAATTAAGAATTAAAGGTCACGAAAAAGGAATAATTACTTCAGTAGTAGGTATATAAAATTTCTTTTATAAAAAACAAAAACCTTCGTCCATAAAGATCATATGTACGTGAAGAAAGGACTCAAATTTTGTATGATGATATGTTCTTTTGAAATATCATAATTTTGTAATTTCACAAACGAACCAAATTTCGCAAGTTTTGCGAACGGTTTTTATTTTCCTAAAAATTATTTTTATTTTTTTAAATTATGATAATAAAAAGCCTTTAGGTTGGGTCAACGTGTTTTTTTTAGAAAACTGCATAATTAAAAAAAAAGAAGAGGTGGATACCTACGTCCCTAAAATTCACAAGTAATATATTTTAATCCTAAACAACTAAAAATTTCACAAATTTAGCGAACACACAATATTTTGTTTAAAAAATCCTTATTTTGAGCACATAACATATGGCGATGTCAATTGATTTGATAGCAGATAAAATACACCAGACTACGCCATATATTTAGAAACTGGGTTGCCAAAAATTTTAACATCAACACTGAAGCTACAAGCTGACTATATAATTAAAGTCTGTAATACTTACGAAAACAATAGGCTTGCGAAAAAAATGCTTCTATATGAGGTACGAAACAAAGACTGGTGGCTTGCAAAATGGCAGTGTATCGGAAATACTTGTGGAGAAATTTTCGATGTAGATTTCAACAATTTAAGTTTATTGAAAGAAAAGTTGTACTACATTATACAAAAGAATGAAGACTTTATGAGGAACGAACTAATAACAAAAGCACGGGAATCCAGCAGCAGATTATTATACAGTCAACTTAACTTTAATCTCGGTAATAGTAACTATTTCAAAGATTCTCTGAGTTACACGGATATATCTATTATCTTCAAAACGAGATGTGAGGTGCTTGCCTTAAATGGCAATCCATACAACGGGAGCTTCAACCAATTCTGTTCGCTATGTAACTTGAAATCAAAAGAGGACTGTTTCCATTTGATAAGCGTCTGTCCAATCTTTAGTGCTCAAAGACGTTCTTTTTTTCAAAAAACAACACTTTCTATGAAAGAAACCGTTGAAATGCTGAATGGAGATGATTGGAAGAAACTAATTAATTTTTTAAATACAATCTATAAATACAGAATGTTACTTATAACAGAATTTTCTTGAACAATACAATCAAATTTAAAATTATTACAATCTATCATTGAGTAATAAAAAAAAAAAAAAAAAAAAAAAAAAAAATAATAATAAATACTAAAATTGTAATACTTAAAAGAAAAACATTCAAACTTTTGTCAACCTGGCTGACGGCATAGCCATAGCTAATAAATTCAAAACTTTATAAAAAATTGTTAAAATTTGAATGTAAATAAAAATGAATTACTTACTTACTTACTTATAATGTTGTTGCGTCTTGAAGGGCGCACGTCTGTCATTTTAGAAACATTGGTAAAAGTCCGAAATGCATAATTTAAAATTCATACCGGAATTTTGTCCACAGTGTTTTTGGACAATAATACTTTGGGTGTAGACCGCTTCTGCACTTTAGATATTTTAGATATTTATTCAGTTAATCAAATCTCTTACAAATATAGACTACATAATCTTTTTCATTGCTCGAGTGTAGAAAGTTAAAAGTTTATTTTAATTGAATCTGATGTTAGAAATTAATTTAATGAAATATAAGTACCTATATAGAAAAATATTTTGTATTAAATTTATAAATATGAAATTAGTTATCATTTGTAGCCATATACTTAAATAAAACGGTCTCAAAGTTACTTGTGTCAATAAGTCTCCTGATGCTCTGTGGTAGCGAGTTGAACAATCTAATGGCATGGATGAAAAATTGCATTTCAGTTATACGGCATGTAAATCGAGGTTGTATTAGTGTAATAGAACGCGGTGTTCTTGCAAAAATTAAGAGGTTGTATAAATATAGGGGTTCTTTCGTTGTTATAGCCTTGTACAGAAAAATAAGTGTTCGGTAATTAATATATGTGTGGATTTTGCATCCCAATATTGTTTTTGAAAATCTGCTAACGTGGTCACGCCTCCTAAGATTATATACGTATCTTACAATGTTGTTATAAGCAACTACTAACTTCCGCTTAGTTTCGGCACTGTGATAACAAAAAATCTCACAACCATAAGTTATTATGGGGGTTATAAGAATAAAACCTCCATCCTTAGGTCATAGTTATCGCTCAAGCAACTCCGCTTAGGGTATGTTACCAAATATAAGGTGGCAAAAATCTGGATTGAATTATAAAAAACATTTCCGAGTTTTATCAATTTTGCTTGAAAATTTTAAATTTTACCAGTAAATTCTAAAATATCTACATTTCGTGGTCCTTATATAGTGTCGATAATAATTATCTAACAGAACATAATAAGAGTGAGAATGGATTTGAAAGCCCCTAGGAATCATCATGCATCAACTTACAATATGGTCTAGAAAGACCATATCGCTCACCGCCTGCAATAATGGCACAACGCATTTTTTTCAGTTTCGAGATACAAGCGATTTAAAATCTGCCTTTTTTCAATTTGGATTTCTGTTGCTATAAATAATGCTATCCTGACACGGATTTGCCATTTTGATGTGAAAAGCATTACTTACTTATAACTTTTTTTCCGGGATTCAAAAGTGGGCGGCACCCGCCTTTTTTGGGAAAGTGTCATTATTGCATTAAGCAATGTACATTCCTAGAAAATAATGGCACAAATCATTATATCAGAATATATCTCCATCACTCGTAATTGAGAAGAAGTATCAATGTGCCGATATTACAGAAATGTAAAGGGTTTAATTTTAATCATAATGGAGTCCACAGTTCAAATTTCAACTTTTTGGCCTTGTGCCATTATTGCAGGCGGTGAGCTATATCAGGTATTCAATATGCGATGAATTGAAAATCACAGTTGGGGCATATTATATTCTTTAAACATTTTAGTAATATTTTTGGCAGATTTGTTTGCTTTAAAAAAATACTGGCAATTGAATTTTTTTACAAGTGCTATCAATTCTTAGTTACAGCATTGTGAGTAAAATTAAATTATTCCGGGTTCAAAAATATTTGTTGTGTTTGATATTCGAGCCGAAAAATATTTTCGATCAATTGCTAGTAGTTTTGTTTGACAATTTCGTTGCTTAGAAAAGAAAAAAAAAAACTGTCAATTAAATGTTGCAAAGAGACATTGAGGAATGCGCTTTTGCGTGGGCTTTTTTTTCTTTCTCGCTTAAAAATTCAATCGGTCACTTCTTTGACAGTTTTTTAAGTGTGGGTTAAGAAATTTTGTCATTTGGATGTTTACAAGGGAAAATTTCTTATAACCGTTTATTTCTTATCGTATGTTATGTAGTGAATGAAATATTGTATCAGAATGAATTTTTTTCATTTCAGTGTATAAAAGTTTTTTCTTATATGAGGTAAATTTAACATACATATATGTATCTTTATGGGAATGTGCATTGTGTTTTGAAATGTCTGTCATAAAGAGTGTTTTTCTTATATGAGTATCAGACTTTCTTATATCCGTCATCTACTGTATAATCAAAAAGTTAAATATGTACTAAAAGAATTTTTAAATTGTTGTGGCCTTTAGACTGGATCCAGCATTTCATATTTAGAAATCATTTCTTTTTGTTTTTCTTCTTCACAAAATGTTGTCTCGTTCCTACCAACCTATTTAAGTCTTTCTTTGCAGCTATTTGGACTTACCGTTTAAGAAATTACCATTAAAAGAGCATAATCTATTTTGAAAATATACATAATAAACAAATCAAATAGATATGCTATATTTTTATTAATAATTGGTTAGTTAAGAATTATTTAAAAACAACTCAATTACAAAAACAAATACATACATGTACGTATATCTGGGTTAATCAAATCCCAACTGGAATGCCTGACATGTTGCAATATGTATGAACTTTTGCATCACGATATTAAAAAAAAAATTTAAAAAAAAATTAAAAAAAAAAAGACTACAAAATGAAGCCTGTTAATAAAACAACAAAAATTGTTATCCGTATTAGAAGATAAAACCAGCTTACCTGTTGAGTTTTAATTTTTGTATGCAGGTATTAAAAGTCCAAGCTGTATGATAATATAAGACATCAAGGTCATCTTATCTATTCAATTTTGCATCTACATACATACATACATGCTTAGGTAAATCAGCACGAACAAGTTTTCAAAAAGGATTCTCAGGATTTATTTTATGAAATAATAAGAACAAACTGAATAACATGTCCATATGTATTGTATAATACACATGAACAAAATAATCTGTCTAATTTGCAAACTGGTTTTGTTAAATAAAATTAATAATTATATAAAGATTTGTCTTTGTGATTATACCATTGGGAGCAAATATACTGTCACCATAACGACTAATTAAGTTCTCACATGGTCTGCAAACATTTTTAATTGCCACTCGTTACAACTTGACACATTACGACCCCCGCAAAAAAAAAAAAAAAAAAATGCACTGTCATTGCCACTCCTGCTACCACAGAAATATATTTATTTATACTCATACATTTGCATTTGATATGTATTAACCTGCCTGCTGAGCCTATATATTCAGCTTATAAAATTTCAAACCTAAGCAAAAACAAGCTAAATTCTATTTGAATCCAAAGATTATCTACTACGATATTGCACGCAATTGAGCCTGCCCCCTTCACCATACTGCATTCATAATTCCGAACTGCATCATGGTGACAAGCTTATATATTATGACACAATCATGCAATTGAGATTGAGAATAAAGCTCCAGCACTGGCCGACCCCGCTATTTTCTGCAACTGCCGCATTTTTACAAATACCTACAAACTATGTAGCATTATTTTATTTTTATTGAATAAATGTCAACCTTGGTTTTGAACTTGTTTTAACGGCCAACCTAAACGGAGCTAAGTGCCTGTGCCCTGACTCAGATAGTTCCGCAACTGCGGTCAAGTCCAATGCTATTCTATATCTAAGCTGCTGCTGCAGCCTGCACGCAGAGCATAATGCACTCAATATACATGCACAATAATAAAAGAAAAAAACCCGCCGGACATTTCAGTCGAACATTGTTGCACACAAAAAGTTTATATAATTTTATAACAGGAAAAAAAAACTGCACGACTGATTGGCTTGAGTAGGCAGAAATGTTGTAAAGTGGTAAAGCTCGGCGTTGCGAAGGAGGCGGCGGCACGGTGGCGTGGGGGACACGCAACTTGTCGGAGGTTTTAAAAAACTATTTTATTTGAAAATCTTGTGTGGCATTTTGTGTTGCCGGAAAGAGATTCTCAATGTTGTTGAATTAAAATTGATGCAAATTACATCAAATCAAGATTTTTTTCGAATTCATGTTTTTCTTGAAAACTAATAACTCGAGGGTTGAGTCGAACAAAGAACTAGGTATGTCATGGTGGAGAATTTGTAAATATCAATAAACGTAGGCTTAGTTTTCAATCCTTTTTATTCGTGAAAGGCCGAGGCCCGAGTTCGGTCAATTGGAAGTTCTAAATTGGAATAATAAATTATTTTGCAGGTGAAAATCAAACACAAATCAATAAATTACCTATGTATCTTAAATTTAAAGAACTGAACTAAGCTTAAACGATTTCTTGATTTCATTGAAATAGATCGAAACAAGGTCTTGTTTTAGGTCACAAAAAGTTATTTTTTATACTTTAAAGCCTTCTTAGCGCGAAGTAACTTATTTAAAAGAGTGACTTAAAGTTTTATCTCGGTACTGATTTCATTTTGTTAGGTAAAAACGGAGGACTCTGTTGTTATTGTTGTTTAAAGGAATTGCACGATAACACGTTGCATCGCTTTGCCTTAAGTCTGTCACAAAATCAAAGTGTTCAGTGATGTTTTTAGAACTTTCGCAAAGCAGTAAAATTTCTTCATTTTCACCCTGCAAAACTGGACCGGATGAAGCAGAAATTTTGAGATAGCAAATGGCTCTATATAATTCGACCCTATTTAAAAGCTTTCGACTTACAACTATCGATCCGAAATAGCTGTTATTTTTCCAAAATCTGACAGATTCTGAAATTTGATCGATTACGCGACAAGTTTTAGTTGCATGATGCAGGAAATTAATTCCACGGTAAACAACTCCAAATGGATATTTATTTCACTTTTGGTGGAAATCTAATCTTGCAAAAAGTGGAATAAATTCCAATGTGAACCAGATTCCGATTCTGGCCTTTTGTATAGCCTTGGGATCTTGGGAAGATCGTTTCATTCATTGATAGTATTTTGGAACAGTTTCCCCAACGCCAACCCGTGATAACGCTCTTATTTTGTTCCTGAGAAGTCGGTGTCGAAAGATGGGAGATCTTTATTTCCCGTAGAGTTCCCGAGCTGCTCCCTCAGTACAGTAGCTTTGGTCAGCAGCACTAGACTGGCAGGCTTCGTTCTTGGTCGCATACCCAATTCGGGATTCTTCATCGTCATCGAGTTAAACCCAGTACATTAGTGGTGGCATGTTGTCAGTGTTTCTACTGGACCACTGCACTTGATGCTTCTGAGATTAAACAAAGGGTAAAGGTCTCTTTCCTTTTTCTTGAGCTATTAGCGAATACGGCGAGTATTGGTCCAAGTCAACATTGCTCCCCAGAAAGTTCCAGGATACTAGAAACATGCTTGGCATTTTGCATATCGCAATCAATTTGATTGACGATTTTTTGATCTGGGGGAAACCACCAGGCATATGGTATGGTCGGGCGAACTGTGACTTTTTAGAATGTATATTGGGCCGTTTAAACTATATATTGTATATATGTATGCATGTATAATGTATATCTAATAAAAATTAAGATAAGTCTGTAGGTATAAGGCTTGAAAACAACTGAACTTATTTCACTTAAAAAACTTGTTCTTATATTAGCGACGGTATGGCTTTTCGAGCAAAATCCACAAAACTTCCATGCCCACTTTTATCGTATTTAAATTTTCTCATTATTAAACAACCTTAGAACGTTAAAACTTAAAGTAATTAAGATCTTTTCAACCTAAAGCATGACATTTGTTTTTTGTACCGCCTACTATCACGCCCACTTTTCTTAAAAACTGAGATCCCTACTTACTTTTCAGCATTAAAAACTTAAAAGTTTAGTGCCGCTTTACAGATAAGTCAACTATATACTCGGAAAATATCCAAACAGTACTACTTTCTCCTACAGAGACTCGGACTGACACTTACTTACTACCCAATTCCTCACATACCACACTAATTTTGTTTTGGAAACCAAGATAAAAAAAAATAGCAACTAAAACATTATATTTAATAAAAGATCTTATCGCCCTAGACATAAAAATGGGGGTCCAAGACAAATTGGTTGGGGCTTTCTGCATCCAAGACGAACCCAAAAATTAATATTATGAAACCCATTTTCTGCAAGCTCTTATAGTCTATTAGAATAGGTTCTACAGAAAAAGTGTTAAAAATTGATGTCAAGAGCCCTTTAAAAATTAAGTTTTCTCTCTAAAAATATTCTTAGTTCGAGTCCCAGCTGTGCAAAAAGTTTTTCAATTAAAATTAAACTTTAAACGACCAAGCACCACTAAAAGGGGTCTGATGATCAGCCTGGCAGTCGTGAAATTGCTATAACTCCAGCCTATACAAATCTTGGTGGTAGCTCACCCAAGTGTTATTGTTCCATTAAAACCTTCAATATTGTTTCTGTCAAATGAATCAATGCATGGTCAGAAGTTCTCAGAAATTGTATAACACTTGTATCTGAGCAACTGAAGCTGTAGAATTGGTAATACCTGAAAAAAAGAGATAAATGGAACTTAGAAGTGGCTCACCTCCACTTATGTAAGTATGGCAGTTATATTGGTTATAATATTGGTATTTAAAGCCCGTTAAAAAAGTATGCTTAACTATAGAATCCAGTTTAAAAGAGAATTATTGTTTATAATTCTTCTTAAAGATAAATTGCTTATGTATTATGTTACCATCATCACGTGTCTTTTTTGATTTATTAGACACCAACATATCACTTACAATAATAATAACATATTGCGCACGTTTATTCAAAATACCAAATGTCACAATAAAATCACGTCACTATTGCAATTAACATAAACACAACAATATTAGAACAATTGTAAAACAAATCATAGAAGATCACCTCAAGGTCAAAAAAAAAAATACCCTGGGAAAGGTCAGCGCATACCTACCCGCAGTCAGTTTCCTACCGGCCAAGAAGCTGCTGACTGACAACCATAACGGCCGACCGTTTCTTCACACAATCATAATATCAACATTGCAATCCACACGATTAAAGTATATGCGATTAATGCAAATCGGTATAATTTTCCATAACAAAGTCCTCCCGCAAGCACCACTCTTTAGCTCGCTATACATCTCGTCAGTGTTTTGTGTGTGTCTTTTAACGATTAACAAATTAAAGCGCCAATATCAAGAGGTCATAAATCAGAGCCGTAAGCCTTCCTATGATTACCCATACACATGCTCTCCCAACCCAACCCCCGTGGGGGAGGGGCATGAATTAAAATGCCATTTTACACTCAATCGCCGGCGCGTATCGATTAACATTGCGCGGCGATAATTATAGCTTAACTACACCACACTTCATTTTGCCCGCTCCGACAACTTCTAATCCATCCGCGAGATGTCCGTCGCGACGTCGTCGTGGTTGTATAACTATTTCCACTTCTCCCCCTAACGCCCATTGTTTTTATACCATTAAGGTCCATATCGAATTGACGTCCCAACATACATAGTTGCATGTATCACCGTTCATCATGTGCCGCGGCACGACGACGCTGTGTTTCTAAGATTCTAAGTTCTAACGCGAAAGGAAGCGATCAAGCTGTGTGCTAGCAGCACCACAACTGTCAATTTAGTGACCGGATAACCTTCGCGGGCAATGAAATACCAACGGGGCCGACTCGGATTCATTATCGTTCAAAGGGTTTTCGATTGCTACTACTTCTATCGTCTTATCCAACACTGCCCCACCGCCGACTCCAACTCGATTAAAATTATAGAATGCGTACGCCTTGCACTTGGAGTCAGCATTCTTGTAATCAGTTTGGGATAAATTAACAACGAGACGATAAGAGACCAGAATTTATATCAAGTTGCGATTGCATTTGCATTGTGATTGTGAATATATGTAGAATGTTGTTTTTTATTTCTTAAAACTGTCAAAGTGACACTTGGTGTGGTGGGTATAATGTCTCTGTTATAATCCAATGAGTACAACATTGTAGCGATTGGGCGAAGTTCTTTTATTTACCGTCTGCAAAGTATGTTATAAGCCAAAGCAAATAAATTATAGCAATTTGTATTACACAAAAGGTGAAGCAGCCACCTTCAATATATTGGTAGCGGGAGAATAACCGGTGTTTAGACTAATATTAATGTGATATATATTTTACGAAGATGTTTTAGAAATACATTAGCGCTGCTAGTGCCACTTGCAGACTTTTAATTGATACTGTCTTGTTGGAGAATGTATTTGATGTTTGATATGTTTCTGGGTTTTTGTAATTCATTAGCGTGGTAAATGTTAAATAACTTAATATTCGAATACAAGTATTTTGCAACGCAAGAATGGGAATCTTTAAATCATGCGCGTTGTCTGATTGCTTGAATCTCTCTTTATTTTTGGGTTTAAACCTGGAGAATTCACGAACCATTTGTCATATCACACTTCTATAGATACTAACTAAAGGTACAAACTAATATTAAGTCCAGTGTAGATCTTTACCACTTCCATCAAAATATTATATACATTCACAAAAGTGCCATTTATCTCACTATAAGCACAGTGTTCAACAGAAGACAAAAATAGCAACACTAATTTTATGTCTTGCTGAAAAAGTAGGCTATAAGGTATTGGATGAGCCCATCAGAGCAATATGGTTGACTTTGGATGAATTCAGTAGAGTGAATCAACGGTATCATCGACACTGGACTGAAAAACATACACCCAGGGCTAGTCCCAGTCAAACTTGCGCCCTGTCCAAGATTTGTAGAAAGCTCCTCTTTTTTATATTTGCACACATACATACATAACGGGTGGTTAAATTTTAAGGGCCGGTGTTGAATGTGAACCACACCTAAACGTCAAGTTTTTTTCTGCATTTCATTTGACATTTCTCAATTTCAGACTAACTCAATTTGAACTATGGAAAGATACACAATCGAGCAACGCGTTAAAGTTATTCAGGCTTATTATGAAAATGGGCGTTCAAATTAAAATGCATATCGTGCACTTTGTGATTTTTTCGGTCAATTTAATCGTCCAAATGTGCGTACAATCGGAAAAATCGTGCAAAAATTTGAGCAAACCGGGTCTGTAGGAGATGTGAAAACACCAGTGCATGCTCGTACAGCTCGTACTGCAGAAAATATTGCTGCTGTTCGCGATAGTGTGCCTGAAGAGTGAAGAGCCGTCCACCTCAACTCGTCGTCGTGCCCAACAATTGCACCTCTCACGCTCGTCGTTGATGAACATTATGCATAAAGACTTGCATTTACACGCTTACAAGGTGCAATTGACTCAAGAACTAAGCCTCTTGACCATTTCAAGCGTCGTCAATGGTCAGAATGGTGGCAAAAAATGGCAACAGTGATCAATAAGCAGAATTGCCGCTTTTGGACGAATGATAATCCAATAGTGATTGTCGAAAAACCAATGCACCTACAAAGAGTGACTGTTTGGTGCAGTTTATGGGCTGGCGGCATCATCGGGCCGTAATTTTTCCAAAATGAGGCCGGTCAGGCAGTTAATGTGAATGGTGTTCGCTATCGTGAGATGATGGCCCAAATTGGAAGATATGGATGTGGACGATATGTGGTTTCAACAGGACGGTGCCACTTGCCACACAGCTAACGAAACAATGGCTCTTTTGCGCGACAAATTCAATGGCCGTGTTATCCCACGTGTGGTGGCGATGTCAATTGGCCGCCAAGATCAAGTGATATGACACCGTTGGACTTCTTTCTTTGGGGTTATTTGAAAGAAAAGGTGTACGTCGATAAGCCAGCAACAATTCAAGAGCTAAAGAATGAGATAATTCGGCACATTAACGGCATAGAACCTCAATTATGCCTCAGCGTCATCGAAAATTTGCACCATCGGATGGAGGGATGGAGGTGTGCCGCAGAGGTCGCGGCGACCATTTGGCCGATATTTTGTTTTATACATAATTGAACCATACCAATATTATCATATTAAAAAGAAATTACAATAATTTCCTAAATAATTTGTATTTTATTTAAAATCATCATCGGCCCTTAAAATTTAACCACCCTTTACATACACTGATAGACATGTATAAGACTTTTTCACATTAGCCAGAAGGTAGACTTTTAATGCGTTTTTTTCATTGAGGTATCCGCGGTAGGTGATGTTAGTTAGTGTGGAAGAAATAACTTAGCACAGTTGTAATGGATGATATTTTGGGATTATTTGAACAAGTTTTGTGGTTAAAATTCAAATGGCAGTACATATTTGTTTGCGCAATATCAGATTACATTTTCTTGTTCCTGGTAATGCGCCCGCAGAATTTTACGCCCTGTGCATTTGCACATCTTGCACATATGGTAGGTCTGGCCCTGCATACACCCGAAAGTTTTATCAGAACAATGGCTGCTGATATAACAACAGGACGAAGGCTATAGTAATCTAGTCACCCAACCAAATAGAACAGTATATATTGTTGCACGAAACATTAGGAAACACAAGTTAAATATTCTTCCAAAGACCCAAACTATTCTTAACAAATGGAAGATATCTACACTACATCATTCGCTGCTAATAACATGTCGTTATTTAAGACCAGAAGTTTGAAGTAAACAAAAACAGAAACAATTACCCTCTATAAACAAATTAAAGCATCTATCCAGCGCCTATATGAAATAAGTTATCGTTGATAGAAAAAGTAGCAACTTTTACTTTAGGAATTCATCTATATAATTTGAAGTATTAACTTTACGAATATGGATTTGATAAACATGAAATAAATAAACAAATGGGTTTAAAACTCCCCATGCGCAAGACAAAGTGCATGTTCTGCCTAACCTTTATACTACGAGCCCTACTTAATGCCATCGAGTGCTGGACAGACAGAATGGGAGTGTTGAAAATGGACTATTTTGAAAAAACAAAAAAAATTCTTCGACGGATATTTGTTCTGTTTGCGTTGAGGGTGCACAAATATATGGATGTGGACCAAAAATCCAAAAAACGTCGACTGCTTTGGCAAAGTTACATCGAGCGAATGGGCAATACTGCAGCCAAGAGAGTCTTCAAATCTTAGCCCGCGGGTTCAAGACTACATCAAGGAAGACCAAACCTCCGGTTTAGAGACTAGGCCATTGTGGATGCCAGAGAGCGTGCTTTATCTGTGGAAGACTGGAAACAACGTGTCCGGGCGGGATCAACACATTAAGACAGATAGAAGCCATTTAACAATTTACAATATTGTGAGTATCAGTTGCAGCGTTGGCTGTCAGTCAGTCATTAGGCAAACCTCTGAAAGATCGGATCTGCAGTATTAATTCAAAAACGATATCCCAGAAGGCACATGCGTCACGTCATAAAAAGTATAACTTTTTTCACTTTGCAGCTCTGGGTTTTCAAGAATATAGTGGATTTAGTTGTTGAGGGCTTAAGCATCTCTCTGTAGGAAGCACTCTTTTCTAAATGACCCCAACTTTAAATGGTATAGCTTTACGTAAGATCATAAGATGAACACTACTTTATTCTTAATTAATAATTTTAACAATAATATGCAGGTCAGTTTGATCGATGATTAACTTTCTAAGACAGACTACAGATATGGAATGGACTTATACCAAGTTGCATAAGGAAGTTTTCCGGAAGTTATTTGACTGTAATCTCCGAAATAGTTCTGAAAGTTAAAAATTACATATACAAAAAAAAAGAAAGCAATCATATAGCACAAGTAAATTAGACAAAAAAGAAGTTTAGGACCAGGACTAAAATTCGTTCGAAAACTAATAGTCGTATTTATTAGATTTTTGTCTATTTAGACACTGTCTAACTATTTTCAAATTGGTGAAAATATGCTTTATTTAATAAAAATAAATATCACATTATTCATGGTTAAGATAAACTACTCTTGTGTCTAAGTTAGGCAGCTATAAGACTTGTTTTTGGACACATTTTCCAAAGTTTGACAGTTGTCTAAAGTTATACAACGTTTATAAATAAGACCGTAAAAGTTTATTTTTTTTATATAACAGCGAAAATAAAATACGTTTTTAAGAAAAACACGCTCAAAATTTTAGATCACTATGCGCCTAGGGCTAAAGTATTGGGCGCCTTTGTGCACGGTTTTCTCAAAATCTATCACTCTGACGAAAAAAAAGTTGTTATCTTTTTTATGTTTCATTTTTTATGAACTATTTACTTTTATTATATTAAAATTTATTGTAAAAAATGTTTATCTTAACAATTCTTTGAAGAATTAATAGTTTTCAATAAATTAAAAAAAAAACTTATTTGTTCCCCTTTTGCCTACAGTTTAAAATTTTAAGGAAATACTTTAAACATAAAATTAAAATTCTCCACCAAAATTCAGCTTTGTCGAAATTTTTTGTACTAAAGTCAAATTCTACAACTAATCATGCAAGAATGCAAGGAAAAGATGGGATCTTCAAGATCAGGCAAATAATGTGAAGGTTAAATTTCTATTCATCTGGACATCTTGCCATTGGTGAAACACAAACATATCCATATAGTTATAAGTGATGGTCGATCTTACAAATCAAAGATCACCTAGAACTGCCTTACCTGCGGTTCTAATCTTAATCCAATCAATTATAAGCGATGTTAGTTTTTTTTTAAGCAAGTTTAGCTTGACAAACTTAACCTACTACGAGACAACAGTTTAGCATGTAAATTTATTAATGACTTTAAGAAACAAAGAAAAACTAATTTTATGAGAACAAAACAAAAATTCTTCTTCTTTATAACCACGCCAATACCATAAGGAAACGCGTTCCCGTACGTACCCGTCAAGCCATAACTAGGTAGGTATACATAAAAACATACTTATGAGTGACAGGGATTTTCCCTCAGTACAAGTACACTATTTATATATGTATGTATGTATATGTTTACTTGAACTGGCCATCCTAAGACGTTCCTTTTGGCCCCTGTAGAGTAGTGTGTGCACTATGTGCAGTCATCAAAAATAAAATCCATTTGTAGGCCAATTTAATATTTTGCACGCACATTTTCCTGCTGCAGGCAGCCTGCTTTGAATATCTAATGCCCTCCCCCAACTCATTGAGTGCAATGAAAAGTGAAAAGTCAACACACTTTTCCGAGCCAAATGAATTTCACTTTATAATTCGCAAACAACGAAGCAAGAGGGGGTGTTTTGTTTTTGAAAGACTCGCAATAAGGCATAACCATCATCATGGTCAATAGTTAGGTAGGTAGGTTAGGTATAGAGTCGTCTTATGGCCATCGTAATCGTCCAAGTCGTCGTCGTCGACGTGGTTCTGATCATAGAAGGAGGCACCATATCCATTTTAAGAGTTAGCTTATATATTTGTGTGTCTAGCTCGCACATAATCACAATATATGAAAATCTATGACCCACCTTGAATTTTAAAAAAATACAAAGAATTTTTCTCTATATAGGTTCTTTAGCGATGATAATGATGATGTTGATGATGATGATGGGCTATACGAACTGCATTGTCGTCGCTTATGGAAGCCATTTTGTTGCCTACGACTACGAGGCTATTTGGGGCTGGCTATTTGCATTGGCAATTCGTGGCTTGGATTGTTTGGGAATAGGAAAATCGTTTTTTACGGATGCCAGCCACGATTTCTGCTTGTCTGTCCTATTAAATAATCGAGATTATTTATTTATAAAAGTTAGCAAGTTAGTAGTATGCTAGTGAATCTGCATTCTGCATACCTCGGCAATATGGTGGCATGGATTGTATGTTGTGGTAATGCCGTACGCCACTGGAATTATTAAGTTTGAGTTATAATTTTCTTTCTTGGAAAATTGATTTTATCACTGGGCATTGAGCATTGGGCATATTTATCGAAAGAAAAGTGTTTGAATATTAGGCATAAATGAAGAAATAAATTATTGCCGCCGGATGGTTATATACATACACATATAATGGATAATAATATTGCTTTTGGTTTTTTTATTTCATTGTGTTGGTTTTTGTTTTATTTTTTTTTTCTTGATATATGGAAGGCATTTGATAATAATTTAAATAGCTAGTTTTGGGATGGTTTGAAAATTAGTACATATATTTTGTGGAAAGTTAAGTTGAACGAATTTTGAGAACAATTTAAAGGAGGAAGGTCTGAAAACCTAAAATAAAAATAAAATAAAAATAACAAAAATTCGTATCTCTTTTGTATGGGATTTTTTGTTTCGCATCACCAAAGAGGATAAGTGCTGTAAAAACTATTTGTTAAAAAATAAAAGTTCAATAAACACAAACTCTATTGGAATCAAAACTGATGGAATACACTGAAGCCGCCACGAAATTGATTCATCTTCAAATTAAAGCTTTCACATAATGGAAAATCCCAATCGTCCATACTGGAGGTATGATGGCACTCCAAGGCTATGGAATGCCTGAACAAGATGATGGCAGGTGGCAATGAAAATGAAGTTCGTAAACAAAAAGATATTGGCGAAATTTTACAGCAAAATATGAGCATTTGGGAACAATCGTTGGATGAAGCCCAAGCGAGAAAACATATTGAATTGTCACCAAATGAAACTGGCATTGTTTCCTGTGCTATGTGAGATCAAAGAGTACCATACCATTTTACCAAGGTTCACGATACTCTTGTTACCAATTCCTGTTTGCTGATCAATGGCACGTTTCGGAAGCAGACGGTCGTTCGATAGGAAGCCACCCGTTGGGTTTTTTCATGATCACCGTGGCGGAGCTGGAAGTCATACGATGCTAGCAGCATTGAGGTCTCGGGTAGGATTTAGATTTGATTGGATAATATTCGATTTCAACATCTCTTAAGCCTATATTATGCTACTGATGCGAAACGAAAAATCCCATACAAAACCGAAAAAACGAAATCATAAACGAACAATTTCGTTTTGCAGTACGCAGTTCGATGAGCGAAATTGATTATTGTAGCAGATTATTTGGAGAAGTCTCCGCTATTTTTTCGCACAGAATTAATTGTCCAGACCATACCATTTATTGTGTGCGGAAAAGTGACATTTGAGTTATATTCGTGTTTGTATATGTTGTTTCTTTCATATCAGCGTGCCTCTCTGTGATTTTTATATTTACGTTATGTTTTTGTATTTTGTTTTTGCAATTGGTGTCTTGGTGACACTTTGAGTGGGTAATTTTTCGTTGTCGTTTTCGTTAGCATTTCGCTGTCGTGTTGGAGACCAACGAAAAATTTCGTTTCGCATCAGCAGCATACTAGGCTTTAGAATGAAAAAGCAAACTTTTATTTAAAAAGACAATACAAACATTGACTAACGTCGGTTCAGATTTGACGTTTCTACAATTTATCGATAACTTAAACAATAATGTAGCACACAGTTTTTGGCCTGTTAGAGAGTTAAGACCCGAAAATTATCTAGGCTAAAGCTAAATCCATTGGGGTTTAGTTGTTTTTGCATTCAACATGTAATTTTTTGTTTATCCCCGACGCGTTTTTTTCGTCTAATTACCACCGGGCTTAAAAAAAACGCCCAATATTGTTACGTTTACGGATTTTTGCCGTAACAAGAATCATCCTATCAGTTTCCCTATCCTAGTTCCTTTATTACCAATTTTCTTTTCACATGTGTTTCTTTTAACTTACTAATGGAGAGAAGGGCAGCCATCGATTCACTCGCTCAGTGACTTGAAGAAACAAAATATCAATGCTGTCAATTTTGTGACTTACATATGTAAGTGGACGGGTGATCCACTTCATTGTATTTGACAGTCAGACGGCTGGTCTATTTAAACCACTTATCCAAAGCGCGAATGAGAATTGGTCCCCAAATGCACATATAATAATTACAGACGGAAGGTCTATTAAAAAAGAAGCACTTTTACTTATTTGTTAATGTAAAAAATGGAACGTTAACCGCTGTAGTTCTTATTCCCCAAATCTGTGCAAGAGTCCAACGATTAAGAAGAGTATAGAATCGCAAAATAGGGAATTTGTGCCAACCTCTCCTTTGTAAATATGTGTGTTTGAATCTAGCTTTTCACTAATTTTAATTACTAGTCTTTTTAAATAAAAGAGGCAAAATATACGCGAAATAAAGTTGAATTTCTTTTAAGTTTTTCAAAATGTTACTTTCAAAAATTGAATGGGTGAGAATAGGTGGCTGGATGCACCCATTGAATTGCCTGCTACTACAAGTCATACCAGAGGTCGCAAAATTCATGAATGGCGGTGCATAAAGCTGGGGTGTAAAGAGCGATTACAAAAGGCGGCTGGTTCGAGTTCTGAGTATTGACGTGACCGAAACCCACGTTAATGATTTATCGTAAGCAAAGAAGAGATTGTCCAGGTAAGGTGAAAACTTGGAGGATCACTTTTTACCCTGATGTAGAAATAACCACAAGTTGATAGAAAATCGAGAAAGGAAGAACATTTTTGAATTAAATGAAAATAAATAAAATTTTACGCGAAAAAGAGGAATTTTGTGGTAAAATGTAAAAACAAGTTATAGAAGATTTTTGTCTTTATAGTGAAAAATTGGTAAAGAGGTTGATCTCATCCAGGAAAGAGAAATTGGCAGGTTTTTGCACAAATAAGTATATAGTGATCTGTGGTTTTCTTGTTTTTTTAATGTTCCGTTTTATCCATGGTTCAAAATTATAGTTTAACTTTTGCTATCGCGAATTTTCGACATTTTTGACCAGTGACCCGTTTCATAAAACTTTTATTTCTTTCCGGACAACGAAAAAGATAGAGCATTTCCTTATAGTGTTATGCTCCCCAAATTAATTGTCTTTTTTTGTTTTAAAAGATTTTGGGTTTTAGCCCTATACTGAATTGCAAGCCTTCCTAAGCCAGTAGATTTAATAAGAAATAACCAATATTCAATTCCTATTTGTGAATCTTTTCCCTGTTGGTAATTTCGCTCCAGCGAAAAAAATGACTGGCACCTTATTTATTGTTTTTTTTTTTTTTTTTTCATTTATTTACTCATTTACTATTTATTTACACATTATTTCCTTGATTAATTTCTTAAATTGAAAAAAGTGTTAAAAAGTGAACCCAACCCTTTTGCTAAGCCTGGCCGTGATGGTGGCACCCCTTCGTCTAAGTTTTCCCTTTCGTTGACATTTGTTTAAAATAAAATTCGAAAATTCGTCGTATTAGGTAAATTCGTAAATTCCAATCGCTTTAATTTCTTTTAAAATAACTTAAATTTCATTGTTTAACTATTGATTCGGTTTCAGTCAGAAAAAGTGTACCTAACAATATAAAGGACAAAAACAGTTTAAACAACAATTGTTTCAGTTATTTCTCGATGTAAAGAATCAGAATCAGCAGTCATTCAAATTAAGATATCAAAAAAAAGGATTTTTTGGTTTACTTGTCTAATACATCTTGATGTATTAGTAATGGACTTTGTTTTTTTCTTCCAATTCTCACATTCTTCCATAATTTGTCCAAATAAATAAGAAGAAGCCTCAAACCGAACAGAAAAAATTACTCGAGAACTTAAATCCAAATAAAAAAAAAATAACAGAAAGTATCTATATCTATCAAACTACGCCCACATAATTTTCCAAAATAAAAAGGAGTAATTTTCAAACATAAATATTTTCATTTTTAAACGTAGGTAGGTATAGTTCTTATAATTTGTGTGTATTATTTATTTGTTATTTTTTTATATTATTTTTTGCTTAAAAACGTATTTAATATAATAAATAGCCGCATATACATAATTTCGTTATCCTATACCAGGAACGGCAGATAAAACGCAAACATTTATCTAAAATTATTCCTGATTTAATCGCGTTTTCATTTCTATTTTTCATCAAAAACATCATCGCTCCACAAACAAATAAAATAAAATAAAATAAAATAAACCATTCGATATATACATATAATCTTGTTGCATGCCAAATTCATCCAAAGTGAATCGATTTAATTTCGATCGGAAAGCGACTCCATTCACAGGACCTATATTTAAGAGATTAAATTTGCAAAACATTTCATAATAGTAATGCAGATTGGTCATTTCATTTATAATGATGGGGTTGAGCATGAAAAGACCGCGATGAAGCTTGTGTCCGTCTGTCCGATGTGATGATGGTGAGATTTGCAGATGGCAGCGGCAAGAAGTGAGTTCATGCGATTTCGTTCATAGGAAGCTCCGATTAGATTTAAGCGCGGGAGCAGCACTTTTACGAAGGAGTTCAAGGTTATTAAAGGTTTTTACATGAAATATTATATAGACTGCCGGAAATGTCTTAAATGCTTCAGAAGAAAAAAAAATGATTTTTTTATGAAATGGGAGTACAGAATCTTAAGCTTGACTGGCGCAGATGTCATTTCTTTTCTTAAATATAGAAATCACTGTCGAAAAGTGAAAACTATATGACGCGTGCTAAAGAAACAGATGTAAGTATTATTTACGTTCATAGATGAACTGATATCCTTGTATGATAGTTGAGAAATCAACAAAGCGTATTGCGTAGTAATCAATCCCAAAAAAAAGGGAATTCAAGGTGAGGGCGTGTCAGAAAGTCGTGCAGAAGGGTTGGAATTGATGTTTTACTTTCTTCTACAAAGGATAATATTTCTTTTCCTTCATAAATCTATAATGTCATCACCTTTCATACGACTCAATGCCAAGATCAATTACTTTTTACCTGTGTTGTTTTCGATGAGTTGGGGGTTAGTTCGCTTTTTAATAAATTTGAGAATGGGAATCAATTACTATTTTAAGCAACGTGGCACGTCAATGTAAAAGGGTCATTGCGAGATCAATGACGACTCAATGAATTATTTGTGGAATAAATGCAACCTATTGTTTTATGATAACACAATCGCAGCATAGGCTGCAAGGCTTTCGCACCATCATAATGTATTAATACTGAAGGTTTTTAATGTTTAATTCGTAGATGTAATAAAGTTTTTTGATTTGGCAAAATTCATGTGACATTTCTTTTTTTCGCTTTAAATATTTCGTTCAATTCACAATCCTTAATTAGCAATGTTCGTATTCTTTTTTATTGATTATGTTTTTCAATCATTACGCAATTAACATTCGGTGTTTTCATATTTAGTTTTTTTTCCAAAAATCATCACTTTTTTTTGTTGCATTGTTTAATATTTGGATAAGTGTTTTTTTTTTATTGGAATAACGTTTCGCCACCGTTTCATTATTTCGCAAAATATCGCCAAGCCATTTTATTATTTCGCTGATGAATCATTTCGCCGTTTAGTTGTTTTGATAATTAAAAATTATTTCTTTTGAGAAGTATTTTTTTATTAATAAATATGCATACATATTTTAGTTCCTTTTTTAAGTATTTTTCATATAACTTTCCTTTCGTTCGTGGTATTTTCACAATTTACTCCTATAAACAATTTTCAAGAATAAATGGGTTCTTTTTTTATTTTTTTGGTTCATTTATTTTTTAAATTTTCTATGCTGAATTTTGTTGTTTCGCTTTTTTTATTTGGCATTCAATTATTTTATTATATTTTGAATGTCAAATAAACAAAAAGCGAAACTACAAAATGCCAAATAAAAAAAGCGAAATAATAAAATGCTAAACAGAAAATTGCCGAAGAAGAAAAATCCAATCCAACAAAAAACTAAATGAAAATTTCGAAATGAAAAATGCGAAAGCATAATTTTTCATATTATTTAAAAAACGAAACGTAACATGCAAAACTTAAAATGTGAAATAACAAAATAAATAAAAGTGCGAAACGTAAAATGCCGAAATTAACCCCAGCGATACGTTAGTTTGCCAGACAATTATTGCGAAATATAGAATATCCTGTTTTTATATTTTATATATTTGCTTAATTTCAATTTCGAAGCTTCTTATTTTCGTAAAATGAACGAAAAAAATATTTACAAAAATATTTCGTAGCGATTTTACGAAATATTTTTTTTGGCTGTGAGAATGACTTATTTTAAGTCGGTTTTCCATGAGATGCGAAAAAATACTTGGGTTCCATGCAAGTTGGGTCGAAACAAGCAAACGTATGGGTTTAGGTGGTAGGGGAAATTTTTAAAAAAAATCGACTTATGTAAATGAGAAATGAAAAATAAAATAGTGTTAACTAATTTTTCCACGTTATTAAGCAGATACTATTTTTGTTTTTTAATATTCAATTCTCTTATTAATTTTGAGTCAAACACTAAAAACCAGATGCTAAAGAAAGACCTGAAGTCCACAAAATTAGGTTTCAACTATTTTAAATGTCTTCTAGTTTTTGAAAAAAAAAATAAATTTTTATAATTTCATAATTTTTAATTTTAACCAAAGAAGCAAATTTATACGACCCAATTGTGCATTTTTTTTTAATATATTGACTGGTTTTACAACTATTCTTTACAGACATTGTCGAAGTTGTTTTTTTTTTTTTTTTTGGAATTTAGAAAACGAAAGTCGAAAGGTATAAATGGAATATTCTTTAAGTCTACGTTATTATGTAAGTGAATTTTATATTAAAAAAATTATTTAATAATTAGGTACTTATAATTATATTTTGCTGTGTGATTCATGTAAAGTGCTTGACCTTAAATATTACGTAGAGGTAGCGGGTAAAAGGAAGTAGATACTTATAGTGGCTGGAGTAAAAGATGATTTTAATAAATTCCACCTTAGCTTCTTGCCCAATACCGGTTTGGGAAATATAAGTTGCTTAAGCTCATAAACACTACTTGCTAAATAGCTTATATTCAATTAAAAATTTGAAAAAAAAATCCTTTAACAAAAACAACACAATACATCAATAAATCCAAATAGCAAGGTCACAAAACAATAATTTTATTACACAAATCATTGACCCATTGAAACATAGAAACTAGTTTTGTTTGTTTACTTTCTATTTTTTTTTTCTTAATTAAAATAAAATAAAAAATATATTTTTAGAAAAAAATGTATAGAATGCAATCAATCGATGATAAAGACATATTTTATCGCGTTGAGTATAAGTATGCACTTTTTAAAGATAAAATCAAAATTCCATGCTAAATAGACTGTAATCTGAGATTAAAAATAGTGAATAATTATTTATTGTTCACACATTTTTGCTGACTATTTATATTTAATTGCTAATAAGAAATATTTTAAATGACAGGTATCGAATATTCATGGAAATAAAATAATCATACAGCAAGAGTATGATTAAATATTAAAAAAAAAAATAATAATATTTATTAATAAATTATTATTATTTTTGCTTTTTTTAACTTGTTTGGAACTTTTAAAAGTAAACGTCAATTTTAATTAAGTTAACAATTTAGTTAAAATTTTGACTTGACAAACAAAAATTTAATTCAAACTAAATTCAATGATTTTATGATTAGCCGCAATTAAAACTTATATAAAAATCAAGCTTTTTTCAAGACTTTGTTTGATTAAGTTTAACTGGTAAACAAATTCAAATTTCGTAGAAAAGTTTCCTTGCTTTCTCTGTGCAACATTTTAAAGAGGTGCTTGCTTATAAAATTAAATAAACAAAAATGCTTAGATTATCTGGTAATTCACAAATCAACTAAAACGTTCATCAAAATTCAATTCATATGAATTAAAATATTTATTAATAAACAATCAACTGCTAATTCACGTTTAGTAAAAAAAATCTCAAAGAAAATTCATTTAAACAATTTATTTTAATAAGCGGTGAGATGGTTTAGAAAGTTTAATTAAAATCCTACTTACAATTCTATTAATAAAAAAATGCTTAGTTAGCTTTTAATTTACTCTTTTCAGCTTCACCTATTGAACATATGTCAAGCTATAAAATGTGAACTTTTAAAAAAAAAACCTTATTCGTTTAAGGAAAACACTCAAATATAAGAAAAGTAGGTGTGTCAGTGGCCAAACTTTTAAACAAAATTAAACGTACCATGCTTTGGGTTCAGAGAATTTTATTAGGTACGTAATTTCAACTATCTAAGCAAGTAAAGTAGTGAGAAAAATCAGATATAACAAAGTGGGCGTGGTTCTATACGGATGTCTAAAAAAAAAAAAACTATAAATGCCACGGTTTTGACTCAAGAGAGATTTATTATAAATTTTATTGCGTTCTAAGGACGATATATAAGAATAAAAATTTAATGTAAATAAGAAAAGTGGGCGAGGTAGCGGGTGGGAAAATATGATATGTAATGCCTTTAGTTGAAGAGAGCTCAATTACAAAGTTTTGACATTCTAAGGACGAAGGAGAAAACTAAAATATGATAAAACTAGGAATATTAGTGGGCGCAGATTTTATTCAAACCACTTTCTTCAACCTCGATGCTTATAAATATTTATAAACAAATAAAATACAACATAAACCTACCAGACATAAAGGTGTAGTAAGTTTAAAATCTAGATAGATAGATAGATCTTGATCTAGATCTATCTATAGATTAAAATATCGGATTTAAATTTAGTTATGCGTTTCTTTTTAGATCTGACACCGGAAAATATGCAGCAATAAATTTAACTTGCGCGAATTCTGTTAAATCAACTTCGATTGAAAGTGATTCAATCAAAAGTGTCTTATCTCTTTTAAATGATTTGTAGACTTCGTAGCAAAATTACTCCTATAATCCTTTTCAGCAATAAAAAATATTTTCGTTTAACCAAGTTCAGTTACAGGTTCTAATTCGTGCCGGCTCTCGTCATTCCATAAACAGACTTTAGAGTTGACTTCCAATTATTGGACCTAAAGAGATATTTGATACTTAAATCAGCAATAAAAATTAAATTATTCTTGTTTCGTTTTACAATTTGAAAGCTTATATTGCATTTTATTCCTTAAAGTAATTAATAACTTTTTAAACATAAATAGATCATTGTTGTCATTATTTTTGGATTTTTATTTTAGGAATATTTAAGATCGGGTAATGGCATAAGTTTAATTTAAAGAGTGCGCAATTTGTATTAAGGGTGCATTCAGGGACGTATAAAGACATGTAGAGGCCCTTAGGCAAAACAAGACTCGGGGCCTCTCTAAGTAATCTATTGAACGCTGCTTCTCCTCCTTCCTCATCCACCTACACTGAGATCGGCCGTTGAAATGTGAAGTATTTTAATAAATTAATTAACGTCAAAACATGTAGACCAAAAGAATGAAACGGATTTATTCACCTCATTTCAGCAAGGCTCATCCTTTGATAATACTGTGTGTGCATGCAATAGATAACAGGAAAAAGTTCGAAAGGATGGCATGCATGCGATACATGTCTCTAGTTTATCAGAAAGTTAATCACCTGCAAGTTTTGTACCGGACACACAAGAAGAAAAGTGGAAAAATTAAAACACTTTCTCAATCCTCACCCGATGGTATTGGTAGAAAAATAAAAGAAAGTATACTTAATTTGCAGGTTACAAAATTCTGTACAATGTTGATTCAGAAGACTTTTTATTTGAAATCATATTAAATTGGCAATTCCAAATTTTAAATTGAAAATTTTAGTTTTTCAATTGGTAAGGATTTTCTAATAAGCAAAAATAGTTTCTTGGTTAGGAATTTTTTTGTGAAATGTTTGTAGGCTTTTGTTTCGTTTTTGTTACTTGCGATATACAGGGTGTCCCATAATCAATGGTCCAAACTTAAACTGGTGATGCACCAAGTTATGATGTCTAAGAATTTAGTAACTTGTCGATACCCAATCAAATCGGTTTTCGGTTAACGGTTGTTTTTTTTTTTTTAAATTAAAAAAAAAAATCTGTTCTGAACCAAATTTTTGGTCACCCTGTCCAAAGTTGATTTTTTTTTTTTTTGGACACTTGAATATTGGATAATAGTAATTCTAATGTTTTGCATTAAGTTTTTTGGGCTTTCGCTCAAAATTATTAATAAGTAAAATATGACATTTTAATTGAATCTAAAGAAATATCGTATGACTCAAAACTGGGTTTTAATTTTTTTTAAATTTACCATGTTCTTGAAGTTTCTTAAAAGATATAAGACTTACAAAAACTAGCCTTTGATAAAAAATTATAACAATTTGAACTAAATCAGACAGGGTTCTTAAATAAATCTTCTTTTAAATGACAGCTGTTTTAATAATTTTTAATTCTTTTTTACTGTTAGCTCAAACTTTTTCTTACTCAATTGACGAAAATTGTTTAAAATAGGCCCTCCTTTACTTAAACAAGCCTGACAACTATACATTTTAATAGAAACAACCTCAAATTAATTAAAAAAATGGCTATTATGGAACAATTATTTATTTTCGATTTTCTCGAAAACGGTTTAACTGATTTATTATTAATTTTATATGGAAAATATTTCTAGAAGTTTAAATAGTAATTATTTTATACCTAACAAAATGTCAAATATGTCACTAAAAACGCACTTCATCGCACTGCAATGCCAAACGCCGCCGGTGTGCGTTTAAATAATGTTGGAACTATGTATGTATGTTCCGAACAGCTGTTCGAAAGAATACCTCGAAGTAAAAATCCTCCGGTTCGTACGAAATCGGTGACTTTTCAGTTCCGGCGGATACCTCGCCGAATATTTTTAGAAAAGCACTTGGTCGATTTTTATTAAACTTGGCACTAAGCTATTTTTAAATACAATCTATAATATTTTTATCTAAAATTATTAAAGTAGCCAAAATGAATGGTTATCTCCATATAACTTTTTAAAAACATTTGGTTTCTTCCTTTTATCGAAAATGACTAGAACGATTCTGATTAAAATTTATCTGTAATGTACAGGGTGGCCAAATACAAGTTTATTTTTAAAAATGCAATAAAATTAGGAAAATTAAATTTTGTCCATGTATTATGGCTTTTTTAATCAGAGCAAACATTCCCATTAATTATGGAACGTCAGAACGTCGTTTAAGGGGATGCCTAAGCTGGCCTCGCCGAAGTGCATCTGTCACTATAATTTTCCAAGACCTTGTTGATGGTCTCGGGCTGTAGTCACTGATTGCTTTGATGATATTGGCCTTAAGACCTTGAATCGATTCTGGATTGTTGGCATAGCATCATCGGTCCTTCATGGTTACCCACAAATAAAAAGTCTAAAGGGGTCAAATCGCAGCTCCGAGGCGACCAATTGACATCGCCAAGATGGCTGATAACACGATTTGGGAATTTGGTGGTGAATTTGGAAAAATGTGGGTCAACATGGCTCTGTAACGCCCACCGTTGACCGAAACGTTGTTCCTAGCCTCATTTTCGAAGTGGCTACAGCAGCCACATTCTCGTCTGTGCACACCGTACGACGACGGTGACCATGAGCATACCAGTCTCACGAACTTTATGCACAAACTAGCGTACAGCAGGCGCGGTTGGTGCTTCACTTCGGTCAAAACTTCTTTTCAAAACAACGCACTGTTTGAGCTACACAGCACTCACTTTGGAAATAAGTTTTCAATATTTCCCAACGTTGTTGTTCAAGCGTAAAGCAATTTATTTCATTCCGCGGAGGTATGATGCTAACTTTCGAACGGGAAACAACTTTCAGTGTCAAAATAACCAATGATTTAAAAAGATAACACTACATGTCCCCCCCCCGTTATTAATATTATTGCGATCTAGAATTATGTCCCATAGAGTACTTCAACGACAACCCACCTTCATTCCAATGAGCTACTCCCATTGAGGAACATACAGCTTATTCATTCGTGATTTTTTTTGAATATTTTACTATTTACTATGAACGACTTTAACATGGAATTTTGTGTAAAAAATTTGAAGATCTTGTTAGTGTCTTCCGTGACAACTGAATTCGGCATTGGTTTATTATTTTTCTGAAGCAGGGATATTCTTGTTTAATCTATAAATAAATATGTTTGTTAAATAATGCCTAGCGTCTGCTTCTTTTAAAATTTTAAATTTATGTTTTAACTGTTTATTTTGTCCAAAAAACTTTATTTTGTTGGTAAAATAATTTAACCTTTTAACAAAAACAATATTTTAATAAAATAAAAAAATAAAAAAAATAAATCAACTAAGTACCTACCTTAATCAATTTTTATATCACAAAAAAAAAAAATAAAAAAATAAAAACATTAAAAATTATTATTGCAAATTCAGGCTCAAACACTAAATAAGTTAATATTATTTAATGACAAAAGTCAAGGTTATGCCAACCCAACATCTTTAAGATCAATAAAAACAAAAAACTTTTTTTTTTTATAAATATAAAAATACATACCGAATACTTGAGATCTTATTGAAACAAAAATAATTGGTTCTTTTTTTGGCTTAAACTGCCATAACGTCTTTTTTATAAGCCAGTTTGAATATTATGCATATTATGCATTTAACTAATTTTTATTCTTGGTATATAAATCAGAAAGAGCAGCACATTCCGGTTTAGCCATGAACCATGAAAGACCAAATCTAGAACTTGATCAGTAAACTGAGAAAAAAAAAATTAATAAAATCCACAGCAAGGAGAGCATCGTCAGCATCCAGACCTAACCAACAATGGCACTGCCACTACTATATAATATACTGACTAGCTTGTTGCAATTTGCATAAATTCGCTCAATGTTGTCATTAAATAATAATAAAAAAAAAAATTGCTTAACAGCATGTGATGGGGATTCTAAATCTGGAGGTCAACTGCTTTGATCAGACGTTGGCTTAGACGAGTAAGCACTTAGGTAAATATAAACACTTTGTTGACCAAATTTTTCCATTGTTTCATCAGGTTAGAATCCTTTGAGCCATGCACTTCCATGGAATACCTATACAGTACAGGGATACAGTATTGTGAGTGAAAGGTTTAGTTTTCTCCTTTTTGAACTATCTAATCCCACATGTAAATATAATAAATCCAATCTATCATTTTTGATGCATGTTATAATATTTATCCTGATATTTACGACATTTACATATTTGCCATTATTCATAATTTGCATGGACACAGAGATTGATATTGTCAAGATAATACGTTATGACAATCTAACTGATGAGAGATAGTTGAACTTGGTTAACCTGTTTGTATTTGTTTAAAAGTATAATTATATGCTTCTATATTTAACTAAATGAATAATTTAATAAGTATTTTGTGATTTGCATTGATTGATTTTATTAAAAAAACTATAAACCCATAGGAGAACAAGGTTATTGTTTTTTTTTGTATTTTGACCAAAATGTGATTTTATTAGTTTTAATTGTTTAACCTTCTCAATTCGAAACAATTGATTATTTTTAAAATTTTATTGAGGTGTTATAATAAATAAATATATCGTGGGCGTTATTTTATAAAAAAAAAAACCAAAACCAAAACAAATTTAAGCGGACTTTTTTTTAATGTTTTTGCATTATTTAAATTAAGGCGACCTATGAAGGTATGAATTTGGATTCAATAAAATGCACAATTTTTGAAACCAGTCAAACTAGCTGGAGGCAATATGTCTAGAGTTGTTCTTCATGTTCTAATTCATTTCATTTAAACAAAAAAAAAAAAACAACAAAAAGAAAACTATTTGAAAAACAAGTTTTCAAAACTCACGAGAAGCTTTATTGCTTTCAACTGTCAAATAAAAATATATTTAAAACTATCATATTTTTATATCTATGCACATGCTTAACATTGCTATACATGAAATTACCTTAAACAATATAGAAATAGAATCATGCAATAAATCGCTTGCAACCATCGAAAAAGAATTTAATGGATTGGCTTTTTAAAATCCATTTTTTTTTTAGAAATTCTGCCTTTTAAATAATAGATACCAATTCCTAAACCTGGAAAGCCGACTAAACTCCCTACTAGCTACCGAATAATAAGTTTGCTAATTTGTATAAGTAAAGTACTAAAAACAAAGATACTGAAAAATACATATTTCACCAGGTAACCCTTGCGGAAAATGTTAGTTAAAACACCATCTAAAAAGCTGCATACCACTTATCCGGTAACTCGATGAGGATAGGTCGTCCTATGGCGGGATCTTAGACTATATAAAATACAAGCTGAATTTCCTGGCACTAGTAAGAAAACTGTATAAAAAATTGAAGAATAGGACAGAATTTTTGTTGAAACAGTGAATTTAAGAATATGGCACTAAAAAGGAGCGGGAAAAAATAGACTTATGAAATTGTGTTGTATTATTGCTTATAGCTTTGTTTATGGCATCGATGTCACCTGAAACAGTGTTTCCCCAAATTTCCGTCATTTGTTTTATTTTCTTATAATTTATATAAGTGTATCGTCGCCCCTTCTTGCCATTGACATTACGAAAATAAGGAAGATAAAAAATAATGACTCTCTAAATTCTGTCCCCCTGTTTTTTTGCCCCTAAACAAAAAGTTAATTTTTCTTTAAACTTAGTATTTATTGTTTTTAATAATTTTTTTATGGACCAAAAATAATTCCTCCTACTGCATACATTTTTTAAACATTTTTGGAACATCTTATTTTTATCAAAAATGGATTCACAGATATTTTTTTTAATCAAGGTAATTTTAAAGTATACCTACTTATTAAATTTATGCAAATAAGAATATCTGAAAATGGATATTTTTATTTTTCCGTCTCAAATAAAAAAAAATACAACGACAACATTAACATTTATATAGAGTTTTATTTAATAACAATCAAAAATGTTAAAATGTTACCATGCGATATTTCATTTTTGGAAATCCTGTAGCAAATCTTTCTTCCTTAATGCGTCATTTACATGTCTTTTTCAATCGAAATATACTTAAAAGATTGTTTAATCGCTCTTGAGCGAATATAGGATTTTATGAGCTTCAGCTTCAAGGAGGTAGCTTTACCTGACTTACATAAAACGTTAAAATAGTATCTTAAATGCCGTTAGTAAATTTGGATACAATTCAAGTAAGATGTTTGAAACTAAATCTAATTAAGAAAGGTTTGATATAATTAATAACAGCAGAAGTTTGGTTAAATATATTAATTCCATTCAAGAGATCTTTAGAGATACATATAGCATCTTTTTAAACTTCCTTCAAAGTCCTTTAACTCCATCTCTTTGAAATATTACAAAGAAATCCGAAACTTTGCCTGAGAAATCGATACTGACACAAAGCGCTCGTCGAGAGAAGATAGAATAACAACGATAACGTAAAAATATCAACTTTAAATTTCAATTTTGGATCGATTGTTTCAAGAGATTGTTCAGATTGATAACGGCGGCTACCTCCGGCTCATTCAATCGGACGCAATGAAATCTATTTGCATGCTCATTTTTGTAGCAATCTTTACAACTTTTATTGTATAAAGTTTCAAACAAAAATCCCTTTAAACGGTTTATGTGAAAGTATATACTATCGCAAATTATTTAAATGCTCCAAACTTGCCACCCTGGACAAGGCAGGTTCGGTACCGATGACACCTTCAAAAGAACCATTTTTTTTATTTTCGCTTTTTTTAAAAACGCTTCAACTGATTTTTATAAATTATTGTTTTGGAGAATATTTTGAAATATTAAAAAAAAAAATTGGATTTTGAAAAACTGATTCATTAAATTTATTTACAATTTCTGTAGCTCATAACGTTGTGCTGTTACACGTTACGATACGTTTATGTATATTGGATTCGTAGCTCAAACTAAAGTGAAAGGTCGAGTTGAGTTTGGGTTGAAATTTGGTTGACAGTTTGAACTCACCGCGTTTTATGATGTAAAAAACCAGCACTTGAATATTTAATTTGATGTTTACGCATCTTGACCGTGAGTACCGGCGGCGCGGCGGCGCTCACACTTTGTTTTTTTCTAAAATCACTTTTTTATTTTGAATTTTATAAATCCAATTTTGTCTTAAAGGTGTTGATGATTTTCTTAGCTATAAATTAAAAAAAAAACACTTCATCATATTAGAATTTTCTAAAAAAACACACACCTGTTGTCATGCCAACTTTAACTTTTTTATTGAATTGTAAAGTTATCTTGAAATTAATGAAATCTTCGTTAAACATATCCAAATGTTCATGAAATTGATAGATTACAGGGATGTACGTAAGCATATGAGATTATATTTTAGACAATTAATGTTGGAATGCGTAAGGAAACTATTAAGAAAGTGGATAGCTGGACAACTCGCCAAGAGTACGACTGAATATAATTACTATACTCTGTCCAACAAAAATTGGCAGTACACGTCTTATGGGAAAGCTTTTTCAAAATCAGTAGCGTGCCATATTTTTGCACCATATTAAATTGAAATAACTCCTCCACAAAAAATGTTTGCCCGCCCGTGAATTTCCATTAGCATTTGACACAGACCCAACGTCCTATTCAAGGCACATCTGAGTGTGGTGTGCACTGAATTGCTGTGGCTAATGGTGATTGGCTGCTGCTTAAGTTTTTAATGATGAGTGTTATCGTGGACACTACGACAACCCTGTGAAAGCTTTAATGAAGGACAGATTTATGCAATCCACTGTAGCCAGAATGAGAGGCAAACGTCCTATCTTGCCTACACTGCCAATTTTTGTTGGACAGAGTATAATACCGTGTGCGATTGAAGAAAAAGTTAAACAGGACTTCGAGCCAGTTAGTTGACAGTGAATTAAATCTGAATCATGACTTTCAAAGGTTCTAACTAAATAGCGCTAATCAACCAAAATCAGCTGATTATAGTGATTTCTATGATTAAGAATTCATATTATGGATTCCTTTATAAAATTTTTTATAATCATGCACATTTGATGATTTAACAACTACAATAACCCTTGATTAAAGATAATCAGCTACGTAAAAACTGGCCGTTATTCTCGTTCAAAAATTGACCCATTATGTGATGACATTGTTTTTTTTTTTTTTGTATTTTGAAAGCAAACAACTCTAACAGCCATATCTATTAAATGTTTGACTAGTTAGACAGTGTCTAAAGTTTTCAAAATAATTGAAAAATGCTTTATTTTATTAAATAAAATGTCGCATTACTCAAGACTTAGACAATCGATTCTGTTGTCTTAGTTAGATAACTTTTAGACAACAATTAAATATTTGTATTTATAACTTATACGGGTGTCTAAAGTTAGACAACGTTTATTAATACGACCGTAAATGTCTAGTTTTAAAGCTTAAGAAACAAAAATTTTCTATTTTTCCTGAATGAGAAACTCTGAAACATTTTTCAAAATTGTTTCATTACAGGCCAACGCAAATGAAACATTTCAAAAACAGAATCATTGTGTCTGCTTGGTAACTTAAAATGTCTTAAGATTTCGCAAAATTTGCTGTCAAATAAAATAAAATATTTGTTAAGTAGTAAACTGTATCAAAAAGTTGCACTCAACAAACAGACATATTTATTATTAATAAAAAAAAACACTTTTGTCGAAATTCAACCAGGGCCAGGCGGAATTATACAGCTTAGATTGAAACAAAGATTTAAGGAATTTGATATTGGACGTATGTACCTACCTAATATAATTTTCAATTCCGGTTCCCGAGTTCATTATTCTATAACAAAAAACTAACACTGAGGGAATACCTAAAAGAATACCAAATCCAGAGATACAACATAATTTTTAGAGCTACAGGTAGCCTTAATCACGACTATGAAATTGATTCATCATCAACAACATCATTACCAATAAGCAATAAATCTCAATTCATTGACTCCGAGCCTCCGAGGTCCGAGTTCGATTGTTATTAGGTTTTAATATTATGTACGTATTTATACAAAAATATTTATAAATATGTAAAAAATTTATTTAAATTTTGATTCTCTTCTTTGAATTAACACGCAGCTAAACGCGATTATCATGAGCACGACAAAAATGTTACTTTGCATGATGATGACGACAGAATGGGGCGGACACACCACAATATACGATTTTTCTGTGGCGTGACATACCTAACCATTTCCTTACCAAGCCAGCCGTTTGCTTGTAGATAGTATTTTTGATTTTTATTTTTGTTTTATTTATTCTGAGATATATAGGTTCAATGGACTGTCCAATTTTAGTGTTCAAAAATGTATGCTAAAAATTCAAATATGATAAATTATACATATGTTTGTAATAGTCATTTCTATAATAATACCTCAAAGTCTAATGATGTGTTGAGTTTTATTTAATTAGAATTATGTAAGTGCAATAATATGTTTCAAGTGCGATGTACATATACATATATACATAGCTATCATTGAATTTGTAGGTTAATTTTTGCAATTTTTCTCAAACATTAATATGAATAACACTGAATATAAGAGGTCCAATTGTCTAACTTAAATTTGAACGTTTTTGATATTGTGATTTAAAACTTGCAAATTTGTCGCAGTTGTGTGACGAATTTTTTGTTCATAAAATATTGACAGGTAACCTATTTTTGAGTTAAATGCAAAGACATGACAATTTTGTCATTATCAAAATTTAACAAATTTGTAGTGACGATTTTGTTGCTGTAAAATTTGGAAAAAAATGTTTGAGACAATATGCTGCCACATCGATTAAGTAGAAGCAACAATTTTTTATCATAGAACAACTTACGCCATCGAAATGAACAAAGTAAGTAAGTTGTAAGTGGGGGCGTTCAATCCATTACGTCTGTCATCTGAATTTTCAGAATTCTGAATTTTTAGAGCTTCTGATTGGCCAGCTGTCATAAAAAGTTAGATGACTTTTAGTGACTTTTAGTTACGTTTATTACGTTTCATCTGAATTTTCAGACAAGAAATTCTCATCTGAAAATTCAGATGAAAGTTGTTTGTGGTGGGGGAAATGCCAAAGCAGCTGAAGTACTACACATAAAGTTGAACTTTATAATTTTCACTGTGGTTGGTTATTTTTGTATGTTTTGGTCATATTTATTTTAATGAATATTGCAGTGAGTTTTTCAAAAATCTTCTTTATATTGAAATTTGGATAGTTTTGTATTATTTTGTTGGTCTTACATCTCAATAAAAATATTTGAAAAACAAAACTAAATAATTTATGGTATTCTATGCAAATACTTTTAAGGAAATTTTAAATTATATTCTGTGACGGTTTTTCTGAACTGAAATTTGTCTTTGGCTTGAAAGTTACCTAATGCATTTAAATCATTATTTATATTAATGGTATTCAACCAATGATTTAAAATACTGGATAAGTTTAACATTTAGTTAAAGTTTACCATTTGGTTAATGAACTTTCAAATTTTGTATGAAAAGTGATTTACACAATTTGGTTAAAATTTCCCAAGGATTTTGCTGCGGAAAATGAACCAAATGTTTTTGGTAAACTTAACCAAACGTCATTGTGACTTTTAGAACTAGGCGTGTTCAGAAAAATAATATATTAGGTATCTCAAAGAACTAAAATAAACTCTGCCCATGTTCTGTAACTATCGCACTGAGATTAGTTGGCGATAAAATTTATGAATAAAAACGTTGTTTATAAAAAAAAAAAACAATTAGGACGTCTATATTTTCTGAATATTATTGATCACTGATCAGCATTGTTTATTTACACAAATCCATCCTAATGGGCCATATGACCAAAGAAAAGTAAATGCTTTTACTTGTACCTATTTGTTTTGCTTTCCAAATTGTCATCGAAGTGAAAGGAACCATTTATTTTAATGATTCCTCTTTCACCAAATTTCAGTTGAGTTGAGTCCTTGTCAACTTTTACTTACAAAAACGAAAGTGAACTAAACTATTACAGTTCTTCATTTAGCCTCGAAATCGTTTTCTCATCTAATTAATTCCCGTCAGGCTTAAAATTGACATATATACTTTCTGTTTTGAGACATTTGGATCCGATTTCAAGTGGGTTTGGGAGAGGTTCGTTCAGGAACATGAGATCTCGGATATCTCTGCAATCTCAGCTACATAAACAGGATTCCTCTGCAAAATTTCTGAGTTTTTCTGTCAAAACTCTGAGGAAAAAAAATCTTGGATTCGCTTGCTCACCTTTTAAGTGAGAAAAATCTCTCAGATCTCATTTTTCTGAACGGACCAAATAATTTCTAAATCTGAACAGGCTTATTTATATACCTTCATATTTTGAAAAGTAATATTTGACGTTTAACGAACAGCTGATGATAAATTGGTCGGCGCGACAGCTCGTGTAGATCCAGGGCCTAGTGACTTACAACTCTCAACCATTCCTGTAATCGTGTTATTGGCGGGAATAGAGGGGACCTACAATTTTCTGCCGAATCTGAACGGCTAGGGTGAGAAGCACTTTTTCATGACAAGAAATACTCTTGGGGGATTTGTCAATTTCTCGCAAGAGCCAGTTACCCGTGAAAAACATTTATGACTTTAGGTGGCATATAGGTTGCGAATCGAACCCAAGACCTTCGGTGTTACAGTCCAACGCACTAACCATTACGCCACGGGCAACTACCGATTCAATTACACAACATTTAACCAAGTGAATTTAAAAAGGCTTTCATGCAAACTTTTGTGTAAACTTATCATTTTACGCAATTTGTAAATTTACGACGCTGCATGAATACCCTTATTATATTCAATCTTCATAACTTAATTTAAAAAAAAATATACATAACTAAACTTTTTAAAACATTTTAACTCTCAAACTTGTCATTTCATTACCAACACTTGACCGAAGCTATAAATTACCTGTCACAATTGTCAACTAATACGGACAAATCACTGATATCTATAATACAATGGATAATCGATAGCCTATAGTGTATAACAGTTTGTGTGAGGCAATTTTAGGATTTTTTGACGGGGTTCCGGCTATGACCTCGTATATCGCTCTATATAAACGAAAAAAAGAGATAGAAGATATTTGCCGTAATTGAGCAATTTTTTGATGTCATCGAGCATCTAAAAAAAATTGACAAATTATTTATGGATCACAATTTATTATCAAATTAATAATTTTTGTTTAAAGTCAAGCAGTTAGTGTTAAAAACCCGCTTGGTTCAAAGTTAAATAAGAACCATCAGCGTGCGTTCTCTATAATCTATAATCATTCTTCACAAATGATAACATCGTTTTTTTAATCTGTTGGACTGCTGGTATATATGTAATCAGATTCAGAATGAAATATAATAAATTAATGTGATGACAGGGTGAGAGTTAGAAAGGAACTAAGAACTAGTGACAAAGACTCCCAATCATTCATGTTTACGGTACGTGTTGCTGCCTGGTTGACAGGAATTTGGAAGACCTACAATTTTCTTGAAAATTCAAAGGCTAAGATTAGAGGCATACTTTATCAAGGACAAAGATATTTTTAGAGGATTTTATCAGTTTGCTAGAGGCAAAAGAAGTACCCCTGAAATAAAAACAAAAATTTTAGTTGAAACGTTCTTGATTCGAACCCAGACCTTCACCGAGATAGTCCAACGCATTTATCATTATGCCGAGGAATACCTCAACTATACAAAATGTTAAGACTTATATTGGCCTTGATGAGGATTGTCGTATAACGGCGCTTGTTTAAAACTTCTTACCTAAATCTGCCCTCAACGATTTATACACACAAAAATTATTATTTTTGTTTAAAAAGAAATAGGTACCTACATACTTAAATTTTGAAAATTGGTGCTAAAACACCGTCTTGGGTGCATCATATATAAATGCGTAGATAAGAAAACTAAATTAAGAAACACACATTTTTTCCTTTATTCTTTATTACTTTTTAAACGATTCCATTACTTGCGAATGAATCGAATAATATATTAAGCTCAGATATAAATTCCAAGCTTACGAAATTATAATTTATGTGTCATGAAATCATCAAAAATCACAACGAACTAGAGTCAATGGTCAAATCACTTTTAATCCCAATCAATTTTAAAACTATTTATTAGCGCATCCATTAGCATAGAACAAAATCTTCCAAAAAGCTGACCATTTGTGTAGTCAAGCCAGTCTCTATTCTTCTAGGGGTATAGATAAACGTTTGTCGTCTTTGTCAACGGCAGCCGTGCCGGACGGATTGCGTCCAATTTGTGTGTATATCTCCATATCTAAACTCTAATACCTACATTACCCTCGCCACCACCGCCGCCGCCACCACCGCCGCGTGATAGCTGCATAAAGCAGACGCACGTAAAAGTTCAAAATTATTACATTCGTGAGAACTGAGATATGATACTCTGTCTCACATCACATCGCATAGACCGAAATTATATGCTTATTTATTTATTTTTGGGAGGTAGGGGATTGTAAAGTAAATATATCTAACATGGATCTCTTTGTATGTATGTCTGCGACCGCGGCAGCGAAACACAGCAGACTGACGAAAATAAAAAATAAAAAAAGCTCGGTTCATTGAACTTCGGACGCTTATAGATCTGATACCAACTGTCATCATATTACACTTACTATACCACCATCCATCCTCAACACCACCTTCGATGGTGGTGCCAGCCAACTTCTTTCTCTTCATCTGGATTATCATTTGCGAGCCGAGGCAGAGTCTTTTGGAAGTCAATGGAATTCTGATATGCTTGAGAAGAACACTGCTGAGCGCTTCACGTGTGGCACTGTCAGGGTATAGCAGCAGCAGCAACAGCAGCATAGAGCGCATAGAGCATAAGAGTATAGCATATGAGCAAAGCCCACTCTGTGTCTGTTTCTGCCTCTGCCACATTGTCACATAGACACTAGGTATATTGCGCTCCGCACCATGTGTGTTTTCGACTGAGCTCTTCGAGACTCCAATGTGCACATAGATACAAGAGAAAATACCAACATCATTACTAGATAGACGGAGACAACAGCTGTTGGATTTTTGGGAGTTCTGCATTTTTTTTTTTTTTTTAATATTTTTTTCAGCTTGACTTCTTTTTTTTTTTTTTTGGTTTTCGTATATGAATACGAACGAACACACAACGTCCATCATCGGTCGTTGGTCTATTTTTAAGTTTTGGAGAAACTTTGCCCGATAGTTTGTTGCCACTTTGGATGTTGCATGTGGAATACTAAAAATAATAAAAAGAAAAAAAAATCGTGTTGCTTTGAATTTAAAATTTTCGAGAAAAGTAATAAAATGAATAAGGAAATAAAATTTAAAATGCATTGTTTTCTGTGAAGATTTTGAACTTAAAAGATAATTTTCAAAGGTTAACATTATTAGTAGTTAGTTGGTTAGATGAAAGAAGATCTTTTTAAAAATAAACTTCATATAGCTAATTAGATAAATAAATAAATCGAAAGGGGGAATTAATGGAGTGTTTGTATTTTTATTAAATTATAAATTTAACTTTCTATTATTTTTTTGTGCGAATTATGAAAAGTTCTTAATTGAATAGCTTAGAATTTGACATCTGACACTTACCTACATGTATTGTATAGAAAGCGTCAAAATAATTGGAAAAATTAAGCTAGTCCAACTTTTTGCGATAGAAAATTAATGGATTCGCGACTTTTCATCCTCCTCCATCTCTGGTTCGCTGCTTCCAGTTATTAAAACAAAATGCTCTGGCATCCAGAATAGCTTTACTTTTGGCTTTCTTTTGGCTGATTCATTGTTGTCAATTCGCTCGATTTAATATATATTTCTGTTTGTTTATAAATAGTTTTATTTATTGCAATATCAAATGTAAAACTTTAAGACATCATTTTAAATATAAAAAAATGTAATTCCCGCTAAATTTTAAAAAGTAATTTTTTTCGTTTTAAAGAATAAAAATTGTTAAAAAAAATTATTTCATATTATGTTAAAAATCTAATAAAATACCCCTGAAGAAATCGTGAAAAAGATGAAAAAAGTTTTTTTTATATGCATTTAATTTTAAATCGTCGTATACATATGCACGACCAAAAATTGTTCGCATAACATATAGGGTGTCCAGCGGAATATTTTCAACTTTAAAATTCAATATAAAAAAACTACATCGTTTTTATTTATGTTTATTTCAATTAAATGCAGAGTAATAATGCGGATTTCATTTTTTAAAAACGTTATCATCCAAATGATGGCCGTTTTTTTCAATGCACTATTGAACCCGCTAGTATTTCGATAATCGCAATTTAAAGTTGAAAAATTCCCGCTGGGCACTCTATATATATTTACATAAAAGCAAAATAATTTAAATGTAAATTATTTTGAAATTTCTTTGTTTTGTTATTAACTTTCCATTGGAAGTAAAGTTATTGTAATTGTAATTGAAAATTTTGACATATCTCCACGTTTCGAGATCCCAAGAAACCGAATCCATCGTTTTTAGAGATGTATGTGTGTTACGTACGTTCATATGTTTGTATACATTCTTGATACATTTTTTCGTTCAGCATATTTTGAGAACGAGTAGAGATATCGAATTCGAAAAAAAATTTATTTTACAGATAATAACATCATAAAGTGCAGAAAAGGTTTTCAAAAAAAAAAAAAATAAATTACTACCAAATAACTGTTGTAAAATATCATTCGTCTCAAATATCTCGAGAACAAGACAAGACTTTAGCTTAATTTTATTCGCCAAATGATAGGTATACGTTACGCCCCGGCTCCATAAGCCATATTTATGTCTTAATTTATTTCAGAAAATTTACTGCAGAAATATTTATTTCTCCGTTCAGTGGGCAAACTATTTCATGAAATTTTTATTTGTAATCATGTCGCGGTCAAGCAAACATCGTATTCCTCTTGTGATTTCTGCATTGAAAGTTTTGTTACTTTAACAAAAAGCATCACATTATTTGTTTAAATTTTGTTGTAATACTAGAAAAATCATTAATGGTTTCCATCTCCCAAAAAAATTCTTACGTACGCCACTGGATATGCAATACTTTCTAAATATGTAAAGATTCAATGAAGAAGCATCTGCGTTTAAAAAAATTGTTCAGATAGATTAATTTGTATATATAAACTAAAAAAAAAATGTGTTGTGAGAATGTTAAAAAAAAGTGAGTTAAACAAATTCTGTTTTTATTCTTTTCATATTCATACCTATAATATAACCAAATAGAAAATATTTAAATCTATAAAGGCTGGCAGATTCAAGAAAGTTAAATACTTTTCAATATATTGACATATTTCAACTGCGTCAACTTTTCGAAATATGAGCCTCCTCATATCATCATAGCTTTCGTTTATTTATTTTATAATCGAAGTTTAAGCTCTAATGTGACATGTGTAAATATTAGTGCAGCCTGAAATCGTTGTTTTAACTACCTGGTAAAAGGAAGTATAGATATATTTGTTTTTGAATAAAAAAATGTATAAAAGAAAACGTCTCTTTTTGAATTCCTCATAAGTCTTGCTAGATTTGTGGAAACGGTGTAGGTCTTTGGTGAAGTTTTCTTTTCTTTTCTTTTATTTGTTTTTTTTTTGTTTTTTTTGTAATTTTAATTTTTTTTTTTTTGTTTAAAAATGAAATTCTCCAAGTGCATATGTTTGGCCGTAATGGCTATATTTTTCATATTCGCTCAACGATCAGAAGGAAAAATGTCGCCGGATTTAAGTGAAACAGTTGAGACCGAAGATGATAAAGAACCAATAATTAAGGCAGGTGTAGATAAAGATAGCTTAGCTGCAAGAGCTACTATTGAAGCTATTCTTAAAGAAGTTCAAAAATCCCCACTCTATGGAGCCTCCCCTTTGGCAATTAACACAGCTATTGATGGAATTCTCTCTGCGGTCAGGATAACTTATGCTTTTGTACGTCAAGCTTATAAAGCAATTGATATGGCTTCGAATTTAGTTAAAGCCCAAGATACTGAAGGTGCGATTGATGCTATAAACAATGGACTTAAATCAGATAGAAAAATGATTTTCACTACCGGAGTTCCAATTCATTATGCACAGGGATGTGCTCTAGCTCTTGTTGGTGGCTTAGCATTATCAGGATTACAAAATGCTTCGATTTCCATTCAAACTGCAGGAAGTGAAGCATTTGAAGTTATAGAGGTTGCTCTTGAATTAGCAACGGCGGGAATAAAGGCAGGTGAACGTGCAGCCGAAGAAGCATTCAAAGCTGCTAAATATATTATTTCAGCTGGTTCAACGTCAATGTATAAAAATATAAAAAAAACTACTAAATATATTCTGGGAGGTATCCAATATGCAGCCTCGAAGACAACCAATGAAGTCGATATCGTTCCAGGAATAATAGAAAGTTTAAAAACACAAATTTCTACCAATAATTCTGCAGCTTTGGATGCCATTTCTAGACTTGATGATGGTTTAAAATTGGCGTCAAATGATCTGTCCAAGGAAACCTCACTGGGTGCATCCAAGGTCATGTTTGAAGGCCTTAGATCTACAATTTTGGAAATCGCAGATGCCATGTCGGTTGCAAAAAAGGCACTCAAAGAGGCTGGTAAAAAAGCAAACCCAAATACTGAATCTGAATCTGAAGCTGAAGTTGCTGCTGTACGCAAGGGAATCAAACAAGCCCAAGATAAAATATTTAGTGCATCGGCTCTTGGATTTTTAGCATTGGGAGCTGCTGGTAAAATTGTTGGAAAAGTAGCAACACAAGGACTTGTTCCAGCCTTTATTAAAACTGAACATGGCAGATCAGCACTATATGAAGATTTTGGACTAATTGAAAGGACTGCTATTGTTGGAATTCGAGGTGGGGAAATAGCAGACGGAATTAACGCCGCCCTTCAAGCTTGCAATGCTGCTGAAATTGCCCTATACCAGCAGTTTGTAGATGCTGCAGAAATAGGATTTGAAGTCTTTCGAAAAGTTTGATAATATAATTTACAAAAAATCACATAGGATACAAAGATGTAAATTATCTTTTTTTTTAATTTTATAATAAAACACAAAATTTTTATAAAATAACGTTTAGTGAATTGTGGAATATTTTTTTTTTATTGTTTATTTGTTTTAAAACTTATTCGTACTTTCAGCAGCTTTTTTTTTTTCATTTGTTTGTTTATTTTGGTTTTGAATTAATTTCCAAAAAGTACATTTAACAATTAATTTAAGAAAATATATAATCCAAGATAAAAAACAAATTTTAAGTCAAAATATTTAAGATTTTGAGAAATAAAGCAATTTTAAAAAGTCTGCCTTATTTTTTTGTAGGAGAGTGATGAAGTATAAGTTTTCACCGAGGAAGGAATATCAACATTTTTACTCAACCACAAAGTTTCGTTGGATAGCTTAAACTTCGAATTTGTCAAAGACCTGTCTATGTTTAGCTCCACTTTTACCTCCCCAAATTACATATAGTGTTATAGAGATCTAACGAAGAATAACTCTTGCCAATCACTGTTTCTTTGGGATAAGGCGGCATTTATAGGTATTAAAACTCTCTTCCAAGAAAACAAGGAGGGATAATAAGACTTTGAACATTCTAGTCCTGATGTCAGAGTATGGGATTGGATCATGGGCCTAGTCGAGAAAGGATTAATTGCTTCGAGGCGAAGATTTTTTGTTCCAATGTTTTTTCGATAGAGTGTGGGGAAGAATATGAAATGAGAAGGGAAGGACCTCTAGTATTTAGAAGAGACTATATATAGGGGTCAAGCTAGACTGTAAGCCCCTGTTACAATTTTAGTCGCATAAAAGTTAGAAATAATACCAATATGACACTACAATACAATACTTACTACCTGGGGTAATATTTTAACTATCTTAAAACTCTTTTTTTCAAAAATATTTGTTTGAAAATTCAATTTTAACAAGTAAAAGTAAAATGATTGCTATTTGTTTACCATATTTTTTGTTTTTTTTTTTATAAATAAATAAATACAGAGGCTGACATTTTGCTGCTATAAAACTAACCAATCAAATTCTGAGTTTGGAAAGGTTTTAAAAATTTATTTTTTTTTTTAACACTGAGTGTTATTGATTGATTTCAAATTAACCCGATTAACTATACTATAATCTTGATTTTATGTTCTAAAGTATGAATAAATATTGAATTAAATAAGTAATCTCCTAAAGTTTAATTTTGGTTATTTTTTTACATATTTATAACTAATTTATAACTTTATATTTAATTTGAAATATTTTTTTTATTCCTAACACTACTAGTGGAGATAGGTTAAAAAATAACATTTTTGGTCTTTTTATTTTTTTTGTCATATATCTTATGTAAATTCTTAAACCCCAAAATCAAAAAAATCCACAATCCTGAAATAGATTTACGTCCAAAACTATTTGTCGAAATTCCGAAAAACTGTATAAAAATTGATTTTTTTTTTCAGTTTAAACAATTTTTGGTAAAATCGAAAATCAAGAAAATTATTTCAACAGGAAACCCACTATTGGCCTGGTTCTCCACAAGCTGGCGTGCCACCAAATTTTGTATACAACTTTAGTTAAAATTACAGTAAGTTGGAGCCTTTAAAATTTGTCCAACTGACAAAAATTGAAGTGTACCCTACACATTCATGTGCGAATATAAATATTTTGCTTAAACGAGCTTTATAGAAGATATTTGTAGTGCTGTTAATTTCTTGATCTAAATCAGACTTTTATAAAGCTTTATCCAAATTGAAGCTAGCCTAGCGCTTACAGAATTGGTCCTTAAACATGACTTTTTAATCTTTTGAACATTTTATACACGCTTAATGAATTCTAAAAATTGAATAATATTCATTTTCTCTTAAAAAAATACCAATAATTTATATCAATTTTTATTATTATCTAACACGTTTCTTCTTTGAAGATTGAAGTTGAAGAATGTAGTATTTAATTGCAATCAGTCGGTTAACCGAGAAAGTAGCTTATTAAAATATATGGAAGATATGTAGATATTTTTTTTTTGTACAAGTTTTTTACATGCAAGTTAGATTATACCTTTAATATTTAATTCAATATAAATTTTCTTTTTTTACCAAAAATACACACAATCGAAAGAGATAAAAACATATCAATATTTTTTTAGCTTAAAGCAACAGAAGTTTATAGAACAAATAAAAATAAACTTAAATACATTTAAAGATAAAAAGTCAATTCAACTATTTTACATCATCATCCTACAATTCTCTGTTACTTAAAACTGCACATTTTTAATCACAAAATACACCTAATGGCCATTGACATCAAGTTCGGAATGAATCATTCGAATCACCCAAATGAATCATAGCTCTAGTTTCTCAAGATTTCACTTTCTCCCTCCATTCAATGCGGCTTAGAAATGCCGCGTCAGTTTCGCTCGTTCGCCAATTTTAGCAAAAAAAAACAACTAAACGTACAATCATTCATCAATAAAATAACAACAACAAAAATGGTCTCAGCATCACGACTAGGACCAGTTTTGGGTCAACTGTATTATTATTATTATTTATTATTATGAATGAGAGATTTCACCCAACGCGCTATCTTTATTATCGGTATAAACACTTTGCCAACCGTTAGTCGGATGACTGCGCACTTCCCCTGAATTTGATGTCAGTTTACAGTTTCTGTTGGTGCCAATATTAAGGCCGGCCACTGCCAATGTCCATAGAAAGTGAACGCGACGCATGTGAAAAACAACATATTTGTTTATGTGTGTGTGTGTATGTGTTTGTACTTGTGCTTGTGCTTGTGCTGTAACCAAATCCATTCAGCTGTCATGTTGACAGCTTCCATCCGCCGAGTCATGTGTCAATTCGAAAATTCCCTCTTAAACCGTTCGCTTTGTGCGTCGTCGGTCGGTTAATTGCGAGACTTGTCCCCAGATACATATAATGGCTAATTATACAGGGTGGGGATTGTCCAGAAGCAATTCAAAATCATTCACTTTTGCGCATTTGAAAGTAAAAGGAATTGCTATTGAGATGGAAAACAAAATTTCTCCTCCGAAATTCGATTTTTTTGTTGTCGTATCCACTCTTGGTTTATTCACAGAAAAAAAATAAAAAAAAAAAAAAAAAAACACAAACTTAGTTTTTTCTTATGCAGTTTTCTATGTTCAAAATTTAGCGAATGCTTGTGTTTTTTTTTTATTTATTTTGAGATCAGAAAAAATAATAAAATAAATAAAAGAAAATCACAAGAGCATTGTTGTGGTTCAAGTTGCTTGTTTGTTGTTTATTTGAGGCACCTCCGCAGTTCGAAGTATCGTAGTGGAGAACTTTCTAAGTGAAAGTAGAAGTTGAATCCATGGCTTGGGTTTGCAACAACAACAGCAACTAAACAGCACCAGCAGCATAGCGCTGTGTGTTCGTTTGTCAAAGTATAAAGTGACTTGACCTACATTCGGCTTTAGACAGTGAAAAGTTGTTAATTTTGTTGTTGTTGTTGTTTTCTTTTCGTATTTTTTGTTTACTCAAAGTCAACTGTTAACTTGGTCAGGTAAATGACCTTTTCCTTCTTGTTGCAGACATATTTCTTGTACGAATAGAAAGGTTGAGGAGAAATTTTATTCTCATATTCGGATTTAAAAAAAAATGATAAATTCTTTAGTGATGATTTACAGAATGATTTTACGAGGAGCGTAGGGCGTATACGTAACCTTTTTTGAAATTAAATCAAATTTATAGAATATTATGTTACCATATTTGATATATGATTTTTTAATTTTTTAATAATGAAAATCAAATGATCTATAAGATTAAAAGTAAGTCTAGAAAATTTTCATCGAGTGTTGGTGTTCCCATTCAGATTTCTTTCCGAACTACAACACTTTGGAAAGTTCTATCTGTCATTTTGTAATTACTATTGTATCTAGGGTATTTCTTTAAACAATACTGAAGTTTTACGGGCGAGGAACGTGGTGAAAAAAAGTTGTTACAGTTTCGTTTTTTGGAGCAAATATTATTCCAATAAAAATGAACTCGAAATTGAACACTTTTACTTTGCCGTTGATAATATTTTGGCATGTGACAAATAATTTTTAAGTAGATATTTAATGATATATGTACCTACTCCTCTTTCACTAAATATTTAAAAATTTAATACCTACCCTAATTTTTTTTTAAATCGCACCAAAGAGTTTTTGAACATTTTTGTATAAATTCATATTTTTTCAAAATTTTAGATGTTGCGAAAGTGTTCTTAATTTTGATATTAAAACATTTGGAGTTGTTATATTTTCAATGAATTTTATAACTCAAACCCAAACCCAAAGAAAAGAGCATTTTAAGCAGTGTAAAGTTAGAATGGCAACTTTCGAAAAATTACCTTTTGACTAGTCCAGAAATTGCCAATTAATTTTCGTAAATATGCCGTGAAATAAAAAAAATTGCCAGTCTTTTTGTTCTCCCACAAAGTGTTGTCATGCTTAATTCTAGTCGTGAATTTTATTATTTTTGAAAAAGGTTCAACTGATTTTGATTAATTTGTTTATGGACAATCTTTTGAAAAGTTAAAATAGTACAGTAAATTATACTGACATTTTTAAAAAATGTTTCTATTTTTTTTATTTTTTTTGGAAACCCTAATATTTTAAAAACGACTTGATCTTGGTTTTCAATAATTCATTTGTTTTTAATGCTTTATTATTACTGTCGATAAAAATAAATTATAAAAACAAAAATTAAATATAGAGGGTGTTTTTTTTAGAGGTATAGAACTTTGAAATGGAATAAAACAAAGATGATTTTTTAAAGTGACAATTTATTCGATAATCTTCTGGCATTATAATTTAAATATGATTTCTCGCATATGACTGTTACGGCTGGCTTGGACGTAGTCTAATCTGGAGGTCCAATTTTCGATGACTTTTTCCAATTTTTGGCCGTATATCGGCAATAATGCGGTGAATGTTGTCCTCCAAGTGGTCAATCGTTTCCGGCTTATCTGCGTAGACTAGTGACTTCACATATACCCACAGAAAATAGTCAAGCGGGGTTAAATCGCACGATCTTGGAGGCCAATTCACGGATCCGTAACGTGAAACTATGCGGATACCAAACGTTTCCTTCAATAAATCAATTTTGGCACGAGCTGTGTGACATGTTACGCCGTCTTGTTGAAACCACAGCTCTTGCACATCATGGCTGTTTAATTGATGAACGAAAAAGTCAGTAATCATGGCTCTATAGCGGTCACCATTGACTGTAACGTTCTGGCCAGCATCGTTTTTAAAGAAGTACGGACCAATTATACCACCAACCCATAAAGCACACCAAACAGTCAGTTTTTGTGGATGTAACGGTGTCTCAACATATCATCACTCCTAATACGGCAGTGTTGTTTATTGACGTATCCGTTCAACCAAAAGTGAGCTTCATCGCTAAACAAAATTCGCTTATGAAAATTGGGATCAACGGCAATCTTGTTTTAAGCCCATATACCGAATCTACGCCTTGCTAGGTGATCCTGTGGCTTCAATTCTTGAAATGTCAAACCAAACTAAAAATAAATCACTTGACAGCTGACAAAATGGCCGCCAGTTAAAATAGTGTTACCAACTCAAAGTTCTATACCTCTAAAAAAAAACACCCGATACATAGAACTACCTACCAGGCCTTTTCGCTTCTAATATAAACAAAATTATCAATCTCATATCAACAAACACGATAATCAACATGAAAAAAAATTACATACTATCAATATCACTGTTAAATATTTTATAAGTTAAATCGTACATGTTTAAAGAGAAATTTACTTCAAAATGTAGGTACCTACCTACAAACACAACAACTGTAACCAGCAGTAAATAAAAATGTTGAATAAGCAAATGTAACATAATTTAACAAAATTACTCATTCAACTACCATGTAAAGATTTTCTTACACGTTATGGTCTTGTCAATAAATCTGCTTACTTCAATAAAAATTTTAAGAATTTAATTTCCTGAGCAAGCACAATTTTTCTTAAACATAGCTTGAAGGTCGTTGAAGTAAAAAAAAAAATTGTATAAACCTTGACGACCACCTTTGAGTTTTCCATAACAAATAACATAGCCCACGGCTAATAGCAAAGCATACCTATATGATAAAATTAATTGCTTTCTTTGCACAAAGTTCTAACAAACTTAAATTGCATTGATAATCATAATATTTTCACACAAAGAGCAACATCATTTACAACTTCAGAAATGTTTGGCAGCTTGTTTTTTTATTCTGAAAATGAATTCAAAAAAATTGTTTAAAAAAAAAAAACAGATACACATTTTATTTTCATATTTTATTTAATTGTTTCATATAAAGTACTCCCCAGAACCACCTAATATACCAGCTCTTTAAACAATCACAAAACCCTCCCCCCAAACGTCTTGCTCATTAAAAGAAGACTCAAACTCAGCCACAAAGTCGCCTCTCGAGCGGCGCATTCATGTAAGCAGCGTAATATCAGCAAAATGCGGAAGAACTTACGCCCAGCGTACCTAACTTGCTAACTACAATAAATCAGTGTTTACATGCATCGCACTATGTGAATACCCATAGATATGATATATCTGTTGGTTTGAAGATATACACGAAGCCCCAGTTTCTCGTAATTATTACATTTTTATTACAAACAAGCTGAAGAAGCAACTTGTTTTCTGTGGAGAAAACAGCGAAGAGACTCAAGTCATGTAAAAACGAAACAAAACACATTAACTAGCAAATAACAAGAACAACACAAACACAGTCAATGTAATGTGCTCTTTTGAAGAGAATTTTGCAACGAAAGAGAAGATTCATAAAGCGATGTTGGGGCTGTTGATCGAGCCGTCTTCTGTCAAGTAGAATGGTTATAAAAATAAATAAGATTATGTCATATAAGCATTAAGCAAGTTACGATAATGTGATTGCTTTGTGACGGACAATGCGGCGCGCGGGAAGTGAGTGAAGGGGCAGCAGTGGCGCGACGCACGGCAGCAACAGTTGTGGTAATGGTGTATTTGAATTCGGAAGCATATCATCAAGACAACAATGCGTCAGGAATTTTTAATTTATTTACCAAATAAGTTGAGAGCAAAACTAAAAATAAAATCTATATTTATTTTTAAAAAATCTTTATCTTATTTAGTTACTGTACGAAAACGGGCTTTCTTGTTTTTAATTCTCAATTAGATTATATTGAAAACAGGATCTACATACATTCGAAAAAAAAAAAAACTGGACCTCAGGATAAAGTTCGAAATAACAGAATTTAAAGAGGTGTTTTTTTTTTCTTCAATTTTATAACAAATGTTTGTTCTTGTTGATTCTCATCATTAAAGTGGATAAAAATTAATAAAATATTGAGGTTGTAGTTTAGAAATTAAAAAAAAGTCGATGTGAAATTTTCAACACACATAATAACAACAATTATTTTTGGTAAAATTGACGACGATGGTTGCATAAAGTTTTTAAACATTAAGATTTAAGGCTAATGAAGTCGCAAAGGATTACAATTATTGTATTGTAATGATTAATTATATCTTTTTACTTTAAACAAGCTATTTTTGTTTTAGATGTATATTTATATATATTTGGTTTCTCGGAAATGACTAACGATTTGGATAAAATTTTCACAGTTTATTTCTACAATTGAGAAAAAATTCTAAAAATTAAATTAAGTAAAACAAACATCTCTGTTTCTCGGGAACGGCTCAAATTATTTGAATGAATTTTTCAGTTTGTTCTCATGAATGAGAACAAAAATTTAAAGAAATGATTTTGTAAAATCAACCCACTGCCACGCCCAACTTTATTGTTTCTTAGTTTATCGGAAACGACTCTAATAAATTGCATGAAAATTGTAGAGTTTGTTCAGATCAATGGGAATAACTTTTTTCAATTCAAACCGCCCACTACCACGCCCACTTTTCATAAAAATTACGTTCTCGATAATGGCTCTTATGATTTAGATGAAATTGACACCGAGTTTTATGATGAAAGAGAAAAAATTTCAGAAAATAGTTTTGGGGAAATCCGCCCACTATCATGTACACTTTTATTGTTTCTTGGTTTTTGGGAACGGCCTTATCGGTTTGGATGACATTAACAGGTAGTTTTTAAATGAACGAGAAAAAAAATCAGAAAATAGTTTAGGAAAAATTCACCCACTGCCATGTCCAATTTTATTGTTTATTGATTTTATTGAAACCTGTCCACCGCTTCACCCACATTTTTTAATTCTTGGTTTTTTCCAAATTACTCGTACAGTATGGATAACATTTTGAGCGTAGTCTAGTCGGGTGGTACCTTCATACATGTTGAGATATTTTTACTTATATGATACCTTGAAATATGTGGAGATACCTTGAAATTAGTGCTACACACTTGTGAAGTTACAAGTGAAGAGACCTCCACATTATGAGGGGATACATGTGAGAGATACTTCCATATGTATGTATGTATGTGGAGTCGTCAGGCAGGGGCCTATGTCAAAAGTTCAACGTATGGACCATGGAATGACACCACTGAGATCTGGATTTACCATGACAGTAAACAAGACTTACAGTCAATTTTTTAAGTTTGTTATAGTAAATTTAATAAAATAAAAAAGTAGCCGAGCGAATCTCGTTCGCCCAGATATTAATTTATAAATAAACGATTAATAAATTAAACTTAAGTTCCTGGGTTAGTTGGATTTTATACAGTTGCAAAACCAAACCCAACGCAAAATTCATCAATTTGAAGTCGAAAAAATGCCGGTTTCTGGTGAACGGCGGGAAATTGGTTTTCTAGTACACTCTCACTTAGAGTAGTCATTTTTTCAGCAGTTGTTGCATTCAGGGTGTTGGCTGACGTTTTTTTTTATTTTCACAGTTTTTTGAGTTAGTAATGAAAATCTTATTATTCTCAAAAATCTGCCGACAACTTTTTGAAAAAAAATCAGTAATTTCAATAAAATTTCAGAAAAATGGTTATAAATGTTACCTCCCATAGAACCATTTGTTTATGTTCGATTTTCTCAGAAACGGTTTAACGGATTTTAACCAATATTTTTTATAGAAAATTTTTATGGTATTTAAAAAAAAGTTTCGAATTTAATGATTTAAATGAAATTTTCTACACAAGAGCTTCTAATTAGTTTGAATAAAGTTGCATAACAAAATTTTTTGATTTAAAAAAATCAAAATTATTTTTTCAAAATTGTATACATATTTCGAAAATTAATAAATACTAAAAAATGGCGTAGTAATTATTTTTTTAAAAATGTTTTAAAAATGTTTTAAAAATTTTATGTATGTAGGTATACAAAATTATTTATTTTTTTTTTTTTCAAAAAAGCCCCAACGATTTTTATTTATTTTTAATATTCCAAAGTGACTCTTTTAATTTTCGGAATACAAAGTAGGTAAAATCACCCCTTACAAATTTTTCTACTGGTATGATAAAAAACCGTCAAAATCAGTTGGAATATTTTAAAGATTATCCCGGACAAATAGACATACAGACATAAAGACATGAATAAAAATTATGGATTTATTATTCTTAGCATGCAAATGACCACATGAGGTCAAAAACAAAGTCACAGACCTTCCCAGACATTCCCGTTTTTCGAGCCTCGACCCTAACCTACACGTCTTGAAATATATTTCCAACATGTGAGTTGCTTCTTGCATCATTCTCCAAACATCGATCTCTTACATGCATAACCAAACCATCCTACAACACCTTTTAATATTTGGGATATTTCGAAGACGTGTCGGGCATTTGGTTTTAAACTTCTCAAAAGAATTTAATTGCCTGCAGTTAGTAGATCTATTGTAATTACAAATATTTTACTGCACCATTCTTAAAGCAAAGTCTGAGCTCATTGCACTATTGCAGAGATTTTTACAGCAAACTTCTCCTTTGTGGTGGATTCGCCTGCAGATTTATATAAGTACCTACGCGATTTACAATTCGAATTACGATTTGTGAACTTTCTCACCGATTGTGCAAATTAGTGACAAAAATGTGACATGCAATTGAAAAATTTGTCCCCGCTGCAGCCCTGGCGTCTGATGTTCTAGCACTCCACCTTATGGCACCTCGAGCTATGAGCATAATACAGACAAACCTATGCTTTAATTGCGTCCTTATCCTCGCTCGACGTTGTTGTCGTCGCCCAGAGCTCACTGCTGCCGTTCTGCCGATGCAGCCGATGCCGGCTCTCAATGAGGACACAGATACATTATTCAAATCTCTTGAATACGATTCATTCCTAATCGTTCTATACCTACCCATAGTAGCCGGTCGTCGTCGTCTCTGCCGTCGCATGCCCACAAACAACGAGAAGAGAGATGCTTTACCAGACCAGAGACTAAAGACTATAGAGACTTAAGACCAGACCAGACTCTACTCCACCAGCTGTGCAGCATCTAGCACGAGTTATTCTAAGACTGAGACTGAGACTGAACCAATACCAGTAAGCTTGCGTATACTATTGCAGGTAAGTGCATCTGTGAACAGTACCTACTGCTAAGTTGTTGATGTTGCCATTGCCATTTTGTGCTATTATTGACCTAATCACTTGTGGAGCAGAAACGAGCATTGAACTTTTACTTCCGCATGCATTGGATTTTATATTGTGGGAACTAAATGTTGTTGTTGTAGTTGTTGTTGCTGTTGGTGCTGTTTCTGCTTCATCTATGATTATAACCAGTCCAGGGAAAAATGATAGAGGAGACCTTCTTGAGAGGTTCATCTGTATAAGAAGGGGGTTGCAGGGGTCCCGAAGGGAGGGCAACTCGTTAAGACAACTTGTGTACGATTTAGCTGATTGGAGTGCAGAATTGCTAGAGAATCGCGTTCATGACGATGACGACAAATTTCCGTCAGCGCATGCATCGTCTGGCGAGACTTTGGTGAGTTGGGTTCTGATTCTGAGCTGTTACGCGCCCCGCGTTCAAAGCTGAAAACAGCTTAAAATGTGATACGTTTTAATGCGGTGTGCCAATGTGCACTGTGCATTGCGCTCTGGCTGTGGCTGTTCGGATTTGTGGAAGGCTTTTGTTTTGTGCGTTGTGGTGTGAGGTTGTCACTTAAGTCATTTGTCACCTGGTTGGTGACGCTGACGCTGACGACGACGACGACAACGACAACGTCGACATCTACGACGACAACGACGAAGACGGCAAAGACCAACGACAATGCGGTGGCAATGGGAGGTAGAAAAGTAACATTTTTGATGAGAATGCAAGAGAATAGATGATATCAGTCGTGGTGGTTGGTTGGTTGGTTGGTGGACACAAATATCGTATATACCTCCAATACATAATATGAAGTTGCGTCCGAGGTGGGAAATATAGCATTGGATTTCAGTGGCAGTGTCGTCAATTGTCGGTGGTGGTGTGTCGCTAATGGATCATGAAAATGATCGTTTATAGATTCATTGAATGTTTCATGCTGATGTCCGACAGTGGTTTTGTTTGTAGGTAGATATTATATAGGTTGTATTATAGCAATAGGTATTGTCTCAATGTCAAAATGTTGTGGCTTTGAGAATCGATATTAAAAGCTTGTTAAAAGAAAAGCTTATACCGGTAATAAAATAAATAAACTGATTTTTAATTGTGAAAACCGCTTGAAAAAAAAAAATAGAATAAATACAAAAATGATATGGGAAATGTTTTCATATTATAAAGTATTAAATTTATTATCTTCGAGAAAAAAAATAAATGCACGACTAAGTCGCAAACATATTTGATTTTACAACGAAGGCTAACTAATGAGACTTGTATAAATATAGACATAACAGGTTCGTCTAGAGTACTAAAGTTAATAAAATTTTAAATTGAGATAGAATTTCGTATATAACATTTTCAATGCGTTAACATAATTTTAATAGAAATTCGGCAATTGCATAGTTCCCTTAATTATTTGCCATACAATGGTATCTTTAATTTCGGCTACAGTTATATTTTTTGTTAAAAATCTGGTAAATATAATGCTGAAAAACAGATTAGACTCAAGTTAAAAAAAAACACAGATCGAGTCATTTTCTAAATATTTAGTTTTCAAAAAATATTCAAAATTTTTTTACAAAATCGAAAAAATTGTATTTTTTTCAAAATTTTAATACAAAATACTTTTTAACTTTTTGAAACCTTCTCCTGAAAAATTGATCAAAATCAGTTTAACCATTTTCGAGAAAAGTGAAGGAAGGAACCTTATTTTACATTTAATATATAATTACTGACTGTTTTTTTTTTTAATCTGTACAGCCATCTTTAAGAAAAATAAGATTTTTTATTAAATGGCCATTATCTACCTACAGTTATTTCAAAAAACATGTTGGGAAAATATCCAAAAAACGCTAGGTGCCATGTTAAAAAAAAAACAAAACCGATTTAATGCCCTTACACAATGGGAAATGGAGCTGCACTTGCACCTGGAATGGTCAAAATATTCAAGACACTCAAATTTAATGTAACGAACACAACGCAACGCAATCGGAGCTGGATAGAATTCAATACTTACGCCGCCGTTGCAGCCGCAAAATAATAAAGTTCTTTTATAGTGACATAATACAAGGATTTGATTTTACTTTACGAGGGTGGTTCTATCTCCCCTGTTAGGCAGGAGGGGCAGTTTAATAAAAAAATCCTTTAAATGGAAAAAAACAACGGCCAGATGATATTTTCAAATAGTTATTTTTATAAATAGTTTAAAAAAAAAATACTTTCATATTCCAAAATATAAATTCATACAGATTTTTATAAAATTTGTGAAATAAAGTACTAAATTGGTATAAAGTATTTACTGCCGCTTTCAATTCCTTTTCGGATGGCTCTAATGTCTTCTAGTTTTTGGGGAAATTGAAAATTAGGAAAAAAAGTTAAATTTATTTTTTATTTATTGCTCTGCTAAGGATATATTCAGTCATCAGGCAGTGGTGTGTATAGTGTATATGACAACTGTGTTCTTAGACAACAGTTTCTTGGGTGGTCCGACTACAAAGATTTTAACACTAATCACCTGATGAGTCCAAGTGAGATCGCCGCCGGGACGAAACGCCAAAATTTTGTGGACTTTAATTAATGGCTGTTATAAGCTATTTTCGAAATTAACACTCTTTTTGGGCTAACAGTTTCCTTGGAAGACTTGTTGCTGGTTTAGCGTTCGTTCATTCTTTCTATAACTTTTACCCAAAAATAACATTTACCCAAACAAAATAAAAATCTAATAAAGAAATGATTTTCGTATTTTTAATTTTCTCGAAAAGTAATAAACAGAGTTTACTAGTCTTCAAAATTTGATTGACAATTTAAATTTAAAAAAATAAAAAAGTATCTAAATCAAAGGGCACGGTAATGCCCAACCAAGTTCTGGCACACAACCCTATTTACAGGCACAAACTCATGCGATTTTTGACACCTTTCCCCCCCCCGCTAACTTCAGTACCAATAAAGTTAAAAACTTCAAATTCGGAATGTTTATGCTAGACTGACAGCAGACAGGCATTTCACTAATTAATGTCAACTCCATAACATTAGCGGTTCCTTTCCTGACACATACATATGCCTTCAATAATCGCTAAAACCGTAACTGACTCCCTCACTAAATCACATAGGTACTCACTGTCAGATAATCAAAATAATGGAGCACTTCCTGACACCTCAAAATCGCACATTTTAAAGGAAAACATCGAAAAATTAGGTTTCCCATTCAGGGGTAGGGATGAATCGACACAAGTAAATATAAGTACATACATACTCGAAACATTTTATTCGATACCAAGTGCTTTTGGATTCGATACTTTTGGTTGCGACACTAAGTAATTAAAAGTACTTGGATTGAATGGAAGTATCGTTTCAACTAAAGTTCATGTTTTTACAGTTTACAACTACAGCTACAATTATTGACCAGAAAAGGAAAAAACTCTGTTAAAAATAAATAATTTGCTTCGTATTTGTTCTGTTCTCTCCTGTTCCTTTTAACTTAAGATCAAATCTATTAGAAGAGTGGGAATAAGAAGACATGAAAGTATTCGTCCCTTTTTTATATAAAAATGCAAGCATGTTTTTGGTGGTTGTTGCTTCATCTGTACCTTGTGAAAGATTGTTTTTTAAAGTGGGAGCAACAATCAGCTAAACCAGGAACCATTTAAGTGGAAATCATTTAGAAAAACTTATGTTTTTAGGAAAAATATCCCACAAAATGTTTTTTTCGTTTCTACATATTAAAAATAAAAACATGAAAAATTAATTATCGTTTTTATCTTGAATTTCGATTCTGTCGGTCCAAGTATTTGTATCGATACTTTTCATCTGATACCCGAGTAGGTATCGATAATTTTATTTCATACCGGTACCGTTTCATACCTATTCAGGGGGCGTGGTAGCCCACTGACTAAAATTTGGTGGGTTTACTTGGAAAGTTTTCTTTTTATTACCTACTCACAATTCAAAGTGTTTTGAAAACTTGATCAGTAATTATTAAATAATAAATGTCTCCCATATTTTGTGGTTTTTTCACTATTACTCTGCTTTAAATATTTTGATATTAAAAATTCATAAAGTAAGAACTTGGTGTACTTTTAGATCTCACTATAAATATATTTTTTTTTTAATTTCAAGTTGTTTTTTAGGAAATTGCCCCTCCGCCCTAAACGGAAGAAGATAGACCCCTTCCCATATTTAAATAATGCTTATATTGCGTCAATGTGAAAAAAAAAACTATTATAATTTTCTGGCACCGCGCCGCCACTACCGTACTGCAGACGCTGCAAGAGTTCGCCAACTTTTCAATTTGTATAAAGAAAAAAAGAGGCTGGCAAAAAAAACTGAAGCTTTTTGCGCCTATTTATTTTAAAAAGTGGATGTTTGTTTTTTTCGCTTTAAAATATTAAAAAAGGAGAGCTGCATATGCATTTTAGACAGGTACAAAATAGCACGTACGACACTTTTTGACAGCTGTTTCAGCTCCAGCTACAGTTCGAGTTGCAGCGTTAAGACTGTAGCCAAACGAACACAGACAAAGAGTTGTTGTCTTCCTTATTATCGTATAATATCAAGTTTGATCCAAATCAAAAACAAAGATATAGTAGAATTGCGATTTATTTTTTTATTTTTTATTCCAGAAGGTTTGTCAGTTTTGAAGAGCTCTATATATGTAAATATGTATATAGCTGTTTTTGAAGCACCTTAAATTTTTTTTAAACAAAACAATCAAACAAAAACTGGATTTTTTTCACGGTTGTGGAAGAGTGTGGGGTATCGAACATTTTAGATGGTCTCATCGTTTTAAATAAGCATATTAAATTCTTAGGTCAGTTATTGTTTTTTTTTAATTATTTTTCTAATATTTCAGGGAAAGGTGGGTAGAATATCTAAAGAAAAAACTCGGTGTGTTGCACCTGAGTAAGAGAATACATATTTTTTACAAATTGTGTATATATGTAAGTGTGGGTAGATTATTCGTCGTTAGAATGTTTAGGAGATATCAGAAATGAAACGATATCTTTAATTGCTAATTTTGTTCATTCTCATTAATGAGAGAAACCACAGAAAGTATTTAGATTCGAAATTATTTTTCGTCACCAAAACTTTACATATACCTATGGAAAATAAATACAGAGAATTTCATGAACTTCATGGTGGGGAATACAATAGCTCTGAAAACTGAACTGACCTGTTTAGTAAAATTTTAAACACACAGACTATTATAAATGTATTTATTATTATTGCATGAACTTATACCGTGCTACGGCTGTATTTTTTATTAACTGCAGCTGATCATGTTTAAAAACACTGACAGTTCGTGTAAAAAACCTAGCAAAGTCACCTTTTTTGATTTTTTTTTAGATGTGAAAGTGTCATAATGCGGAGTTTGTACGAACGTCAACGATACTAAAAAGATAAATCAGGTATTCGACGTATTATTGTTCAATAAAATGTATTATACTTAACTCGAATATAATTTTAAAAATCGTCCTTTTACCTCGGATTATCAACAAAGAACTAAGAAGTAATTTGAAAAAATCTAAATTTTGCCCAAAGTTTTGGGATTAAGCTGATTTTTTTGGCATCCTTGTACATATATAAGGTTTATCACATTATTCGAAAATCCATAGATCGTACCACCAATTTATGATACTAATTTTTCAAACGCGCAAAATATTTCTAGGAAAATTTTCTTCGCGACCATCCTTAATGCTTACCCATTTTATTTATCAATTTTCAGCAACTAATTAATATTCTCTTTGAAAATTAAAAAAATTACAAATGAATGGAAACAGAAAAGTTATTCAGATCCAAAATTCAAAAAAAAAACAAAAATCAAAAAAATATGTTTTTAAATAAAATTCATTCTTTAATTTGTATGATTTTCTATAAATAAATTGAATATATAATATCTTTATAATTTATATATATAAAAAAAAAGATAAAATCAAATCATAAAAATAATAGTTCATAATACATATAGTTGCGCGCATATATATGTATCAATAATATATATATTTATATTTTTAATAGCATAATTGATTTATATAAAAAATAATATAAATGTAAAAATTTTCAATAGGTGACTTTCTAATATGACACTTAACTTAATACTTTTGTTTTATTTCTTAAAGTTATTATTTTTTATTGTTTAAACATTTTATAAGGCAGCTTTTGTTGATGGTGTTGTTTTTGTTGTTGTTTTTAAAAGATTTTAATTAAAACAAAAAAAGTTAAAAAAAAACTAATGAAAATAAATGAAAAGTTTATGTTTATGAACAATTTTACAAAGCAAACAAATTCTCGAATAAATTAAATTCTTTTTTATAGTTACAAATTAAAATACACATTTATTTAATTAGAAAATGTTAATTATATGCATGAATATTTTATTTTAATGAATATAATTTTTTGAAATAGTGAAATTATATTAAAATTATTTTTTTCTTCTGTATAAGTAGATATGTATATTAAAAAAAAATTTTAAATAGTTTTATGCATTAAAATAAAAAACAATATCTAAAAATTTTATTTTACTTCAGCTTTCTTCGATGACGACAGCTTGAAGTCTCCTCTCGTCCACGAACACACTGCCAGTATGCTCTTGAAAAAGTCCAGTTCATTGTTTTTCAAACAAACAAAAAAAAAGAAACAAAATAATGCAGATTTTTCTCGAATATCTTACATTTTTTTTTTCAAAAAAAAAAAGAAATATTCAGAAATTCAATATTGTCCAGTTGGATCAAGATGTGAATTTGTGTTTGTTCTTTTTGTGTTATTATTTGTTGTCCTGGTGTTGTTAGGACGACGGTAAGTGCCGGTAGGATCAAGTATATTCATTTTGCTATTGTTTTTTTTTTGTATAACTTTTATAAATAAATTTAATATTTGAGTTTTATGGCTGAAACCAGATGGGTTTAACTGAAAATTAAAGACAAATTTCAATAGGTTCCAGTGGGATCCAAAACTTTAGACATTTTAAACAGTTTTTTTTTTTTAAGTAAGTAACAGGAAAGTGAAATTCAAATAAAATTTTTCTTTTAAATTTAAGATAGCAAAACTCAAATTTTTATAATATTCTAATACTGACCAGTGGGGTCCAATGTAAAAGCCATTTTTATAAGATTTAACAAAAAAATTTAAAATATTACAAAAATACAAAACTCTAGATGTGAAAACTCTGATGGTGATCTTCTTCGATGTAACTGATGTCCTCCTTATAAGATATAGGTGTTGTTGAAATTTTAAGATGAGTATATTAGCTTGTCTCGCAACGTCAAATCAGCTGATTGTTATTGGTGAAAGCCTCTAATATTGGCCAGTTGGATCAAGATTGAAAGCCATTTTGATAATAGTTTGTTTGATTCTTCTTTTTGTTAAAAATTATTTAAAACAAAACACAGTTCTTTGTTTTTCTCAGTGTTAAAAATGTCTCTTGGTTAATTCACTAAACCAAAATATTCACTATCACTTTTAGTTATTTTTGATGATTTTTAATTATTTAAAATTCTTAAGATTGTTCGAAATATTCTTTTATCACGATCACTGAATTTATACAAATGGATTAAGATTCTTCTATATTTTTTTTTTAGATATAGATACTCTTTATTGTTGAAATAAAATTATAATTTTTCTTTTAAAACAAACTATGCCGAAAGATAAAACTTTTCTAGTGAGTAGAGAAGAGTACCTTAGATGTTGATCTGTCGAACGTTGTCGATCTTATGAATTGATCTTCGTTAAGTCAGGAGCTTAAATCCTAAAGAGGTTGATTCTGGTATTGGTGAAGAATTAAAATGAAGAGAAGAGAAAAAACAATAACAAAATCTAAATGGCTATGTATTAGTTGAACATATGATCGGTTGCGCTTAAGAGTACATTTGCAATCACCCGCCCGCATATAGTATAGAGCAGGTGGGAAATTCTCTTATATACGATCTCTTTGATCGAAGTGTTTTAGTATTAGTGCATATCTCAATTTTCACCTGGGATGGAAAACAAAAAAAAAAAAAACAAGAGAGAAAGAAAGAAAAAAAAAATTCTTAACACGTTGTTCTTGTTCTTTTGTGCCAATAGAAGAAGAGTGTATGTGAAGGTATTTTTGAGAGGATCCCTATTTTCTAATACCACAACAGCTGGTTTATACTCTATACCAGCACTCAGCAATGCATTAAGTGTAGATACTTACATATATATAAGTTAGTTGGCTCTATAAAAATAGATAGATATACAGAAGTTCGAATATAGGCCCTCTGTCTGTAGAGTTGAAGAAGAGGGTGGGTATATGTATATCTTTGGAGTTTCTTTTGTTAACCTATATCCGTGATAATAGGTTAACATTTTAATATGCAGGTATCGTTCAAGTGCCCCAGGTAGAACTAGGCTGGACTACGTTCGTCGACGACCGACGCTTATTGGTTCAAGGGTATGTGCTGGATATTTGCCGATGATGGTAATAATGGAGGATTATTTAATCCAATCCTTGTACATATGTATTTATTTATTCGATATAGGATCCTTGCAGATAGGATTATGATTTTCCTGCAAAAAATATGATCATTTATTTTCTTATTTAGGAGTGATAGGTTCTTTTTAGATAACAAATAGGAGTTCTCGAAAATGAAGAATATTGGATACAAAATCGAAAATCTGCACTTATTTTTTTCGCAGAGGCTGTCATAATATATACATCATACTTATACATATCAAGCTTAATGAAGAAGAGATGTACCTAGGCAGAAATCAAACAATTAAATTCTTTACAATGCGTTTCTTTCAGTACAAAAACATACCTATTTTGGTAAGTTTGTTTTAGATAATATGTAGAACATTTATTTTAACAGGTATAATTAAAAAAAAACTTCAAGAATACCTACATATATATATTAAGTTCATTAAGGTACCTACTACCAATATTTCTTAATAGGTTAATACGGTTTGTATAACGTGAGAGAAATCACATAACTTTTAAGTCTTTTGAGTTATTTGTGTTCTAAAACTTAAAATTATATTTTATATTTTTTTCTTCCAACCAAGAATTCAATCAAGAATTTTAGTTTAATTTTTATGAGACAAGTATCTATAGGTATCACTTTTATTAGAAAACAGGTACCTACCTTAAATACATACAACACAAAAATAAAAAAAAAAATATAATCAAAAAATGCAACTAGATGCCTACATACATATCTATAGATATACTCCTATGAGTATAATTTGTGAATATTTTTTAAAAATAGTGAGAGTAAAATTTAAATACAGTGGACCAATACCTCATGTAGCAAATTTGAAATAAACTTAAACTTAAAATTAAACTTAAAATTAAAAGTCTAGCTAAGTCCATCTTAATTTTTGTTATTATAGATTATTTAAAAAAAAAATACAAAAAATAAACTTATAATTTCATTACATTTTTTTAACTTTGTAGATACCTACTGTAAGGACTATACACAAAAATTAAGTTCATTTTTTAATTTATATAGATACTAGTATATTTATAAATATATAATATTTAACTTAATTTTTTTTTTGTTAAAAGACCAAGAGTGAAGTTAGATATTTTAAGTCTTACCCGACTGTTTCAGAAATTCGTTGTATGAGGGGAATTCGTTATATCAACTAGACGCCCACTGTATTTTAATTTTACTCTTACTATTTTTAATACAGTTGTCCTTTTCCTCCAGAAAAAACAGAAACAAAAATATTAAAAAACAAAGTCAACATTTATGTTTTGTGAATCCAGATATCTTTTCCTTAGTATTCTTCTTTTCTTTTTTTTTTAATAAAGTTTGTAGGACTTCTCCATTTTATCAGTGCTAATTTAAAAACAACCTCGAAATGTTTGTTTGCACTTAAACAATACTTGCCCTATATAGAGCAATTCAAAAATACTTACTTTTTGGATGTTCCTCGTATTTTTTTAAGAAATCAAAAAGTAGCACTAACTCATGCGCTATACCAGAACCAGAAAGTACATCATACTTGATTTGCCAATTAATAGATACCTACATAATAGGTCACCGTTCTTTTTGGTTATAAGATCATTCTTTTAAATCTGTTACGCTAACAAGTTTTTAAAGATTTCTACCAAGCCACTTAAAAAAAAAAAAACTTACATAAGTAGCACAAAAAATCCTGGACAAAATTTAAATGTAGAATTTACTATTAAACCCATTTAAAGTATTCTCTAAAAAATTAATCAAAATGTTCATCGTCATGTTCTATAAGCACGTTTAGGGCATAGGGCACCAACAAATCGTTTCCTGTAGGATAAAATTTTACTCGTACTTCTCTGCTAAGTTTTTTCTCTGGAGTCAGTTTTTGCCAAGACTTTTTATTTCTTCCTTGTTTCGGGTCTACCAACGCGCCGTTCAAGGTAAAGCTTTCAGTCCAAGAACTGCTTGGCGATATTACTATCAATTGCCTACTCAGTGTGTTACTAATTTTTCAGTTCCCTTTAGCGACACTATAAAAAGTTTTTTACTCATTGTGCACCTCAATTCCTGCATTGGTAAAGTTTGTAGGGTATAGCGATTTACAAAAAGCTGAAATATTTGTGGTTTTTGACGAGTTTTTCCAAGTTTTGATGGCTAGATTTGAATAAACATCGAGGGAAAGTATTTCAGGCAGTTTGCACACCCAGATCTGTTTACCATAATCAGTTGATATAAAACATTCACAAATAGTTAAACTTTTCGAACTCTTGATTGGCTTCTTCTGCTAAATAATATGGTGCTGGTTGGACTGGCCTGTGACTTATGGGCATAATAACTGTCTTTTTGGCGTTTTCCCTTGGGCCGATCAACTATACTTTAACCAATATTACTTTCCAATGGATATATAATATTCATGCCCGACGGATGGCAGCTGACAACCAAATCATCGGCGAGATATTTGGGTATAAACTTCGACGAGAGGTTACGTTTTAAACCACTCATAACAGCTACTCTGAAGAAAAGGAATGGACTCAGCCAGAAAACAAAGTTGATTCTCTATAAGCAACTTCTCAGACCAATCATCACATACTGTTTTCCTACCTGGTTTATTTCAAAAACCAGCAAGAGAAAGCTTAAAGTGTTTGAGAGGAAAATCCTGCGCATCTGCACGGGACTCCACTTTGACCAACGCACGGTGACGAAAACACTTCAGCGACAAGCGACTCTACGAGGTATTCGGAATAATACCCCTCGACAAATATATGATCAGTGCTGCCAAAAGACAGACGACAAACCTTAGCAATAATCCGAACCCGCTGCTGGTGAGAACCATCCCAAGCGAAGAGAGGCCACCAGAGCAATGATACCTATATGTGACAGCACTACTGGAGGAAGGAATTATTTCGATCACCGACGCCGAGGCAATTCTACAAGCAAGCACCGTCAAACTACCACCGACCGTTGCCAGAAGCCGTCCTTACCTCACATCTAACCACAAAAACAATCGAATTTAAACAACCAGAAATGAATCACTAATATTAAATATATAGTTTAAAATATCAGTGGTAATTTTTTTTTAAAAAATTTTTATTTAAAATAAGGGACAATGTATAAAATTAGGCCCCTTATGTGACAAACAAGAAATAAAATGTCAACGTAATATTATGTAAAATAGAATTAAGAACCAATTGCATATATTTCAGTTTAAAGTTCAATCTAGTGGAAAGAACAAACAGTGACCGACCAAGAACTATTCCCTGCGGAATTCCATCATATACCTATATATTTCTTTAAAACGAAACTAATATTACTATTTTCCATTTTCACTTCGCATAATATTATTTAACAGCGAAATTAATAAACGTGGAAAAACGAAAGGGTTCCCAAGTGCAAAATGTAATTACTACTAAAAGACGTTTACTAAACTTACTATATTCAGAATAATATAATAGAAAAAATAGATGATTAGATGATGTCATAAAAACAATAATACTACGGGTTGCTTCAAAAATTCGATGAAAAACAACAAACGCTATTTTTCAAGAAGCAAAGTTTTCCCGTTAACGCTTAGTGTATCGAAATCTAAACCACAACTTGGAACTAAGGAATTATTTCAACCCATCATACAGTATTTCAATGATATCTACAGAAGTGACCTTATGCAGTTGTGCACTATGTGTAATCTAAATGAACGCGAGGACATAACACATTTTATTGGAAGATGCCCGATTTTTAAAGAACTTCGAAGAGTTTATTATAGTAAAAATGAGTTAAGTGATCTTGAAATCTACAATAGTTTGAACGGCAAAAATTGGAGAATACTTTTTGAATTCTATAAAAAAGCAGTTATTTATAGAAATAGAATAATTTCCAAATTGTTTTAGAAATATGAAAAAATGTAAAACTAAAATACAAGGGAAATAAATGTAAACCACAAATCATTGAAAAATAAGGTGCCAATCTGGCAGACGACAAGAAACAGAAACAAGATATGTAAATATTCTTTACATTTTATAGAAAAAAAAATAATTTAAAAATGGTCTACTTATATTTTAAGAAGTCGTTGGTACTCCAGTTCTCACTCCCTTTTCTTTTTTTATTTAAATTTTCCGTTTTTTAAATAAAAACAAAACAGAAAACAAAAGAAAACAGACACAAACACAACTCAAACAATTATTGAAAAATGATAATAATTTTGATAGAAATATGATAATTAACAAGAGAATTATTAGGTGTGTTTGGTAACGTGGGCTTTTTTTTGTTTTTTTTTTTACAAATTATCAAAACTGTCTGTCAAAATCCATAAGAAAAAAAACCAAGTTTGCGAAACTTGGTGAACATTCCAAGTTAGCAAGATTTTCTTAAGGGAATTTTGGTAAACGTAATATTACGAACATTTTGTTTTTATTAATAGAAAATTTTAACCCATCGCTTAACTCTTATTCCATAGTTAAGTAACTCGTGGAATAAAGGTGGAATACGCGTTTTTTACTAATAGAGATGAAAAGGTTTATTTGTGGCAATATATTAATAATAAACATGTAATGCTCGTGTGGTTTAAAAACATATTTATGTTATTCATTCAGAATAAGTCACATTCTTTTTCAAATATTTACTTTAATATTGATTTTATACTTAAATGAACTGAACATGCCTACGCTTATCTATCACGTTTCACTTATTCTATTTTTCTTAATTCAACAACAGTAAAATATATTTTAATGACATTCCTGTATATTTATTTATTTTATACGTATGTATAATGTAATGTATACATTCTCCATGAACCAATTCAACATTCAGTGGTAGAACAATGCCCTGAGATGAGATTTAAAAACAGAAATAGAATAACAAAATAATTTGTGCAATTTAAATACGCAACTCCTCGTCACTGACGAACAGCAAATAGGAATTAAAAATATTCGAACTATATTTGAATTGACGTGACGAATAACAGACTGTATTTTTTTTGTCAATAAATGAATAAAAACCGTCTTTAGCATCACCAAAACCGTGCAATTCAACGTGCATCTCAATGATTCAATTTGAATGTTTAATGAAAAGTTTTCAGAACACACCTTTTCAAAAATTCAAAAAGGATAGAACTAAAATATTTCTGTTGAACGCTGTATTTTAATCCGCATTAAAATTCTATTCGGAAATCCGATCTAAATAGATAAGTAGATAGCTATACTATATAAAGATAAAAAGATCTGTTGTCGACAGTTGTATTTATAACTGCCCAACGTTGATTCAGTAAATATAAAAACAAACCCAAACTCTGAGACGGTAAAAGTTCTTAACACACTTTATTTGTTCACAAAGTATTTACATATATTTTAAAAAAATAAAGAATTAAATTAAATCACAGTGTCTGCGCAATATATTGATCTCTAAATATAGAGTCTTCATCCATTTGGGGCCAATTTGTTCACAGTGGGCTAAATCTGTGCCGCGACTTTGATAAGTTCTAATTAAATAGCGCTCAAGAGGTTTCAATTGTTTAATGAGATTGAGCTTCCAAAATTTTCAGCAAAAATCCAAATCATCTTATTTTGCAAATATGCGATTTTCTTTATATCTTAGGCAGTTTAAGTTGAGTAGGTAATAGGTATATACATTATGTAGAACACATAATTTTTTTTATTGAAATATCTATTTGGGTGGTAATTTCATGCCTAGGAAAATTTATTTTTGTCCGTAAAAGTTACAATTATGAATTTTTTTCATTTAACTCTTTAGCAATTTTAAGCACAAACTAAGCATAAAACAGACTTTTTTGTTTTTATAATAATTAATTTAAAAAAAAAATCCTTCTGTAAAATTTTGAAAGTTTGAATTTTGTTTATAATAAATATTAACGGTACATGGCCGCAAAACAGTTGAGTAGCAAACAGCGCAAAATAATTTCTTAAAAAATCCAAGCTGGGAAATTTATGATTTTTTTTTTATAGCGGGGACTTATTCCACGCTTCATAAAATTTATTTTCGTTCATAAATTTTTTAAATATATGCGAATTTTTTGTTTAATTCTTTGGCACTTGGCGGAACAAAATTAACATTTTAATTTTTTCAAATAAATTTAAAAAAAATCGAAAATTTTTAAATATGTTTATTTAACTTAATTGTCGGTAGTAAAAAATCATCAAAAACTATACAACTTGGTTCTTTTTAGAATATCGATTAAAAAAAGTCATTGATAAAATTTGCAAGTTTGCGAATCTTCGCAAAATTTAATTTTGGCCGTAATTGTTGGAAAAATGAGCACAAAAGTGCTTAACCCTTTGGAAGCACAAACTGAGTACAATGCATCAGGTAAGAGTTTTTATTAGTTAGTTTTTTTAAAAGAATCGACTTTTTTATAAAATTTCATCCCCATCCGAATTTTTAAATTTGCAAAATTTAGTTTATTAACGGCAGACAGCACAGCACAAGTTAGGCATATTGCAGCTCACACAACCTAAGAAATCAAAAAGGATGGTGCCTAACTTCACGCAGATAAACTTGTCGCCTGTAGGTTTTCGTTATAGCGACAGAATCATATCGCGACAGTTCATAATATGAACAACGCATGACTAAAAAACATATTATGTAATAATAATAAATTATTTTTAATCTGCAATACTTTGAGCGAATTAGGTACGCAAAGTGTTTTTGTGCAGCGTTTATTTTAATCATCATATTTTATCAATCTTAAAAATGGCAATATCAATATTTTATGCGGAAATTTAAAGCCGTAATATACATATTCTTTATTTTTTTACTTTAAATATTATTTATTTGTTTTTTTTTTTTATTTAAGATTACATTGGCATGGAGAAGAAAACGGAAATTATGATCATAATAGTTTTGAAAAAAAAAAAAAAGAAATATCAGAGAATGCCTGAAGATTTACTAAAGATTCGGTCTATCAGTAGACAGAAGAATCATTGTGCCAATTGTTCGCTACGTTATTGTATAAACATTTTTTTTCCATTTGAAAAATGATGACAGTTTTTCTAGCATGTACTTGTACAACTGTAAGTTATTTTTAAAAACTCTTTCAAACCCTGAACCACAAAAACATCAAACAAGTAAAAAAAAAACTGCACAGACAAAAGATAAAACGATTTGACAACTTACTTTCGGCTTATCCAAAATCACCAGCTAATGATGTTTGGAAAACCCATTACAATAACCTGTGATAGTGAGCCAAAAAAAAAAACAAAAAAACAAAAAAACAAAAAAAAAGAAAACCCTAACAACTAAACCGCAGAAAATCATATATTAGACTTTAAACAAACAAATTGCAAATCTTTTCCGTCAATACAAAAAAGGACACGCATTATCAATGAGGATGAAATCCTCTGAAAAGGATTATTATTATTCATACAAGAAGAAACAAACAAATAATAGCACATGTCACATCCTTCCCAACAGTGGCAGGTATGTGGTAGCATTTTTTTTTTTTTTTGTAAACTCATATCCTTCATTGATTTAAGTCTTTTGTTTGTTAAACAATATGCAAAGTTAATCCTTAAATTAATGGACTGATGTCCTTTTGAATAAATGAATAAATATAGTTAGAACAAAAAATAAAAATGACCGCATGGAATGCAAAACAAATGAACGACATTTAGGGCGTTCTTGTGTCTAATGGTCAGGTAAAAGATTTCTTATCTTAAATTTTTAAAGAAATAATGTTTCACACCTTTTCTGAGATTTTTTCTTACATAGGAGATTTTATAAAAAAAAAAAAAAAAAGATTGTTCCTTATCCTTTCGTGTCGAAAGGATCAAGTTATCTCTCTCCTCTCAAAGAAAGAATGGGTGCATGTTTGTTACATCTGTTGACAAAGATCCCTTTTTTATTCACCTGGAAACTGATTATATATTATCCCTGAATTTATATCAAATTCGGTTTTTTTTCTCTCAATAAAATCAAAAGGAAACATAAATCTAATCCTTTTTTCCGATCAGAAATATAAATGAAAATTTACAAAAAAAAAAAGGAGTTTCCCATGTGCAATGTCAAAGATGTCGTGAGCCAAAAGGTGGAAAGGGATTCAAGCGCGTGCTAAGCACGTGTAATTTAATTTTAAAAACGAAATCAAATTTCATAAAAAAAATCCTTTACATCCTTTCAGTGTTTTCAAACGATTTTTTTTTATTAAAAACATACTGAGTGACTGAAAAAAAAAAAATGTCAACAGGAAAACTAACAGCGTGGCGCTAAATATGTTTACATTGACAAACAGCAGTCATCATAAGGAAAGTTTCTTAAAGGGATTTTATAAAAAATTTCTGAATGATCCTTGAAGATGTTCAGTCTATTCATTTAAATTTATTTGAATTGTCCACATTTACATATTGACTCAAGTAGCGGACCACACCGTTACCTTCATAGTAGTCTTCTGTTGTTGTTTTTAATTTTTGTTTGAATTCAAACTGTCTTCAAATTTACAACACAGTCTGTCAGGAAATCAAAAGGTAGGACATAGGTAAATAATCAAATAGAAAAAAAAATATATTAATTTATTTCCGAATCTATTGAATTTGGGGGATTCGCTCCCTAATTTTGTTTCCGCATCAAATGCAATCCAACTGCTGTAGTTTTTGATTGCTTATGGAAAAGTGATGCGCCATCAGGACGATATGATGCAACACACACACAGAGATACACTTTAAAATAAGAGTGAATTACATGAATAGATGAGGAAGATACACCTAATGAAATGAATAGGGAAGTAGCATGTTTAAAATGGAAATTGAAAGGTGAGCGCGTACGCAAATGCTGCTGAGCAAACATGTGTAATAGTGAAAATAGGGATTTTAACGGTGTGGGGGATCGTTTTCTTTGCTAACTTTCTTGGAATCTCCTATATATGTATTGGAATTGCATTACCAAAGAAGTTTTTGTGATAGAGGATATCCATATCCCCACTTATACCTGATAGAGAGGAAAATTTAGGGTCTTACATCTGCTTATCATTTCTTTAATTAAAACAGTTCCATTCTTGAGAAGTAGGAATTTGAATTTTTAAAATACTGTTTGCCTATTTAAATTGATTGGCTGTATACTTTATAATGTTATTTATATGAGTTATTTAAATCATTTTAGATAATTATGAAGGAAAGTTGCAATTTTAAAGTTATTTGCCGAAACTGGCTTGCATAAAAAGCAGTTCAGAGTTACATATATTGGTAGATCATAAAAAATACTTTCACACTTTTTTTTCGCCAACTAAGCGTTTAGAAGATATGACCATTTCAAGAAACCTAAAAACTCTTTAACGGTGAGTAGGTATTTCTTGAAAACATGTTCATTGTTCATGCAAAGCATGCCAGTGACAGCTAATTAGAAACGATTCTGTGTTTTTAAAGAAAAACATTGGTTCATTTTCAATAATTCTTAAAATATAAATTTTTATTTCTTATGTTCAAAAATTTGAAGTATTTTTTTGAAAATATTACAATATCTTTCAAATTTTTATAGGTACTACTGTTATAAAACATATTTTTAAACTTAAACCTCTGATTTGGCTGAGTCAACAAATTAGAAACTTGGAAAAATTGCAAATAAAAAGTAAGAAAAAAATATTTTTAGTTGGGTTTTATGTACAGAAGTTAATATTTTGTCGGAAACCCTCGCTGCTTCAATAGTGCTGCACATCGTCTTTGCATTGACTCGATTAGGTTGTCTTGGCATCTTTGCACCGGAATAGCATACCAGGCTACCTTTACTCTTTCGAATAAAGCATCCAAATTTGTAATGTTTTGTATGCTTACGGCATTTTTGACATCATCTTATAGATGTTCAATGGGATTTATGTCCGGACTTGACGATGGCCAGTCAAGTACTCGCATAGAATTTTGATCAAAAAATAGTTTTGTAATTTTCGCAGTATGCTTCGGGTCATTAACTTGTTGAAAAGACCAAATAACCGGAATATTTTCTTCGACCCACGGAAGCATGATGTTCTCTAGTATCTCAACGTACCTATTTCTCTTTGTTGAGAATTCCGTCAATACGATGAATGGGTCCCACACCGTTGCAAGAAAAACATCCCCAAACGCAAATTGACGTACTTTCTTCCATCGGGACCAATGCAATTTATCTTCGTCTCATCGCTCCACAAAACAAATTTCCATCGATTCATCGTCTAATCCGCATATGTTCTGGCAAACTGGATGCGCCGTTTTCTTTGCACAATGGTGACCAATGGTTTTTTCCGTGAAATCCGTCCATGAAGTCCAGCTTCAACTAAACGACGTGTAACAGTTCTTTTCGATATATGGATATCAAATCCATCCCTTACTTCGCGCTGAATAACTGCTGCACTTTTTCTGGGGTCTGCTTTCGATAGCCGGACAATTTTTCTGTCAGTATACAATGAGGTTTTCCGTGGTCTCTTTCGGCGCTGAACATTTTCTGTCATTTTATATTTACGGAAATGTGCAATTACACCGAAAACCATCTTTTTGGAACATTTTAGCTGGGTTGCAATTTGTTGATATGATAATCCAGCCTTATTAAGCTCAACAATAGCGTTTCGCGTTGCTGGCGTACAACTCTTGCCTCTGCCTATTGTGAAAACCGCCTACCTAACAGTTTTTTGTCAAAAATAGTCATATTATATGAAAATCAATAAAATATTCACCTTTTATTATAAAAAATGCCAAATTTACAGTTATCGAAAAATAATGTATTCTTATTTTATAAATTATAACATTTTCTAAAAAAAATAAAAATAATGTTTGCGCCGAACAAGTAGGCAAAACAAGTTACTGTTTTGGGTCGCATATTTGGAGAATCAAAGAAAAATTGCAACAGTATACTTTCAGATAAACCGTTCTAAAGAATATTTGTTTGAAACATTATATTAGATACAAGAACGCTGTAAACATTACTATGAAAATGAACATTCAATTGGAGTTTATTGTGTCTGATTCGATGAACCTAACGTAGCCGCCGCGCCGTTATCAATCTTAACAATCTCTTGAAACAATCGATCCAAAATTGATTTCCAACACTGATTTCTTTTTTTTTTATGTTATCGATGCGCGCTTTATATTTGACAAAACTTTTAGTGTTTCTTCGAAACAAGAGAGAGGTAAAATATTTAGGAATAACAATAGATGGTATAAAGTCCTCTGGAACAACAAGCACATAGAAATAACTGTAGAGAAAACCACACAGGCCATAATGATGTGCAAGAGACTTGCAGGCAAATCATAAGGTTGTAAACCATGGTAAGACCCATTATTATTTATTACCCATGGTGCACCGAATTATTAACAACTAGGAAAGCGCTAGACAAATTCCAAAGGCTCGCATGTAAAGATTTTTTCAACAGGGACGCTACAAAAGTAGAGCAACAGGGACAGCAAACGACGCCATATTTCTTGCCGCTCTTTTGACATTTCTCTTCAGTAACTATTGCCATTTCATGATGGAAAGATATACGAGCCAACAACGAGTCGAAATTATTAAAATTTACTACCGAAATTCGGAGTCAGTGGCCTCAACGTTAAGAGCGGATTTTCATCGAAAAATCATCTTCAGCGATGAGGCTCATTTCTGGCTGAATGGCTTCGTCAATAAACAAAATATGCGGTATTGGTCAGGCAGCAATCCACACGTACTCCATGAGTCATCATTGCATCCCGAAAAAATTACGGTTTGGTTGGGTTTATGGGCCGGCTACGTCATTGGGCCGTACTTCTTCCGTGATGATCAAGACCGACACGTTACTGTGAATGGGGATCGCTACCGTTCAATGATAACCGAATATTTTTGGCCTCAATTGGCGCCACAAGCCATACAGCTAATATCGCAATCAATTTATTGGAAACCAAGTTTGGAGAACGTGTTATCTCACGAAATGGTCCAGTCGCTTGGCCGCCTTGGTCGTGCGATTTGACGCCGTTAGACTATTTCCTGTGGGGCTACGTCAAGTCTATGGTCTATGCCAACAAGCCAGCGACGATTAATGAACTTCGTACGAATATCGAACGTGAATTTGCAGCAGTATCGGCCGATTTATGCTTGAAAACCGTCGAAAATTGAGTTCAGCGTCTGGACTTCTGCAAGCGTGCCCATGGTGGCCATGCAAAAGAAATCGAGTTCCATACATAATGGCATCAAACGTACTTTTACAGGAATAAAGAATTTCATTGATATCCAAAACCGTTTTTGTTTTATTTAAAAAAAACTTTTGTAGCGCTCTTATTGAAAAACCCGATATATGTAATACAGGGAGCAATGATAACTTGTCCTACAGCAGCTATATGGAGGTAATCCTTCATCTGTCTTTTCAACACGAGGTTATTGGAAGCGCTGCAAATGAAGCTATCTATCCTATATGAACTTCCAAACGAAGTTAATTTCCAAAAAGTTTAACTACACATTCAGAGCAAATGCCATCAAGTAGTACACTGATGGATCGAGAAAAGAATGTGGCAGCTGGCAGGAATTTTTGGGCCTTGAACGAAACTTTTCATTGGAATGAGACAGTCAGCAAGCAATTTCCAAGTCGATGTAAATGCCGTAGAGAATATATCTAAAACATTGTCATGTCGTCAGATAGTCAAGCAGCGCTCAAAACACTGAGCTCTAAAATAGTGGGGAAATGTTTAGGCAGGCTTAATGAACTTGGCAAAAACAATAATGTCACGCTTGATTGGGTATCTGGACACGTTGATGTTTAGGAAAATGAAGAGACAGACTCCTTAGCAAAAATAGAAGCAAAGACCTTCTTAATGTGACTTGAGCCCTATTCGGTTTAGGAGAGAATGTGATTAAAAATATAAACAAAAGAGAAGAGAAGGCCAAAAGATAAACAATCTGGAAAGAGCTCTCCAAACGGAGGTAAACCCAATTCCTTCTTGGGAACTATAACCGTGAACGCTTCACGGACTGCACCAGGTAAGGTAGGAACAATCTCAGAATTGTAACGGTCTTCCTCACCAGCGGCCACTGTAAACTAAGAAGGCACATAAACAGATTAGGGCTAGTGAGTAGTGAGTAGCATTCATGTAATAAAGAAAAAAACACCTGGAACAATACCAGGTGTAAGAGAGTAATTTATATCCTCCCTGAGAATACCCCAAATACTAAAATTTCTCAGAGAAATAGGTTTAGAGGAACAGTTTTAAGATGAGTAAATTCATCCAGCCTTACATGGGGAAACAATAGATCTATAGGTCGCAGAGCAATAACCCCACAATATATTCATTCATTCAATTTCAAACCTTTTTCAATTTTAAACTATTTAGCTTCACACTTTTTCCTTGAATTGTATCCAAAATTTGGTAACAGAATTTAAGATACTATTAACGTTTCCTGATAGTGCTGCATCAGGTGAAGCTAGCTTCTCGAATATTATAAGCTTATAAAAACCTATCTTCGCTAAAAAAAGACCCAAGAGCTATTAACCGATCTTGCTACTGTTTCAATTGAAAAAGACACGCTTAATCGCCTTATAATTAGAAGAAGAATTCGCTACGAGATTTGCAAATATGAAAACATAAATGGCAATGGCTAGGATTTGATCCTTTACCCTTTAGCTTGACATTCATACGCACTTACTATTACAAGGAATAGTTAAAATTGTTTTATTATTATAAAGCATACAATTATATTTTTTTAACCCAAAAGCAAATAAATATGACTTAAACGCAAATACATGCATTTAAGCTAAAAGCAGACGAAATATAAAGTCTATTTACACGTAAACTAATAAACAAATAATTTTAACCCAAGCACAAATTTATTTAGGCTTAATAGAGTAATAATAAGTCAACAATACAGCTATGAATTTATAATGACTTTAGATTGTGATAGAGTAGTTCATATAAATTATCTCGTCTATCTCTGCTATCTTATTGCAGTGTGTTTTTTTAAACATTTATACATATTACATATGTATATGAAGGCTTTTAATACCATTTTTTAATGTACATGTGTGGATTTAAAAGGATTTAAGAGTATAATAACTAAAATGTAGGTCTATTTTAAATTTATAATATTTTAAAGTGGCCTCAGCAATTATGACAAACACATACTTGGTCAACTTATTCTAACATATCTTATTTTTTGACTTGCTAAATTCAAATTCAAAAACTGAATTATAATAATTCTTTATCAGTTGGGTAATATTAGGTGCAGTAAATAAAAAAAAAACTTTTTTCGATATAAAAGTGTCATCCAATAGGGAACTCTAAACTTTGACAGTTGGTAGCGGCCATATTTTTATTCTGTCAAATTGGTTGTCATCTATTAAGTCGTTTTCGCCAAGTCACCATGGACGGATAGAGTGTTCACCAACACGAGCAAATGATAAAATTGTTTTATCAAAATGGGTGTTCTGTTCGGGCAACGTTTCATCTTCAGTGATGAGGCCCATTTCTGGATGAATGGGTACGTCAACAAACAAAATTGTTGAATTTGGGACGATACGAATTCTCATGAATTCCCTATTAAGAAGAAATTCATGAGAAGAGTATTCAATGCATCCCGAAAAAGTAAGTTTTTACAGTTGTTTTGAGCTGGAGACGTTATCAGTCCATATTTCTTTGAGAACGACGACGTAGTTTATTTAATATGAAGCGTTTAATAAATTTATGAGTGCTACATTATGCTTCAAATACGTTCAGTCTTGTAGGTCCTTTAGGAGGAACAGAATGATATAAACAATATTTTCCTGATGGCAAAAATTCTTAACTCTAAGCTCAACTAAAACTTCTACATATTATAGAAATCCCTGAAGACTATTTTATTTCAGCTTTAAAATCGAAGTCACTGTTCATAAAAATAAAAACAAAACCAATCAACCACAACGCAAAGAAACAGTTAGATAATATCAATAGCAAAGAGACAAAGAGACAAAGCAAAGCAACAATAAAGAAATTACTATAAAATAAACGCTAGGGAATAAACCTTTTTCTTATAAAGCCAAACACACAAACAACGTACGAGTGACCTAAATTTAGGTCAATACCAGGAAGAGAAGATGCACAAAATGCATATACAAAAAAAAAAAAAAAAAAACAGCAAAGATATGTATGTAGTATATGCAGAATACCGATTGACTCACGCTTAGTACGCTAACACTCCTGTTAGAGTCTTCCTTACCCTCATTCCCTCGGGAAGCCATCCGACCATGCACCCAATGCCCATTACCATCGTCAACATGATCATTATCGTCATCGTTGGACTCTTGGGTTCTTGGTACGTGTTGGTACCATAATCATCGTCGTCGTCGTCAGTATAAAACCACACCAAGCTGGAACCAGTCCACCTCCTCCTTCAAGACACCGATGACTTTGGCTTTGGCTCGAACTATGGGAATGAGAACGGGAATGCAACTGGGAATGGTAATGGGAGTGCATCTCAAGTTGTTTTATATGCTCTTTGTATATGCGAATAGCGTTGCCCCTTTGAATTTTTGTTTTTGTCCCATGCAGATGGTTAATACATATAGCGGGTTCACATCCCCAGCAGGGGAGGTATCGGGTGTATGGGCGAGAGAGATTGATCCAAGCTAATTCCCGCACTGTCATTTTGGGGGCACATGCACAAATGCACATACACATGTTTGAAATTGAATGAACAAAATACGAAATTCTATACCCAAACGGCCAAACCAAAAAGCATTTCCTCATTGGTATTCCATAAAAAAAACCGATGATGGTCGAATGGATTTTACAATTTCTGCACTTTTTTCTTGCTCTTCAATTTATTGTCTTCCCTTGTAGGTACATACTTCGGTATCAAATAACTTTGCTGTGGCCTAGATTCTTTAGCTCTTAACGGTCCATTAAGAGGTTAAACAAAATTTATAACGACCCTCGAATCTTTACTGAGTCATGCGAGCTTGGCCCTGAAGCTATTAATTCTGTACATACATGTGTAGTGTATATCCAAAACTGATTCGCACAATTCTTTCTTTATTTATATGAATTCGATGTCGTTGGTTGTTGATCTTTTCCATTAGAATGGTGGATGAGTAATTATTTTGAGAGCTATAATAGCGGTAATTGTCTATACCTCAGCTATCTGACAACGTTTATGTGACCTAGATTCGAGACAGTTATTTTAAATTTTAAGATGTTTTTCATGGTTAAGATATTATATTATTACGTAGCATCAGATTTTTTCTTGGGTTTCATTTTTGTTCAATATTTTATAACTTCACTCGAAAATATCAGAGAAAGTAAGAATTAGCAGGACAGCCGTAAAACTCGGGGGGTAGATTACTTACATAAGTGGTTGTTGTTTCATTCAAACCTTCAATATTAATATTTTGGTGCAAAAGTTTGGCAGTCTAACTGCATTGAATTGAATTGAATTGAATTGAATTGAATTGAATTGAATTGAATTGAATTGAATTGAATTGAATTGAATTGAATTGAATTGAATTGAATTGAATTGAATTGAATTGAATTGAATTGAATTGAATTGAATTGAATTGAATTGAATTGAATTGAATTGAATTGAATTGAATTGAATTGAATTGAATTGAATTGAATTGAATTGAATTGAATTGAATTGAATTGAATTGAATTGAATTGAATTGAATTGAATTGAATTGAATTGAATTGAATTGAATTGAATTGAATTGAATTGAATTGAATTGAATTGAATTGAATTGAATTGAATTGAATTGAATTGAATTGAATTGAATTGAATTGAATTGAATTGAATTGAATTGAATTGAATTGAATTGAATTGAATTGAATTGAATTGAATTGAATTGAATTGAATTGAATTGAATTGAATTGAATTGAATTGAATTGAATTGAATTGAATTGAATTGAATTGAATTGAATTGAATTGAATTGAATTGAATTGAATTGAATTGAATTGAATTGAATTGAATTGAATTGAATTGAATTGAATTGAATTGAATTGAATTGAATTGAATTGAATTGAATTGAATTGAATTGAATTGAATTGAATTGAATTGAATTGAATTGAATTGAATTGAATTGAATTGAATTGAATTGAATTGAATTGAATTGAATTGAATTGAATTGAATTGAATTGAATTGAATTGAATTGAATTGAATTGAATTGAATTGAATTGAATTGAATTGAATTGAATTGAATTGAATTGAATTGAATTGAATTGAATTGAATTGAATTGAATTGAATTGAATTGAATTGAATTGAATTGAATTGAATTGAATTGAATTGAATTGAATTGAATTGAATTGAATTGAATTGAATTGAATTGAATTGAATTGAATTGAATTGAATTGAATTGAATTGAATTGAATTGAATTGAATTGAATTGAATTGAATTGAATTGAATTGAATTGAATTGAATTGAATTGAATTGAATTGAATTGAATTGAATTGAATTGAATTGAATTGAATTGAATTGAATTGAATTAAATTAAATTGAATTGAATTAAATTGAATTGAATTGAATTGAATTGAATTGAATTGAATTGAATTGAATTGAATTGAATTGAATTGAATTGAATTGAATTGAATTGAATTGAATTGAATTGAATTGAATTGAATTGAATTGAATTGAATTATTTTTCTTCAACTTCGAAAATGTATTGCTGAACATTTATAAATTTTGTCATAAATCGTGTTTGTTCTTGGTAAACTTTATCTATACATACATATTTGTATGTACATATGTATGTATAGATACTTTCTTTTTGATTCATAATTCTTTAAAACTACAACCCCGGACCTCTGTCTTATCGCTTATGCACGGGACTCGTGTTTCATAATCATAACTCATACTTAACAGGAGAAAAGAAGAACACTTTCATATTTGATTCCTCTACTGATGTAAAGTTTCAGTAAAAAAAGGTGTGAATCGACAAATTAAATTATAAATTCGTAGGTATGATTCCAACAATACACGCATTAAAGTTTAGGAAAATAGTTCTAACCGAATGCTTTTGTAAACGAATTCAGACTAATGGACAGAATTATTAGAGAATTTCCATTTTTCAATCTTTTCGGTCGTCATGATGAAATGATTATTTTAATCAAATTTCTTAAACTCGGTTGCTTTTATTTTTCAACCGTGAATCAAAACGTTCAATGCATCATTAAAATTTTCAAAGCATTCCTTTTTATCTTCATATTGTTTTGTTTTTTTTTGTCTTGACTTAACATAATTGACACGTTTAAAATTCTTCCGGATTCATCAAACCAAGCAAACCTACAAACAACAAAAGATAAAAATAAAATGTGCATATTGGAAGGTAGGTATGTACATATCTACCTACTTTTTGAAATAATCCAAACAAAACTTAACACCATCAGAATAAGCCATTCAAATCCCCTGCGGTTTGTCATCGAAAGACACACCAAAATAAAATATAAAAATCAATTCCAAGACACTCCAACTTGAGCTCTGAGTACCTAAACTCGTACTTGAGGCTTAACCGCTGCCGCTCAGATCTTAATCCATGCATTCGCGCTTCACAAGATACCTACAAAAAAAAGAAGAAATCAACGAATCCCACTATAAACAAATGCTCGAACATAACCACCATCACACTATCGGGCATAAAAGTCTCTAAGATGGAACCATTGGTGGTGGTAGCAAGGCGGTGGGAATGGGTGGCAAAGCGAGGACCATGATGATGGTGCGGTAATCGGGCTGTCCGGGGCGGTTGGAAGCAACAGCAGCAGTCAACCTAAGAAATAAAACTGGCATGCACCCATACAGAGCATGACTTATGTTTCTCGTATACAGCATAGACCAGCAACAACAACAAAAACAACAACAACACCACCAAACAAGAAGTATAAATGTGTAAAAATAACCTCAACTAAGTTCACTGGGGCGAGGTTGAATGAACTCGATGCGATGTGATTTTTTTTTATTTTATATCCCCACAGATTACACTTTACATTTACACACACCTCCCAATTGCCCTCTTAAGCTTTGCAAGTAAATTCTCTTCATTATTCTCTTGATCTTGAAAGTTTCTCCCACCGATCGAAGAGTAAATATTATTGAGAGCAGAATTATTTAAGGGAGTATAATAAATGCAGTAAGTTTAAGCTTAGCTGATGATAAGAGCAGGTGGAGCATTATTATACTACTAACATAAAAGTGGCGCTCGCAGGGAGAGTTCACTTACCTCAAATCCAAAATGAAAAGAGACATTAAAGGGTAATCTTTATCTCACCACGTGGGCTCATATTTATATCATTGATAATGACATAAGAGAGGATATTCCATCTCTTTTCATAAGAGAAAAACCTTTTTTATCAAACAAACAAACGCTTGCAAAGTTATCATTCCAGCTTTGAAATTCGTGACGAAATGCACGATCAATTTCTTTTTTGTTGGCTTCAAATGAACTTGTTAAAAATGAAGGCTTTGCCGTATTTTATGCCTGCCAAAGCTAAGCTCAATGATTCATTTGGAATTTATGATTTAAATTCAGTCCTTATACCAAATTCTTACCACCACCCAAGAGATACGGAAATACAACAAAGTTATGCACGAAACTTACATAACCAGCTTTGGTATAGATAGATATATGTACCTATGGTGTTTTTTTTTGTGTGATGTCTGTATTGAGCCTCCCCACACGAACGAAACCAACAAACACGAATGGGGTCAACACGTGGAACTTTAAGGTCTTTGAACTTCTTTGTCCAGCCAAAAGAAGTCTTAAAATGCCGTGAGCAGACGAAGCTTTTTTATACCTACACCGGATGATTTGTAGCTCGATTGATGGTAGGTATTCTTTTTCTATTGTGATGTCATTGTGAATGTTGAAAAAAAGGAATTTTTTTTGTTTGAATTGTTGAATGCAAATTAAGTTTGAATCTAAAAATAATGGGACATGCATATAAGACGTGTTGGACTATAAATGCGGACTTTGAACTTTTAATTTAAAGTCACAAATAACTTGAGAGGTAAGTTATATGGGATGTTAGGAATTGATATTGAGGTTTCAATAGAGAATAGAAAAGTTACGACCTATAAGCTTTTTTCGTTAAAAAGTTCGTTGGGAGAAGTTAAATGGGTGTTGAACCTGTGAAACATTGGTTAGTGATGGGTTTAGACTTGCATGGACGTTCAGCTGCGATTTTGATAAAAACATGCTAAACGAAAACTTTGTTACGATATCTTCATAAGGCTAGATGTATCGTTAAGACCAATCCAGTGCATCTCCATTACCAGCGTAAAGCTCGTTAAGCTTGCATACGTTTTGGAGTCTATCCTGTCAATCAAATAAAAATCGTAGAAATGCAGCCATCGTTCTCCAAATTCTTTTGTCTACCCGTCTGCCTTAGGTACTCAAAGCATATTTTTGAATTTATGATCACATATTTCTACTAAGTATCATCTAAAATCTCTGTAGTTGAAGAATTAATAGGCCGATTGTTGTGTAACAATGGCGGATCCACGTGGAGGGGTTTTGGATCCATGAGCATTTAAACCAAATATTTTTATATAAGTTTATTTATATGTCAAATATTTATTTCTCTTCGAGCTATGTTTGGCCTACGTTTCACCTATACTTAATTCTAAAAAATCCATCTTTTAAAATTTTTTTTTTGAAATGTCTTTATGTGTAATGAACAATGAACATGTATACATCAAAAACTTACCTTCAAAAATGTACCTTCTGTTTCATTTTCTTTTCTGGGTTGCAACCTGGGTCAAGGCAAATAAAATACGAACGTAATTTTTCCTCTTCATGTTGTTGCCAGAAAAATCACTTTTTTTGTATTAATAAAACAACTCAACTTCAATTAAGAACAGAGTAAAATAAATTGACTCACATAAAAACAATACCTATATAAACAATGAACAGTGAACAATGACAAGCCACATGCAAAAGCCATGAAACATTAATATTTTGTCTAAAAAAATGCTCCGAACATTATTTGCTTTCGAAAAACGAAGTGCAGACTTTTGCATGTACAGTTTGAAACAATAGTTTAGATTGTGTGTGTGAACTGCGTATTGCTCAGTAAAAATCCGCGCCAAAATTTGTCTTGGGAAAAAAATTGTATAACAAATAAAATTTTTCCAGAAATGCATAGGTACTAGGCTTAATTGGTTATGAAGTGATTCCCCATAGAGGGAAAATCGAAATGTTGTTTTAACTCTAAAAATAAGGGCAACTGGCAACTTGGTTATCTAAAAAATTAATCTTTGATGAAAAGTGTATTTTGTAGAGGCGGAAACCTTTAAATTGGCAACACTGTTTCTGTGACTGTGGTTTGGCATTTTGTTATGAATAGACTGACGCCACCGCACCGTAGCAACGTTTGCAAATTTTTAAAAATAATATGGCACAATTCGAGAAAATCATTGGCTATTACTTACATTTTATGGTCCTTATAATAAAGCACACTTCTAGTTAAATAAAATAAGGGTGGCCAGAAATGATTTGATGAAAGTATTTATCGAAATTTCAAATCCCAGACTTTCCTGGACAAATTTAGATTAAAAAAGAGTACAAAACTAAAATAAAAATATACACAATATTTTTTCATTTACAGAAAATAGTTTACAGAATATTATTATTATTGAAAAAGTCAAAATAAATCAACTAATAAAGCCCAAAGATGGGGATCGATATCCAAAACGAAATTAAATAATTATAATTAAAAATAAAATAAAAACTATTTTCAAAATAGCTTTTTACGGCCTTTAGTCCACAAAAATTTAGGCGTTTCGTCCCGGCGATCTCACTTGGACTCATCAGTTGACTAGTGAGGACCTTGTCAATACGCAATTTTTGTTAAGTTCAGTCCATCTAACATAGATTTCATGACGAATATCTAGTGTGAACTATATCCAACTATTTTGAATTTAATTTTTCTTATATTATATAAAAAAAAATAAAAAAATATAAATGAAAACATGCAAAAAAGTTACGGGAAAAGGTTAAATATAACAGCTGTTTTCACTCAGTCAGTGGCGTAGCTAATAGGAAAGGGTTCAAGGATGCCACATACTAACTGCTCATGAACTAAGTGCGGGAGCATTTTTTTTAACGACAATGAAAATATACTGAAGTTTCATAAATAATTTTTGTATGATGACATATATTCGGAATAAACGCTATGAAACATGTTTTGTAGGTATTGATTTTTTATGTTATTTTCATAAAGAGTGTAGATTTAAATTTACTTATTTTGGCCAAAATATTGTGTTCTTTTGAATTATTAAGAACCTTTTATTAAATAAAATAGACAGTATTTCTTTTACATTCATAAATCACTATTCCAATTCGAATTTTATTTTTTATCTCTACACCTTCAAAAATTTGTCTTGAGAAAAAAAAAGGTAGAGATAAAATTTAGTTTAGCTCGATATGTGTACTAGGCTTAAGCTTGTAAAATTGAAAGTTAAAATAAATTAAATTTATCCAGCAAATAAATATCAGAAAACATTCACGCATACATAAGTACCGCAAATCCAGCTGACATATTGACATAAAGTTTATATTGACAGCTAAAAAACTCGCAGTTTTTCACATAAAGTAAAGTAAATGAATAAAAGCTAAAAATCATGTTGTGCGTGTTATTCACATAAGAAAGTACGAAATGATCTGAATTTTTGTAAATTTCCTTCCCCGCAATTTTTTTACGTTGTTTTAATATTTTTACACAATTTATTTTAAGCTCTTCTTCAAAATTTGAGAGTTTGTAAACGAAGTTAAGGGTCGGAACTATTAATGTCATAAAATTATCTGTCAAATAAATTTCAATTTCATTGATATTAGGCGAGCTTTTTTTTGCAAGGCCGGGAGAATTGGATGCAGAAAAACGACATCGGTGCTAAACATCATGTTAAATCCAACTACAAGTAATATTATGCAGAATAAGCTAAACCCAGAGAACTCTCCGGGCTTAACTTAAGCGACCAAAAAAACTGTGCTATTGGCGTGAATTATGTATATACTACATACTTGTTATGGATAGTTTGTACGATAACTCCATTTTGTTTCTATGATAGTGTCGCTAATCTCCGTGGTCGTTTTTTCGTCCGATTTTTTTCGGGTTTGTAATTTTTTTTTTGGAATCTGGGAAATTACTTCAATTGGGAAAAAAGCTTACATTAAGTACGAAATAATTTAAAATTTTGAAAGTGAAGTTATGTTCCATTTTATAAACTTTTTTGTGGGAAACTATTTCACAAGTGACAGTCACGAAGTTATTTCGTATTTCAAGTAAAAAACTGAATCTGATGGTCTGGTCAGGTCCGAGATAAAAACAATAAATTTTCTAAAGTTAAAAATTCAATTCTCATTTCTCAAAATTTCAAAACAATTTCTTTATATGATATCGATTACATATTTTTTTTATAAATTAAAGGTTAGTAATAATTGGTTGTATGTTATAACGCGTTTTTATACCTAAGTAGTATATATATCATTAAATATTTGTCTGTTATTATAAGAACCATCGTGTAGATCGTGTGGCATTGCATGAGTTCCAATTCGAATAATTTAACAATCTAAGTGCAAAAAAAAAAAAAAACAATTATTTTAATGGGAAGTTAACTAAATGTATCTCACACTGCATCAATTTGTGGTCTTTGCTGCCTCCAACCTATGCCAATGAAATCGGTGTTCTTCCTTGATGCGCATCAAAATGATGCACACAATGACTATGTATGAATATACGAAGTCGAATCCGATGCCGATGTCAATGACGATGACGGCGATATGGTGACTACGAAGACGGCAACTACGACGGTGACAGCGAAGAGTTTAACAAAGTCACTTCCATTTCAAATTCAAACCTTCATACCGCCCCCTGCTCCACAATCAAAATGATAATAAATTTCATTTCCGTGCCACAGACAACCACGACTCTAGAGAAGAGGATGTTTGGTTGGTATTTGCGACTCGCGTGTCAAGCCTGGCATTCGAATTATACGAGAGTAGGTATATATACAAGTTTATATATACCTACTTTTTGCTTCTTGCCGGCTTATCTTGTCTTATTTTCCATTTTTATTGTTTGTTATTATTGTTGCTAGCTATAGCCACTGCCACCACCGGGAAGCCGCTTTCACTTTCGATGAAATTAATACCCCGTCTTGGGGTTAAAAACCTCAACTTGAGTTTTTTTTTTTATTTTTTACAAAAAATTACCTCTTTAGAGTGTGGCATCGGACTCGGTCGCCCGCCACAGGAGTTATGTGTCTCTCTTTAATAGTAGCTTGCTTGCAAACACGACAGGGATTTTGTTTTTTTTTTTTTTTAATTTAAAATGGGGGATTTTTCCAGCATTTTCTTTACTTTTCAAGAAATTCAATTTTTATTTTATTAGGAAAAACAAAACATATGATCATTTTATAATAGAACAAAATTCCAAGGCGTTATTTTACCATCAGAGACAAGATTTGTTCTAAGAATGTATATTTGTATATTTGTAAGGTATACATATTTGTAAAAAAAAGTGGTACCTACTTGAATCAGGGGGCCTTCGATGCTTACCAGGGACCTACAATTGGATCAAACAGCTTAAAGCTGTCGAAATAATGTTGTCATTTTGTTTATATAGCTAAGCTAATTTTAAACATATTTACCTATATGTTGTCTCAGCAACTATTTCCTTAGGAGCCAAATATTAAGAGCGCGGCCTTACATCAGCCAAATACCTAAAAGCTGTCGAAATAGTATAAAAATGTATGCCTTTTAATTTTAGACAGGTTTTTTGGCTAGGCATGGAACATCCCTATTAATAAAAAATACCTAAAGACTCTCCCAAACCAACAGGAAACATTCGGAACGACGACGACTAAACTTTTACCTGTCAAAATTTATTTACAGAGCGATAAATGGAAGTACCCACAGTAAACCGATGATGCGATTTAGCGAAAAATTTCATATTTGTACCTAAAACAATTTTGACAGACGAAAATTTAATCGTCGTTCCAAATGTTACGCGTTGGTTTTGAAGAGCCTTAACTCACCTCTTATGTACGAGTTAACTAAGAAAAGGAATAGTAGTTATCTCGTGAGTTTAAATATCCTATAAATTAAAAGAAAATGATGGTTGAATAGCAAACTGACGTTTATTGAAAATTCCTTTAAGAAAATCTACTAAAAAATATAGAAAATTCCTTGAGTACCTACATTGAAATGCAATCTTGCATGTATTTTCTATAAGATAAGATTTTGTTTGCATTGTTAAAGGGGGGAGGGGTCAGTTTGAGTTTATTCTTTCAGATAAATTATTATGCTCAGTCAAATATTTGTAACCACCAACATAACAGCCATACTGGTGAAATTCCTTTAAATATAATTTAGATTATCAAGTTTGCATTTCCTCTTGATGGTGAATAGAAGAGTGAGGTGGAAAATTTGCTTAGCTAGTTAGCGCCGGAGCTGAGTAGGTACATACATATATATAGCTTTCTACTTCGTTAAGTTAGCAATAAGACAACAAAAATATAGGAAGCCAAGTTTTGTCTTCCTAGCGTGCATTTAAGCCATCATCACTCTCGACGCGTTCGGTTTATGAGCCAAACGATTTGTTCCCGGTCGTCGTTATAGTTCGAGTTTAATACCTATACAAAAAAAAACTCGGTTAAGAGCAGCCAGTACAATAGTTGAAGCTGCTCTTAGAAAAACATCAGGAGAGACATAAATAGGTGTACCTACCTATAGTTGTTGATATCAAAAGGAGCTGAAGAACTTGACACTTAGTTGTTTTTGGGTGGTTTAGAAGTATGTAGGTACACTATACATACATATCTAACATAAGTTGCTAAATATCATTATACTGCTTTAGATAGACTGGTTCCTGCATGAAGATACATGACTTTGTATAATATAAAATGCAGTTGTTTCAATGATAAATATCATCATTATCATAATAATAATGATAAAATGGACCTGCCAGTGCGAACACATAGAACTGTCATTGTCTCAAATTAGCGGAAGTTATCATTAAGATGCAAGAGCTCTTTTGCTCTTGATTGAAGGGAAGTATCAATTGAAGAGACTACTAACTCGGAGATACTGCTTTGTTGTGCGACTGCGAGTGTTTAGCAAATTTAATTAGAGATGACCCTTCTGGCTTCTGCTGGTGAGATTTGTTATTTTTTTACGGATTTCGTAAAATAAAATTGAATGGGAAGTCTTTTAATTAATTGCAATTAAAAGGGATTATGTGTTGGCGGCCACAAAATCTTCATATAAATACACATGTGTTTACAGATAACGTTTACGAGTAGGTATATGGAGGGAAGTGAATATTTATTTTAAGTCATTGTAATGTAAATTTTGAGTAAAATAAAAGAGATTTAAAATTTAATTATTTTACCGAGTAGGTACATTAATTGTACAAAAAAGAAAATGAACCGTCGAACCATCATAACTCAGAATAATTTACTTATTTAATGAAGCCTTTACTACCGACTATTTGCTTGATAACAAAGTCTTAGAATGATGTAGGAAAATAAATGTGTGCGATAATAAGGTTCGAGCAGAATCGGACCGTTCTCCGAAAAACGATATTTTTTTTTTCAATAAAACAATAAATCAGGAAAAAAATTAGAATATTGTGCGATAGTACATCGATGAAACAGAAGCCTCTTATAAAGTTTGGCACACTTACAACATAAAAGAACACCAAAATTAAGGATATTGAACTAACGATAATTACGTATAACCAAAGAATATAAATTTACCTTTATATAAAATTAACTTTATATTCTTTGGTGTAACGTTACCATAGCTATCATTTGCTTGATATAATGAAAGCCAAAGGGTTATCCAATTCGTGATCCGGATTTGACATCCTTGTTTCAATCGCATTATATAGGTAAAATCTCATTGTTTACCTCAGGTTTGTCATTTAAAATTTACGGAAGGTGTTATATCTGTGGAAACTTACTACGTAGGTTATATTCGTATTTTGGGAGCAGATTACCCAGGCATACAACATTAAAAAAAAAAAAAGTTTGGTGCCGGCATAAATGACTTCATTTTTTGTTGTCCACAATGTCACTGAATACGAACAACGGTATTTTCAATATAAAATTACGTACAGTTTGTTTTAAACCCTCGCCTACATTTTGTTTGTATATGTGGTCGAGTTTTCTAGTAATATAGGTCATTTCATCTATTTTATATGATTTAAGTTAAAGTTTTCGATGTGTCTTCTTCAAAGAGTAGATTCCTAAATGATCCGAACTCGTTTTATTATATTTGAGGTGAATTCACAGTGACAAAACTTCAAAAGCCTAATACACAACGGAAATAAGTATGGTACCTACTGTTCCACTAGTCCATTTCAGGAAGATAAAGAAGGAATATCAACACTGTCTTTCTTGTTTTAGAATATCTGAAATACCATGATCATCAGTGGATAATAAATATGTGTGGATTTGAAAATAGTTAGGTTAAATTTTTACATTTCCAAAAAGCAACCGCTGCGCTGGATCAAGAAAGATTTGTCCGTGAGGGAATTTTTAATTACTGGAAAACACAGCGTCTTAAACCTACCTCTACTCTAGTTTCGAGAGAAAAAAAAAAGTTTTAACCTTAATTAGCGATATGTTAAAGCATTAGATTAAACTGACTCTCATTTCATGTATAATATTGTATATTATATAAAAAATATTTGATGGACTACAGACAAGAATTTTGATAAAAGACGATGAATTCGTACATACAATTAATTATTTAGGATGTCATGAGTCCGTAAATTATTAAAACATCTATAGTGTTGGATTTGCCGGAGAAATTTTTAAAAGTATGAGGATTAAAGCTAAATACCTCAACAGTCATTTGGAAAGATTTCCCGAAAATCTTGGATCATATAGCGAAGAACAAAAAAACGGTTTCAAAAGAGCTTATAAGTCATGAGCGAGCGAATCCAAGATTTGTTTCCTAATAGTTTTGACAGCAAAACTAAGAAATTTAGCTGAGGAATCCTGTTCATGTAACTCCAAGATCTCATTTTCCTGAACACGCCTAATATTCGTTCATCTAAGAGTAATATAGAAAAAACTGTAAAAAAAAATTCGAGGACACTGTCCTCTCTGTTATCGAAATTCGATTTTTACTATTCTCAAGAAAACAACAAAAACTATAAAAAGCTTACCAGAAAGCTTTTTTTAGCACAGACTTTTTAAATGTTAAATTTGATGAATTTTTAAATTTTTTTTTAAATACATAAATATTTAGACGATTAAGTACGATGTTAAAGCTTTTCTAGAATGATGTTAGGACTAAAACAATATTTTTTAAATTTTAAACGTCGTGTTAGACATGATGCTAATCTTTTTAACATTTTATTAAAGTTAAAATAATCGAATGTCTATTTTGAAATTTTAGTATCGTACTAACTACGAATGTCATGTAAAAATAGTTTGTTTGTTTATTCGTTTGCACGAACTGTCACTTTTTAATGCGTGTTCAGATGAAGTTTATTAAGAAAATAAATTTTATATGATACTAGTTAAAAAAATGTTTAGAATTAAGAAGTATAGAGATTCAAAGTTAGTAAATTGTTAAATAGTATCATGCTAATACCTCAACATCAAGATGTTTAAAATTTTGCGCCAATTTTTTTTTTAAATGAAAGTGTAACAAAAAATAGTTTTCCTATTTTTTTTAATTTTTGACAATAATTATGGTTTTCGAAAAGAAAATCCTTAAGTCAAGATAAGATTTTTGCCTATAGTTTTTGAAGAGGAACATTCTTAGTCGACTTAAGATAAAATACAAATTTTAAAGTGAAAATAAATGAGCCATAAGATAAAATTTCATTATTTCATTACTTTTTATGTCAAAAAAATACAATTCTTCACTAAAATCATATTTTAGTTTAAAATTTTTGTTAAAAGGTTCTTAAGAATATGGACAGTAGTTCGAAGCCACAGTTTCACGGGCTATGTTGTGTGCCGTCAGGGCTGGACCAACCACATGTGCAAGATGTGCAAATGCATAGGGCCCACAATTCTGGGGGCACATTACCAGGAGCAAGAAAATGTAATCTGATATTGCGCAAACAAATATGTAAGTACTGCCATTTGCCACAAAACTTGTTCAAATAATGCCAAAATAACATCCATTACAACTGTGCTAAGTTATTTCTTGAACACTAACTTACCTTATTTTCATTGTTGCATTCAAGGAGAATTTAACTTAAAATATTGTAAAATTAAAGATCCCACTAGACCTATGCAAGTTCAATCTTACCTACCTAATCTCAAAATATTCCACCCTGCTTGTTCAAAAGAAAAAAAAGAAAAAATCTCAACACAAAAAAGATTCGACGCCACCTCATCTGTGCAACTTACTCTTAGAAATCATGTCAGCTAGAACGTTTAGTTTTTGTATTATACACCTTTACCTGTGTATGTATGTAATTATGTGTGTATGTATGTATGTATGTATGTAACGGGTGGTTAAATTTTAAGGGCCGATGTTGAATGGCATAGAACCTCAATTATGCCTCAGCGTCATTGAAAATTTTGACCATCGGATGGAGGTGTGCGGCCGAGGTCGCTGCGGCCATTTGGCCGATATTTTGTTCCATACATAATTGAACCATACCAATATTATCATAATAAAAAGAAATGACAATAATTTCCTAAATAATTTGTGCTTTATTCAAAATCAACATCGGCCCTTAAAATTTAACCACCCTTTATGTATGTATGTATGCATGTGTGCAAATATAAAAAAGGGGCGCTTTCTACAAATCTTGCACAGGGCGCAAATTTGGCTGTGACCGGCCCTGTGTGCCGTTGCTTGGAACTAAATGATGTCGAGATTATGAGCTTGAATTTCAGAAGTAATGTGAACTACTGACGATTCCATCAGCCCATATCCTACACTCAACCAATTTTGTCCGGATATTAAAGCAGCTCTGAATTTCTTCGGCTTGCCCCCAAGCTCAAATACTATTGTAAATAATAGTTCTTTTCTTTTTATTTTCATTTTTGAAAACAATTTCTTCTACATGAATCAATAATCACCTATTTTTACATTATGTTATAGCATTTGCACTTAATGTTACAATTGGCACTTAAATTTGGTTATTTTTTATTAAATATTTATTTATTAAATGTATAATCATACAAAACTAATGTTTATCTAATATTAAAACTAATTATTGTTTTTGTAGGGTAGGTAAGGAACCTACATTAGGTAAGCACAATATTATGTTTAATGATTTCTGTTATCAAATATGCAGACGGGTGACAAAATTTTCTGATTTACCTATGTTTATCTACTTTATGTAACAGCTATAGGCTGTAAGTCATAAGCTAAGTAGTTTGTTTAAAATGGGCTCAGTATAGGTATGTACATAAATTGACATAGTTTTTTATCCATAAACAAAATTAATAAAATAAAAGGAATGTTTCAAAGAAATACATGGTCAATTTTAAAATATGTAATTCAGTTATCCCATACAAAAAAAAAGTGCAAGTGCAAGAAGTGAAACAAGTAATCAAATCGCCCGCGCCCACGGAATTTTATTAAATGATTCATTATTTGCAAATTTTCTTTTTAAAGATATTAGTACGTTTTCCCATATATTTACATACATACATATCCATAGAAGCCGTCATCAACAGCATTCACAATTCACGTATAAATATATTTTTTTTTCTAAATTTGAAGTTCATACATCCTCTTATTACGGAATAATTTAACAAGAGGACTTTTTAAAATGCGAATAACTTAAAGCTTATCGAGTATAGACTTATGATTTATTATTTTCAAATAAAAAGAGCAGCGGATAAGTTGCCATCTGAATTCACTTGTTAGCAAATGCAATGGCTGTAGGTTCCTTTTCTTAGTGCTTTCGTGTATCCGTTGCGACTCTTTTTTGTTAATTCCCTTATTTTTTAAGTAAGCACTTGTTTTACGCTCGGATAATTTTCTGGCATTATAATTTAAATATGATTTCTGGCATATGACCGCCACGGCTGGCTCGGACGTAGTCTAATCTGGAGGTCCAATTTTTGATGACTTTTTCCAACATTTGTGGCCGTATATCGGCAATAACGCGGCGAATGTTGTCCTCCAAGTGGTCAATCGTTTCGGGCTCATCGTCGTAGACTAGCGACTTCACATATCCCCACAGAAAATAGTCAAGTGGCCTTAAATCCCACGATCTTTGAGGCCAATTCACGGGTCCGTAACGTGAAACTATGCGGTTACCAAAGGTTTCCTTCAATAAATCAATTGTGGCACGAGCTGTGTTACATGTTGCGCCGTCTTGTTGAAACCACAGCTCCTGCACATCATGGTTGTTCAATTGATGAAGTTCATAATAATAAGTCAGTAATCATGGCTCTATAGCGGTCACCATTGACTGTAACGTTCTGTCCAGCATCGTTTTTAAAGAAGTACGGACCAATTATTCCACCAACACATAAAGCACACCAAACAGTCAGTTTTTGTGGATGTAACGGTGTCTCAACATACACTTGAGGATTATCATCACTCCAAATACGGCAGTTTTGTTTATTGACGTATCTATTCAACCAAAAGTGAGCTTCATCGCTAAACAAAATTAGCTTATGAAAATTAGGATAAACGGCAATCTTGTTTTAAACCCATTTACCGAATCTACGCCTTGCTAAGTGATCCTGTGGCTTCAATTCTTGAAATGCCAAACTAAACAAAAAATAAATAACTCGACAGCTTACAAAATGGCCGCCAGTTAAAATAGTGTTGCCAACTTAAAGTTAAATACCTCTAAAAAAAAACACCCGTTATTACAGTCATTACAGATACAGAAAAAGACGGATATAAGAAAGTCTCACGCTTATAAGACAGACTCACATTCCACAACACACAGCACATTCCGATAACGATACGTTTTAAATTTAAACTTCATATAAGAAAAACACTGATATAAAAACCTATTCTGATACAATATCTTATTAACTATACAAGAAAAATAAAAGATTAAGTATAACAAATTGCCCCGTCTAACTTTCACAAAATTTTTGAACCCACCCTTATTGAATTGTGAAAGAATTGACATATTGAGTGTGAAGCCTGATGCGACGAGGGAACGAGACGAGAGCGTGACGTAAAGTCGTCGCAGTTGTCAAACCAATTTCAATCAATGAAAATATACCAGAATATACACAATAAAGCGCGTCTCGTCGTCACGCCACGCAAAGAGTTCTATAAATTCAAAAAAAGACACGACGAGAAGACGAATTTCTTCATTTGACAAATAGGTGACAGAGAAAGAAAACAAAAATACAGAAGACCTCAACTCCTCAACTGGAATAGCGTATGTTCCTCCTATCTTTTAATTTACAATTAATTCAATTAAATATAAAAAACAAAAATGAAGAAACATAAAAAGGGTTTTCTTTTACGACTTGTTATTTTCTTTTCTCATTATTCTGTTCAAAATATTTTTTTAAAATAAAACAAACAAACAAAACAAATAAATTTACGCTGTCAAAAAAAACTCGTTAAGAAAAAGTCGCATTATGATTGTGGAACGATGATATAACGAGAAAAAAATGACAGCGTTTCACGTCATGCTCTCGTTTCGTTTCCTCATCGTAATGTGAATCCGGCTTGAGCGAGAAAGAAAAAAACCCCACATATACATATTCCTCATTGTCTTTTTGCAACTGTTGTTAGCCAAATTTAGTTAAGACTGCTTTTAGACGACTGCAATTTTTGACGGGATTTCTATTTTGAGTTTCTTTCAGATTGCAACATCCATTTAAACGCTACAAATTTTAATAGCTGCATTTTTTGTTAAATGAGAAATAAACATCTTTTCACCCTCTTTACTCCGCTTATGTCTCAAACAATAGGAAGAAGCACAAAAAAGAAAGAGCGATAACTCTGCAATTATTTCAACCTCTGCAACTTTGTTTACTCCGGCCACCTCATACGTCCCCCGCCAACGTTTTTAAAATCACAGGGGGTAATTGCATTAAAAATGTCTTAAAAAAAAAAGAAATAATATTATAAATACGTATCTAATTTTCTGTCTTTATATAATTTTTTTATTTATAACTTTATACATTAGACCTTACGTCAGATCCAGTAGCTCTGATATTTTGCGCGATTTTGTCGCGCTTTTTTCAGTTATTGGCGATTTTAACCCAAAAGGACAAGTTTTTAACTTCTGTCTACGATTTTAAACTGACTAAATTTTCTTTAATTTGATCTAAAATATATATCCCGAGACTCAATAGTTTCCAAGATACAGATTCTTAGAATATACTTAATAAAAAACAGTTAAATAACAAATTTATGCTCTTTGGCATGTGATGCTTCAAAATACTACAGCGTATATAGGCTGGCTCAAAAGAAGAAAAACATCGTATGATGAGATGGGGTGTCTACCAATTCCCGTTAGGGTGGGAGAGACAATTTTCTAAAAAAAAAATTATCAAAATAAAAAAAGTACCATACAAAAATAACGGCACCAGCCTGATATCCATTCCTGAATTTTCCGTTTAAATCGTAGAACAAGGTTAAAATCGAAAACTAGTCCTTTAGGTTTAAAATCGCCAATAACTGAAAAATCTCGTTTAAATATTTAACATTTTGCGTTCGGCACTCGAGGTCGAAAACTTGGTTTTATTAGGCCAACGAACGTCATAAACAACACAGCAAAGAATCAGAACTACCGAATCTGACGCAAGGTTTTGTCCTATGAGACAACAAAACTACTGGACTAAAAGGAATTCTTTGGTATTTTTATCTTTCTTATATCCGTCATCTGCTTATTATTGTGTTATTTAGAATAAGTCTGGTAAATGTTTAGGGCCAGTTTCACAGTTGCACACTTACCAAAATTACTGCCACTTAAGATTTCCATTTTGGCACTTTCAGCACAGTTTTAGGTCTGATTAAGTGACACTTAAACTGCCAATACAAGAGACTTAAGTGTGCCACTTACTACAACTGTGGAACTGGGCCTTATAATTCTGGTAAATGGTTAGCACTCTTTTCTTCTCCGAATTGTACTCGCTTTCTTACGGATTGCCCTGGGCTTTGAAGAACTAATTCAGCCTCGAGAAAAAAGAATCATAATCTTAAGAACATCAAAGGAAATCTATGTATATACCCAAGTTCTTCAAATTCATTGTCTTAAATTATTGAAGTCATTGGAATAAACCGCAGACAATTAAAGCCCTCAATGTCAATATAACGTACAGCACCCAGAAAATCCAACAAGATTTATGCGACATATAAATAGTTGTCGCAAATTAGAGCTTCCCAACACGTGCCACCAAGCAAAGCTGCGGCTGCCGGACATTTGAATAACTTTATATTATACATGATTAATGCTATAAAATACTCTTTTAAATTAAATACTAAGAAATAAGAAGATATCTCAAGCACAACGTGTTTTATTTTTACATATTATTTAAATTCAATTATGCAATATATAAATTTATTATTTATTTTTCTTACGTTAAGATGCTTCGAAAAACTTCCAGTCCCATAATTCCACTTTCTGCAAACTGTATGAACAATGCATTGCCTGCAGCCTTACAAATTTGAATTGCAGCATCAGTACCTTGAGCTCCTGCTCCAGCTCGAATTCCAATTAAAGCTGTTTCCTCAGCAAGTTTTAAATCATCATAAGTTGAATATCTTCCAATTATAACGTCTACCATAGATGGAATAAATCCATCGATTGTTATTTCACCAGCAATTTGTCGAGCTGCCCCAAATCCTAGAAATCCCATTGAAGAACCATGTGTCACCTCGGCTTTGGCTATTTCTATTCCCTTATGAACAGCGGCAATTGCAGCTTCTATGTCGTAACTTGCAAGTTTCCCAGCTTCTTTTAAAGCCCTTTTTGCCACGGTTATTGCATCTGCAGTTTCCAAAATTGTAGATTCTAGCGCCTGAATCATGATATTAGCAGCATCTTTTATATTTTGATTAGTGAAGACACTCAACATAGATTTTAAACCATTATTAAGGCTTTCAATTGCAGTTAAAGCATCTGGATCATCAGTAGAAACTTTCGTTTTCAAACTATCTATAATCCCTGCGACGCAATCCATCTGGTTAAGAAGATTCGGATCAGGATTCATAAAGCTTTCCAATATATACTTTGCACCATTATAGTGACGGTTGAAGGCTGCTGATCCACCAATAGCAACAGTTTCACGAGCAGCTTTAAATCCATCTACAGCTGCAATTCCGCCCGCTTCTATTCCTTTTGTTGTCAATTGTTCAGCTATTTTTAAAGATCCAAAAATCGAATTACCTGCATTTTGCATAGAACTCATGGCATTTTTTAATCCTCTTTGATTGGAACCGCAAGATAAAGCTAACGCAGATCCAAATATATCTTCAATTGGAATACCGCAAGTCATGATAAAATCTGTAATAGATTTCATCGAATTTTTTACAAGTTCAGTTGCAGCTTTAGGATCTTGGGCTGCCAAATTCTTTGCTATATCAAAAGCGTTGTTTGCTAATCGTTCAGCTTTTGAAACAGTTCTTACAGCAGTTAGAATAGGATCCATAGTTAAATTTATTGCCCTTTGAGAGTCACCATTTATTTGTAGTTTTGAAGCCTCTCTTCGAATAGCTTGAATTGTAGCTTTGGCAGCTTTGCTATCTTTATCTGAGCTTGACATGATGATTTCTTCTTGCATTGTCTGATATTTTTGACTGGTCACAAGTTTTTCGACTTCAGCCATTTCAGCCAAATGTGAATATTTTGCTGCGTCCAAATTTTCCGCAAAAATAAATATAACGACTACAAAAACCAGAGCCCCATAATATGAATATATTTTCATTTTAAAAAAATTTACGCTAGCAAAGGTACGAGACTGAAAAGACAACTTGAAGAGAATTAACGAAAATTTAATAATGCGCACACCTTTTATATAGGAGTTCATCAGAATTAAGGAAATTAATTTCATAAAAGGGTTGCACGAAGTGGCTCTTATATAAAGTTGCCAAGCGGCTGTGAATTTTAAAAGGAGATTATAAGAACATGGCTGGAGTTATGGAAAATTTAACTAAAGCATCACATTTATTCTCTAAATTGCTTAAACATTTCCATAGATGAATATTTTTAAATTAAAAAAAAAAAAACATAGAATGCAATCTTATTTCTTAAATAAATATAAAATTTCAAAAAAACGTAACAACATGTGTTTTTGATTGGTATACCTATTTATTAAATTTGCTGATCAAAACTATTTCATAGATAGTGCGAAATTATCCCAATCTCAGACTTAAAATCCCGGCTTAATTCAACGAATTTGGTGAGTTATCCTTAGATTAACTGGTTAGATATTGCTAACATATGTTCCACATCTTCTTATTCGAGTAAGGCTTGATTTGATTTACATTACATTTCGAGTTTGGATTTTTTTTATGAATCCAAAACTATAGTAACTATATCGCAAGTTGATTAATTAGTTAGATCTAAATGTTTGGTGACATGACATATGTTTTTTAACCAAATGTTTAAACACACTGTCGATATAGTGGGATATTTATTTTAAGCCACACAAAGTAGATATGTTTACTTAAACAACATTCTTCATTTGTTGAATCCATACAATTTTTAATAAACCACGTTTTTCAAGGCATATAAAACGGAAAAAGGAGAAGGGAGTAGCAATGTACACCACATTTTTTGTTTTCAATACTATCAGGTTACTAAAAACGTGTTTTCTATGAATGTGTATTATTTTCATTAAAAATAATTATTTTCTGATTGCAAAAATTTCACATCGATTTTAAGTCGATTTTAAACATTTTTAGTTTTTAGTCTTCGCTTTATAATTGCTAAGAACATTGAGTTTTTATAGAAAAACAATTGTTTTTTTATGAGCATTTTTGAAAAAAAAATTCGGAACTAATTATTCTGTTTCAATTTTCTATTTCGAAAATGTTGACATTTTAAAGTCCAGATAAATTAAAATTCCAGACAATATTTTAATAATTATTTTATTTAAAACAACAATCTATATTGATATTTGAATTGATAATGAACAATTTTCAATAATTATCAAAAAATAGTGGCGCAAAATTTTAAACAACCTATTGTTAAGGGCTTAGGATATTACTAGTTAGCAATTTGCTAAACATTTAGTAATTTACTAGCTCTTCGGAAATTTTAATCCTTTTTTTTCGTTGTACTAACTAGTAAAATACTAATTCCTTTTTATTAAAAATGGTGCATCTGAACACGTGCAAACAATGACAGTTCGTGATTGAAAAACAAAGCAAACAAATCTAAACCTAGGGAACGGACCTAATAGTTTGATTTATCGTTGGCCAGACACATTCCAAAACTATTTCAAAATTCTTAATTTTTGCCATCATGAAGAAAAATTAAAAACATTTTGGAGTGTACCTGACCAACCATAAACCGTACATGGATGGTTGATACCTTTTTGGAATCAGCACCTCCATTAGCTTCAGTAACTCTTGATGTCTTCCGAAAACATTTTATTTTATTTTATTTACTTTGAAAAACAATTAGCACACGAATCATAAAAAAAACACAATTTAACTCTTTGCCAACAAATTTTTTTCGAAGAAAATGACAGATTTCATATGGATTTAGCAAGTTACTAAAAGTTAAAGTAGCCATTTTGTGATTTTAACTTTAGTAAAATGTTAAGAGATAGTAAGTTGCTAAAATCGTTTAAAATTAGCAAAATCTTCTTTTTAACTTAGTAACTTACTAAAATAGCTTTAACATTTTACTAAATCGTTTAAAATTTTGCGCCAGTATTTTTAAAGCTATATTTAAAATAATACATTTAGTTAAGTTAAATTAAGATTTTCTATAAATTCTTAACAAATCATTTACCAAAATATCTTGACAAGACAAAAGCGCCATGTATGTAGATACAAAAAACAGACGGATAAGAAAATTGGTGTTTGGTTTGGACTGGATGTGTCTCTACCTCCTAAACGGGGCGAGATAGACCCCCCCTTCCATAGTAAAAAATGTTTGTATTTGACCCCTCTACAAAAATCCGTTATCCGTTAATTTTCAGCGCCCAAGTTATCGTACTCGTGCCAACATATAAATCATGTGCAACTATTTAAATGTAGAAATTGTTGATTTATTCAATTTTAAGGCCTCTCAAAAGTTTTTAGTTTTAACACAAAATAGACTGAACATGAGTTGAAATCGGGGGCATACTTTTTTTTATTTTGAATTATTGACATCGCCAAATAGCTTGGTTATGACATGCAGTACCGTAATTTTAAGAAAAATATGCATGCAGATGATATTGGTACATGAATAAAATGTTATACAAACAGGGTATACAAATGTTCTTACAATGTTCACAATTAAAGAAGCAGACTCCAAAGAATTGTACAAAAAGTATGTCTTTTGATGATTGAATTATATATGTGCGTATTCTAGTCCAAATCATTAAAATACTTCTTTAAACTGGGACGAACAAAGAAGTAGACTTTTCTACGTGTCTCGACGTACTCACGCAAACAATTCTTCCAAGTTTCTCAGTTTCGGCAAAAAAAAAAAGAAAACATCTTTTTCTCTGAAGTAGTTTCAGACTCTTAAAGCTTAAATAACTTTACATAGCTTTAGACCATCAGCAAATGAAGTTTAATATAGTTTTCTCAATCTCAGAACATTAAAAAAGCAGAATCCCTTAACTCGTAAATACCAAATCTTCTCAAAGCCTAGGAATTTCTTCCGGAATCGTGCAATTTTACACTTTAAGGCTGCTTTGAATCTAGTTTAAATTGCAGGCTTATGCGAATAAATTGCAAATAATCAATATCAGCATAACGTATGCCATCCAACAAAGATAGCGCCCAGATTTATGCAATATTTTTGACAAAAATTAGAGGTCCGGAATATGTGCCAACAAGCAATGCGCGGCCGGTGTTCCGTTGAATGACGTTATATTCCATAATTATTGCTAGAAAAAGTTATTTCATATTGAATAAACAAAATAAGTGGGTTTCTCAAATACAACTCTTAGGTTTTATTTTTACGTATGTACATTTTAAAATCAAAGTGTCCTATTTGAATAACACTTTTATACATTAATTTAAACTCTTGATAAATTCTTTCTTTTAAATTAAATTCTCCAATACATATTTGAAAACAAATTTATTTTTCTATAGCTTAAATGCTACGAAAAACTTCCAATCCCATAATTCCACTTTCTACAAACTGTATGAACAATGCATTTCCTGCAGCCTTACAAATTTGAATTGCAGCATCAATACCTTGAGCTGCAGCTCCAGCTCGAATTCCAATTAAAGCTGTTTCCTCAGCAAGTTTCAAATCATCATAAGCTGTAAGTCTTCCAATTATAACTTCAACCATAGCCGGAATAAATCCATCGATTGCTATTTCACCAGCAATTTGTCGGCCAGCTCCAAATCCTAAAAATCCAATTGACGAACCATGTACAACCTCATATTTGGCTAATTCTATTCCCTTTTGAACAGCGGCAACTGCAGCTTCTATGTCATGACTAGCAAGTTTTCCAGCTTCTTGCAAAGCCTTCTTTGCCACGGTCATGGCTTCTCCAGTTTCCAAAATTGTAGATTCCAGCGCTTGAATCATGATACTAGCAGCATCTTTTACAGTTTGCTTAGTGAAGGCACTCAACATAGATTTTAAACCATTATTAAGGCTTTCAATGGCAGCTAAGGCGTCTGGATCGTCAGTAAAAACTTTCGACCTCAAATTTTCTAAAATCCCTGCAACGCAATTTGTCTGAATGACATCATTTGAATCAACATTCAAAAAGCTTTCTAATACATACTTAGCACCGTTATAGTGGTACTTGAATGCTGCTGATCCACCAGTAGCAACAGCTTCACGAGCAGCTTTAAATCCCTCCACAGCTGCAATTCCGCCAGCTTCTATTCCCATTATTGCTATTCGTTCAGCTATTTTCAAGGATTCAAGAATCAAAGTGCCTGCACTTTGCATAGAACTCATGCCTTTTTTTAATCCTTTTTGTTTTGAACCGCAAGATAAAGCTAACGCAGATCCAAAAAATTCTTCAATTGGAACAGCACAAGTCAAGATAAAATCTGAAATAGATTTCATCGATTTTTTTACAGCTTCAGTTGCAGCTTTAGGACCTTGGACTGCCAAGTTCTTTGCTCCATCAAAAGCGTTGTTAGCTAATCGTTCAGCTGTTGAAACAGTTCTTACCGCATTAAGAATAGAATCCATAATTAAATTCATTGCCCTTTGAGAGTCACCATTTATTTGTAGTTTTGAAGCTCTCTCTCGAATAGCTTGAATTGTAGCTTTGGCAGCTTTACTATCTTTATCCGAACTGGACATGATGATTTTTTCTTGCATTTCCTGATATTTCTGACTTGTTACAAGTTTTTCAACTTCAGCTATCTCATTCAAATCAGAAATTTTTGCTGCATCCAAATTTTCAGTAAAATTAAAAAGAACGACCGCAAAAAACACAAAGCCATAATGTGAACATATTTTCATTTTGAATAATTTACGCAAGCGAAGTTAAGAAATTTAAAGTCAACTTGAGGAGAACTAACAGATTTTATAATGGGTACACCTTTTATATTGAAGTTCTAATGAATTAAAGATATAAAATGCACGGAAAGGTTGCATGAACTTGCTTTTTTATAAAATTCATTAGTGGCTTAGAAAAGATATTATAGGAACAGGGATAGAGTTTTAAAAAGATTCAATTAATATTAAATATCAAGAAATGTAGTTGAATCCTAATTTTGTGGGCTTCAAGTCTTTCTTTCTTGTTAATTATATTTCGTACGAAACGTCGTCTATTCAAACATAATTAACAAGAGAGAAAGACCTGAAGCCCACAAAATTAGGATTTCTATACTATTTTTAATTAAAAGGTCGCGAAACAGGAATAATCATCAAGAAATGTTTTCTCTAAATTGCTGAAACATGTCGAATTTCGATTTTTTTTGTCATTGAGAAGTATTTTTGAACAAATCGATTTTTTTAGCTGCAATGCAATTTGATACAAAACGTTCATAATGATGAGTAAAATCAGGTGTTTTATGAATTTAAACCAAAATTATTGTGAAATTCTTTTTTACCGACATCATGCTTCACTGGGGACATGTTTCTATCGCTAATTGTATTTTATTCAATTTTTCGTTCAACGAGACACGAGTCGTTCTTTCCATAGAGCGTTCTTTTTATCTATATTTGCTGGCACTTAATTTTTCTTTGATTTAAAATAATTCATGTTCAATTAATAGGTGTTTAGAAACATAATTTTAAAATAGTCATCAACCCATTTCTGATATTGATTTTTCTATTTTTTTCATTTTTGTTTTATTTTACCTAGATAATCTAAATACTAAAATAAAACATATTTAAAAAAAATTAAAAATTAGTTTTACTTTTGGGAAGATCCTGTAAAAGTATAAAAAACCACACCGTTAATAACAGCAACAGTTGTCAAAATATATCCTCAGATATTCAGAGACATATCTGCAAATTTCGAATTAAATAAAAAAAAAAATGGAATTAAATAAAAAATTTAGTGAATTTTTAAATTTTTAGATACTTTCAATGAATATATCATTAATTTGGCTTAGTAAGACAATCGATGGAAAATGTTTATAAATAAGGTTTTGGGGTTAAACAGCTGTCGTCTTAAATTATTTATACTTACTTTAAAATTGATTTTATATAAGACTGATGTAGAATAGGTACTTAGAAAGAATTCTCTTTTACGTTATACTTATCTTGCTCAATAAGCTTCACAAACTTAATTAAAATATAAAATAAAATATGAAGTCCTATAAGTAATAAGTCAGATTTATGGAGGTATGACTGTATGAGTAGGAATTCGTTGGGTATGAACATTTCTTCTCATTTTTTTTAATACAATATAAATAGATTCTACATTAAGTAGCGTATGAGGAAATGATGTTACTAATATGCCAAAGGTCTGGAGAGCGAATCACAAGCCTAAGCCACTTAAAACAAATATATTTTTCACATGTATGTATGTATATTGACTGAAAAAACCTCCAAGAGTTAATATCTCTTGTCATGAAAAAGTGCCTCTCACCTAACTTGATCGTATTTGGGAGAAAAATTGTAAGTATCTCCATTTCTCCATGCCAACGGGAATGAGAGTTTTTAATCACTTGTTCTCCACGAGCTATCATGCCAAAAAATTTACTTCTAACGGGTGTTTTAACATTGAAAATGTTTATAGGGTCGTTTTGATAAAAGTATGGTGTTACCAAAATGAACAAAGATAGAGATGAACTCTAGCGTATAGGGGGAGAAAGATTGAATTTTTGGTTGGTGTTACCAAAGAAACTACCAAAATGAATAAAATGAAGAAAAAAACACAAGTGATGAATTTCAGCCAGCGTACATAAATTTTGATCATCGCCAACGGACGAGATTCAGTGGAGGAATTATTAAATTCGAAAAATGCTCGATTTGAGCCCACTTAGAAGCCTATAACTTTGGTTATAATTATTGGATGTTCAATATTAAGCTAGATAATTAAAGTTTAAATGACAGGCTACAAATCTGCATACAAATTTTTGCAAAATCGTAAAAAATTTCATACTAGAAACTTGAAAAATTGTCTTTTTAGAACTAATTTCATCACGGCAAAACAAAAAAAAAAACAAACAAAGTATGTATGTAGGTACGTACCTTGATAAATGATACAGTTACCAAGTTTTTTTTATCCGTCTTTCTTGGTGAAAAACAAAACCAATAAAGAATTTTAGCATTAAAATAGTTTTTAGGCCGAAAGGCATTAGTATTAAGATATATATATAGTTTAACTTAGAGCGCCCGCATAGGGCCAGTAAGTTAGTTGTAAGTTATTGATAAGTAGGCTAGTTTTTATGAATTTTTGTCTTGCTTTAAGTTAGTTGTAAGTTTTTTGGAAAAAATAAAAATGAATTTAAAATTAAAATGAAAAAATGTACCTACAAAGAACATATTGATAGAAGGTAGAAGACGGTGGAGTGTGTGCAATAAAAAAAACACGTGGCAAACAAAATTGGCTTTTCATCGGGCACAAAAATGATATACATTATGTTTATGTAGGTATGTATGTATGCATGTAGGTATGTGCATGAAAATTTGTAGTAGGTATTTTACAAATAATAAAATCGTAAAGGTTGGATTTGGTTGGTTTGTTTGGATTATAACTTCTGTTCTAATAATCGGATGTTTGAGGTTAAGGTCTTAAAATTAAGGTAAAATGTCAGTCTTTTAAATCAATCGATTTTTGAACCTAGAATATGCATAGTTTGGGTAAAAACTTAACTAACTTCTAAATCAATTTGATTGTTTAACCTAGAATATGCATAGGCACCTACTTGAACCTCTTATATAAAATCATAACTTAAGTTCTAAGGAACAAATCATCAAGGTTAAAGTCTTGGTTAGCTTCTAACTTCTATTCTAATAATCGGATGTTTGGGATTAAAGTCTTAAAATAAAGGTAAAATGTGACAAAAGTTGATGTTTTTCTAAATCAACCTAAAGAACGTCTTGGCTTTATACAATATACATAGTTCAATGATTTGAAATACTTGTAAATCAATTTGAAAAAAATTCAAAATCTTTTTGATTTTCTCATCAACCGTCAAATTGATAAAATAACAAGCCAACTCGCGGGTTGATTCAACAACAACCAACTGAGTCGAGAACTAAGTTGGACCGTATATGATGTATACTTGAATCGATCTGTAATAATTCAGTTACCTTTCTGCAATGGTTAGCTATGCAAAAATGTCAAATATCTAGATATACGTTAAGATAGATGGTATGTAACTTTAATTTCGTGTATAAGTGCTGTACCGGTGCGGATGACAATGAGTATGATTGTGTAATTGCAAATTAAGCTACAATTAAGACTAAGATCTTATTAAAAAAATTATACAACATTAATTTAACCGCCAACTGGGAAGTGACACTAAATGTACAAATTGGTACTTCAGACTGTAGAATGGTTTCTAAGACAGTTTGTGAAGTTATAATGCAACAATAGTATACAAAATACAAATCACAAAGATTAGACATGTTTTTGTTTTATTGACGTAATACAAGTCATTTTCAATGTCCCCATAGTTACTCTATGAGTGAAATCTGTAAATTTTTTTAGAGGTATAGAACTTTAAGTTGGTAACAGTATTTTAATTGGCGGCCATTTTGTCAGCTGTCAAGTTATTTATTTTTAGTTTAGTTTGGCATTTCAAATAGCCACAGGATCACCTAGCAAGGCGTAGATTCGGTGAAAGGGCTTAAAATAAGATTGCCGTTTATCCCAATTTTCATAAGCGAATTTTGTTTAGCGATGAAGCTCACTTTTGGTTGAATGGATACGTCAATAAACAAAACTGCCGTATTTGGAGTGATGATAATCCTCAAGTGTATGTTGAGACACCGTTACATCCACAAAAACTGACTGTTTGGTGTGCTTTATGGGTTGGTGGTATAATTGGTCCGTACTTCTTTAAAAACGATGCTGTCCAGAACGTTACAGTCAATGGTGACCACTATAGAGCCATGATTACTGACTTATTCGTTCATTAATTAAACAACCATGATGTGCAGGAGCTGTGGTTTCAACAAGACGGCGCAACATGTCACACAGCTCGTGCCACAATTGATTTATTGAAGGAAACGTTTGATAACACGTTACGGACCCGTGAATTGGCCTCAAAGATCGTGAGATTTAACGCCACTTGACTATTTTCTGTGGGGATATGTGAAGTCGCTAGTCTACGCCGATGAGCCCGAAACGATTGACCACTTGGAGGACAACATTCGCCGCGTTATTGCCGATATACGGCCACAAATGTTGGAAAAAGTAAACGAAAATTGGACCTCCAGATTAGACTACGTCCGATCCAGCCGTGGCGGTCATATGCCAGGAATCATACTTAATTTATAATACCAGAAGATTATCTAAATTTCATGTCAATTTAAAAAAATCATCTTTGTTTTATTCCACTTTGTAATGGGAGCAGACCCTAAGACAAAAACATCGATCCCACGCGATTAACTACTTAACCTATTCTTGCTCTTCCAAATTTTCATTCTTTGAGTTTCCTGAACAATTGAAATATATAAAACATTGAACTTACCTAATTGTATTGTTTAAATAAACTTAAAGAATCAAACACAAATATATCGCGTTTGATTTCCAACACTTCAAAGTTCTATACCTCTAAAAAAACACCCTTTATTTATATACATTCAAATATTCGGCCACCAATCCTTTTGTTGGATTTTTGTTGTAATTTTAATTTTGAATAAGGAAGTTTATAATATTTATATACATTTGAAATATTTAGCAAGCGGAATAAAAAAAAATTAAGAATTGACATTTCTTCTGGCCAAATATTTTTGTTTAAGTGCATTTTTGTAATTATAATTTTGGAACTTATTCCTTTTGTCAAAATTTGTTCTGACCTTTTTTTTTTAATCAAATCACAATACAGATATTGTTTATAAATAACAAATTCGGTCTTTAATTCAAGACACCGGCAACCATGTAAGAGATTGCTATAGTCAAAAGTTTAAATTTCAACTTTCATTAATCATTAAAATCTAAAAATACAATAATACACTATAGTATTTGTAGGTACTAAAAATAAGAACATAAAGTCCTAAGTAGAAAAAAAATTGCTTCAAGACCGCTTAGGCAGCGTATCATTGTTAGGCTAGATTTTATTTAAATCTCGAGTTCGTTTTTTTTTTATGAATCCAAAACTATAGTAATTATATCGCAAGTTGATTAATTGATTAAATTTTAATATTTGCTGATAATACATATGTTTTTTAACCAAACGATTAAACATATGCTGTAAATATCCACAGTAAAGTTTGTATACCTAAATACAATAAAAAAAATTATTTTTTTCATAAAAATAATATGTCTGTTTTCTTATTTTTACCAAAAAGTCCTTCAAAATTTATAAAAAAATTAAATTCGTAAAAAAATTGAGAAGCGAACAGATATAATAGCCGTGTTTTATTATGTACGGGTGTGGGTTACACCTAATACAAAAACAACATTGGATCAAGGTTTCTATTGGGGTTTCCTCTATTTATCCAGAAATTAGTTTTTACTCTGGCGGATAGATGGCTTTTTCAGTTTTGCAAATGGTAAGGTAGTGCAAATTGTAGTGTAAAGAAAAAAGACAGTATCTACATAAAAAAAATAAATAAACATCAGAAAAAAAGATATGAGCATTGAGCATACAACACTGTTTTCATTTGGATACTCGTTTTATTTTATCGGGGAGAACCATATGGGTTATTGATAATAATAAAACGCGGCTAATATACATATAAGTTACACTTGACTATGGTGTAAGCAATACATATATAATATGTATACCACATATATTATAATTATTAGCCCTCATTAAATTGTTTTTGATTTGCCATGATAGGTACATTAAAATAAAAATTTCTTAAAAAAGTTTTAAGACGTTTCATTGTCGATAATGTTCTTTCCGGTGTGCACGTTGAAACCGGTAATGTCGCCAGAATTTTTAGAAGCTTGTGGATGTTAGGAAACAGTTCCTTGTTGCACTCTCCAAGAGCTGCTATTGCACTCTTTGACCGCTGTGTAACTAGTTATTTATGACATTTTGTCTTCCATAGCATTTATTCAGCATTTAAAGTGTCCCAATCCAAAAACTTTTTTATAAAATTTGAAATTTTATTCATTAAAATTTTGTTCATTTTTGCCCTGAATTGATGGAATCAGAATGCACAAAGAGGAAAGTATGGACTTATGGTTTTCAAATCGCATTTTAAGCTGACTTAAGAAATCATCTAAAAGAGGAATCATTATAATTATCCTAAAATAGGTTTCAGGATCTGTTGTGCTAACGTTTTGCCTATGCTGCTGCCTTGATACTATTCGTGGAATTTTCAGTTTCTCATCTGCAACATTTAGTAAGTTTTGTGCAGTCTCAAAAATTACTTTGAATTCCGTGGTGATATTTTTTCGAATTCCTTGGAACGTGTTTGATATTAATTCCAAATGCTCCAAACCAGATACTAAGTCGCATGAAGGGGATTGTAAGATCTTACAAAGTAGCAATGTATACGTAAACAAAACGCTCAAACAACACAAATTTAATGCAAAATCACTAGCTAAAATAGATCTTAAAAAGCAGCTTGCCTTCGATGAAGTTTCAGAGTCCTTATCACTACACAACTCTTCCAAAGCATTGATTATCGCTTTAAAAATTTCCTTAAATCTCGTCAACCCATCATGGTTTTCTACCCAGCGGGTTTCGCACATGGCAGTTAAATTTTTCCAGTTATTTTGCGGATAATTCTGTTTAATAATTTCCTGCAATAAATGTGTGCGCTTTGCCGATAATTAAAAAAAATTTCCAACGGATTTTATGATACCAATTACGAAATAGGCTGAATTTGGCAGGAATGCCCTAAGACCAGATTTAAAGAGGGTGAGCTACAATGCATGTATAAGGCTTTTGGATGAGACTCGCGTACTACAGCTTGTACTCCGTTAAAACTGCCACTCATAGCAGAAGCACCATCGTACCCTTGTCCAATCAAATTGCTGCAATTTATGCCCATGATTTGAAGTGCAGAGAGAATTAAATTATAGAAATAAAATTAATTGTTTCTTTACTCGCCTCCCGTGGTATCCCAAATCTACCCAAAATGTGTTTCTTTACTTTTCTCCGGCACGAAAATGCCAGAGTTTTTGAATATTTTTTTAAATTTATTACATTTCCCCTCCAGCAAGAATTTACGCGAACATTGTACGTGCGGCTTTTTCTTGCTTATCAAACTATTGATAATTTATTTTGTCAAATGTGACATTTACCCAGAAACAAATCAAAAACATATCAAATGCGTTTCTTTAATTTTCATTTCTGGTCAAAAATTACAACAACAACATCAAAAAGCTCGAGCCCAAACTTTTTCCCGAACTCTTTCCCAAACAGTAAAGAGAATCCGAGAAACCTGAACTGGCTTATTATGAATGTATATGCTATCAATCTTTGGGTCACTGTTCACACAAAACATAAAAGTCTAGAAAACAATTTAATAAAGATGAAAAGTTGAGGTAACCCCGAATTCTTAATAAAATTAGTTCAATAGATCTGGGGCCTATTTCTCAGATCATACACATCATACATTTCATACAACATACAACATTTTCATACAACATACACATCATACAATTTTCTGTTTCGCAGATTTCACTGGAAGTGTTGTATGAAATTTGTTTTGTTGTATGATGTGTATGATTTTGACATTTCATTATTATTTTGTTTTCTTGCGAAGTAAAAAGTTAACTATTAAACAAAAAAATTAAAACTAACACTAAAATTAAAACGCTCTTCATCAGGATCTGTGGTCAGTCCATATGCCAAGGCCAAGGAAACTATGTTCCTCTAAGCTGTTTTTATTTCTTCTTTGGTTTTTTTTCGAACCGACAAATTGGCCAAACAGTATATCTTTTTGGCTTAGCATTTCCTGAAGGACAAGTATTTGCTGTTCTTTATTTGTCTATTAAAAAGAAAAATCAAAAACAATAATAAGTCGTCACAATTTACCATTTTTTTCATTCAAAAATTACTTACTTTTGAATATTTTCGTTTGTTTGTTCATTTCACTTTACACTTTTAACGATTACAACAAATTTATATGCTGTATGAAATGTATGAAAAATTTGTGTATGATAAATTTCTGAGAAACAGAATCATACAACATTCCAATATTTCCAGTGTAATCTCCGGTCATACATTGTTGTATGACAGTGGATAATACAACAAATCTGAGAAACAGAAATCATACAACAGAACTGTCAAAATCATACAATGTATGTGATGTATGATCTGAGAAATAGGCCCCTGGTCATTGTCAATCGGCTTAGAATACATTCAATTTATTTAATCGAAAGTAAAATAATAATTAAAAAAGCAATGCACATCAGATTGACAACAGCGTTAAATGGTTGCACATCTCTTTCTGTTTGTATTCAACAATTTTTGAGTTTAATGAAATGAAAAATAAATTTAAAAAAATTGGAATTCTTAAAAATATATAAAACATACGACCGAAAATAGGAACAGGAACAGAATATCAAAATTTGAAAACAAATTCATTTAAATTCGCCGGCTTCCGATACATGCCACTGAAGTAGCCCCACTTATATGAAAAATACCTACATGTATATGTACTATGCATAATGCATATACACGTAATCTATGTTAGTTGCTATTCCTACACATATAGCTTACATAGGTAAATAGGTATATTTCTACTACTAGGGCAATGAAAACTAATATTTGTCAAACTGTCAAAATAAGTTGACACATGCCATGTACCATTATATTATTATTTACTTTTCATTTATTTATTTTATAGCCAACGTTTTAAGTTCATGTGCATGTCAATATTGATAGAGTCTGGAATCATTTTTCGAAAAGCTTACTGTTGGACCTTTTGAACTTGCCTATAAAAGGGGTTCACATTTCAATCAAAACTTAGTCATATTTATTCAAACTGTGTATCTCTCAAGATTTTTATTTCGTTCTTAAGAAAATATTTTATTGTTTTATTTTCAATGAATATCTTACTGTATAAATTTTTTGCTGTCGTGGCTGTTCTTTTTGTTTTTGCAAAACAGTCAGAAGGTAATACTTTGGCGTCTTTAGATGAAGCAGCTGTGATTGAAAAAATTATTACCAGTCCGAAGTTCCAGAATTTGCAGGAAGAACTTATTAATACATCCACAGATGAAGATAGCATACATTCAAAAAATGCCTTAACAGAAATTCGAAATGAACTCCTACAATTCCCAAGCAATGTAGGTTCATCAGAGGCAGCTAAAAAATCAATTGAAGGAATTATTGAGGCGTTAAGGCTAGTTTACGGTATTTTACATCAAGCAAATGGGGCCATTGATACTGCTTCAAATTTGGTAAAAGTCCAAGATACTGATGGAGCCACCAAAGTTGTCTCAGATGCTTTCAAACTTGATAGGGAATTGGTCTTCATTGCCGGAGTTCCAATTCATGACGCACAAGGATCTGTTTTAAGACTTGCTGGTAGTTCAGCATTATCAGGATTAAAGAAAGCAATAATTTCTATCCAAAAAGCAGGAACTACAGCATTTGAACTTCTAGAAATAGCTTACGAAATAGTAATAGCTGGAATAAAGGAGGGAGGACCTGCAGCCGAAGAGGCGTTCAAATCAGCTCGAAGAATTATTTCCACTGGTTTACTAGCAATATATAAACATGCTGAAAACGCCGCTAAACATGCTTTAGAAGGTATCCAAAATAGTGTTTTGCAGACAATCAACGAAGTCGATGTTGTGCCTGGAATCATAGATAGTTTAAAAACACGTATTTCTACTGATGATTCTGCAGCTTTGGAAGCCATTGCCAAACTCAGTTACAATTTAAAATCGGCTTTAAGAATCTTGAGCAATGAAACCGCAATCAATGCAGCTAATATTTTGTATGAAGGAGTTAAATCGACAATTGTTGAAAGCGCAGATGCCATATCCTTTGCAAAGAAGGAATTAAAAGAAGCTGGAAAATTGGCAGAACAAAACCCTGAAGCCGCAATTCATGCTGTAGAAATGGGAATCAAACGAGCCCAAGATTCAATTTTAGGTGCATCGGCACCTGGATACCTAGGATTTGGAGCAGCTTCAGAAATGGCTGGTAAAGAAGTATCTGAAAAACTTGTTCCTTTCGTCATTGAAATTGAATTTGGTAGAGTAACAGCATTTGACTATTTGAGGCTTTCTAAGAGAATGGCTCTTGCTGCAATTCAAGGTGGTGATGAGGCTTCAAAAGAAGGAATTCAAACTGCCATACAAATGTGCGATACTGCTGGAATAGCACTGTACCAAGATTACTCAGATGCTGGCATTGCGGGATTGCGTGTTATTGCAGAAATTTAAAAATTATTATTTAGTGCACAAAAATAATAATAATTATTTTTGTTTTTAATTTTTGACGAAACGTTTTTTTTTTTTTTATGTTCCTTTGAAGTTTTTTAAAAAAGATTAGTTCCGATCCTTTACTTTTGGCATGGAAACTCACTATCAAATATTGTAGAGCACGACCGACGTGATGTTTGGCTTTCATTCAATTACTCTCTAAAATTTTTCTGAACTTCTGAATTCCTGTCCAAAGGAAAATCACAGATAGAGAAAATGTTTAAGTCTCGTTTTACTCTCTCGTTAGCTTTCTCTTTTGTAAAAAAAAAAATCCGATTTTTTCCGTAAGGGAACGACATTGGACTGAAATTCATTTAAGTGTGCAGAAAATTATAAAGTTTCCAAGTAAAGGCGCGCAACTTATTTTTTTTTTGTTAAATACCTAAAGGACCATGGGCAAATTTGTATAGAGCCTGTGCGTAAGACCAACAGTTTTACACTTCGGTTCAGTACAATTTGCCCATTATCCTTTGATTGATTAAATTTTATATGTAACAAAAAAATACGTAAATATTAATATACATATTTGTTTTTAAAATAATAATAAAATTGTAAAAACAACAGATTGTCAAGTAAGTTTTTGTTTGTATTTTTATATGCCAATGCCTATAATCTATATTATAAGAGAATAAAGAATCAACATATTGTATCAAGGGTACATACATATTTACAAAGTGTTTCATAATTACTGAACAATACTTTTGAAGAAACAATTCATGCTAAAAAAAAAATCTTTTTACATTAAGGTTCTTTTTTCATATATGGAGAGAAAAACATCATTAGCCGTTGATTTAGAAAAGACGTAGATACCTTGATCCTAATGTTAACAAAAATATGTAGCTTTGTTAATATTAATGGTAGCAAATTCTCTAATAGCTTTATTTTTCGAAACAATACAGGACTCTTTTACATAAATTTGAAATTTTGTTTAAATCTTCAAATTATCCAATTAAGCCTGTTTCAGTTTTCTGGAAAAAAAAAATTAAAAAAATTACAATTTTGAAGCAAAACCCACAAATTTTATAATACTTGGAAAAAATTCCAGCATTTCATCTCGGTTTTTGACAACACTTGAAAAATTTTAATAATAGCTGCATTTTATTATCCACAGATTTGATCCGGATCTAATTTTAACACGTACATGCAAAAACAACATGTAATCCTGCTTTTTATCTGAATCTAAAGGCTGGTTAAATTTTAAGGGCCGATTTTGATTTTAAATAAAACACAAATTATTTAGGAAATTATTGTCATTTCTTTTTATTATGATAATATTGGTATAGTTCAATTATGTATGGAAAAAAATATCGGCCAAATGGCCGCCTCGACCTCGGCGGCACACCTCCATCCGATGGTCCAAATTTTCGATGACGCTGAGGCATAATTGAGGTTCTATGCCGTTAATGTGCCGAATTATCTCATCCTTTAGCTCTTTAATTGTTGCTGGCTTATCGACGTACACCTTTTCTTTCAAATAACCCCAAAGAAAGAAGTCCAACGGTGTCAAATCACATGATCTTGGCGGCCAATTGACATCGCCACCACGTGAGATAACACGGCCATTGAATTTGTCGCGGAAAAGAGCCATTGTTTCGTTAGCTGTGTGGCAAGTGGCACCGTCTTGTTGAGATCACATATAGTCCATAGTTAAGAAGGATATTTCACACATAGCTAAATATAAAGTCTTTCGAGCTACTGCAATCGCAATTCTGTTTTATGGAGCCCAAGTATGAGGATATCGTTCGTTTGAAGCTGTGGAAAAGTTCCTCCGTTTTTTTATCAAAAACACTTTCAGGCTGCCAAATTCGTCACCAAACTACATGTTACATCTCGAAACAGGAATAGCACCGCTCTTCTTGGACACACTTAAATTACACTTCAATTACGTGGCAAGAGTTATGGCGATGGGCGAAGAAAGGATTCCGCGACTAGTACTTACACAAGTTGTGAATTCGGGAGGAACGTGTGTAAAAGAGTGGAACAAACTGGCAATAGAATGCTCAACTACATTTTCAATATCAGCGGACGAAAATCCCGATTCGGTTCAGGTGAAATTTGATAATTTGCTGAAGAAAGCCGGCAATATGATGTATGATAAATTTATGAGTGAAGCTAAATCCTCCATTTTCAGAGCTTACTACAGTAAAGTGAACCACTTTTTGAACCACAAGACCTACTTTTTAGTTGATAATAATTTCGAAAAAATTAGCTTGTTATTTAAAATAAGAGGTGAACTCATCGGTCTAAATTACATTCCCCATCGACCAGAGCTACCAATATTGTGTGATTTATGCAATCGTAAAGAACGTGAAGATGTGTTTCATTTCCTTGGAGTTTGCCCAATACTTAAGGAATTCCGAAAGCTCTTTTTTGGTGTCGAAATTCTAAATTTAGAAGAAACGATAAACATTTTGAATGGAGAACGAGGTTGGGATCTTCTTTATGAGTACTCTTCGAACGCTCTTCGTTACAGAACCCGCATAGTTGAGGAAAATTTTTAATGTTCCGCTCCGAAAATTTTTTAAGAATATATTTATAAAAAAAGAAAAATCAAAAACAAAGTATATATGTACGTTTTTCTTTATGTTTAAATTATAATTTAAATGTCAGTCTGGTAGACGGCCTTCGGCCAAACCATTTAAAGACTTGTGTCATCTTAAATTTAAGTAAATGTTATTTGTATTAAATTTTTAAGTCAATAAACTAACTAACTAACTAGTCCACATCCATATCTTCCAATTCGGGCCATAAAAAGTTCGTTATCATCTCACGATAGCGAACATCATTCGTTTTTTTCCTCGTTTTGGAAAAAATACGGCCCGATGATGCCGCCAGCCCATAAACCGCACCAAACAGTCACTCTTTGTGGGTGCATTGGTTTTTCGACAATCACTATTGGATTATCATTCGCCCAAATGCGGCAATTCTGCTTATTGACGAACCCACTAAAGTGAAAATGTGCCTCATCACTGAAAATGATTTTCTTCAAAAATTGATCATCCACTGTTGCCATTTCTTGCCACCATTCTGACCATTGACGACGAGAAATGTCAAATGAAATGCAGAAAAAAACTTGACGTTTAGGTGTGGTTCACATTCAACATCAGCCCTTAAAATTTAACCACCCGTTATTTCAATGATCCAAAAACTAGTACTTTTTTATTATTATTATGGTAGGGTAGTGTGCATTTTAGTGCAAAGAAAAAAACCAACAAACACATGAAAAATATACAAACACAATAGAGAAAGAGATAATTATATATCCGGTGACCATCCATTCATACTAATAATGAACAGTTCTGTATTTAAAGATGATGTTAATTATGAATTAGTTTTTACTTATACAAAAAACAAAAATGTTCTGTATATCAGAAGTTGTTTATTATTTATTCTGTATTTCGTACAAATAGATACTTAAAAACAATAAAATTCAAAAACACAAAAAAAATAGTAATGCTAACGTGCCCTTACCGATTGAACGAACGAACAAGACATCTAGTACAATTTTATTATGTTTTGTTGAACTTAGTAAAGGAAAAATATCAAAATCCCTAAAAATGAACTGTGTTAATTTAAATTTTAAGTTTTTATATTTTTTTTTGTTTTTTTTGTAAGACTTTATCTTAAGTCTGTAGATATTTTTTAATTAAATGGAAAAATTTAAAATTATTCATTTTCATTATTTGCAATTTGAAAATATGGTCACCGTAGTTATATATACATACCACTGGCTGTCATTGTGATCCTGTTTGTTATATTATGAGGATCTGATTGAGATCAGATCATGTAGCTAATTTTTCAATGTTTTTTTTAATTTTTGTTTAAGTATAAGGAAGAGTATTCTTTTATTTGACTATATACATGTCAAAATTAACTTTTATTTGACTACCTTTCCAAGTCGTCATTTTCTTATCCTTTTCCTTAAAAGTTCTCAGAAAGAGTTAGTATGAAGGCTCATATGGAAAATTTATGAAAGAAAAAATTTAAATTAACATTTCAATATTAACGATGATGTTACAATTGCTTGAATGTATTTATATATTGTGGGGGTTTATTTATTATAAATTGCTTAGAAATACTATTTTCCTGCTTTCACAAATGAGCAGTTCTTATATGGAATATCCAATAGAAGTGCAAATCAAAGGAAAGGAAAAGTTATAGTTAAAAAAAAATACAATTATGCTAACTTAATCCCAACCGATGATTATTCTAGTAACAGAGTATTAAGAAATACATTTTGAAGGATTAGAGAAACTGAATCATTTTCAAATAAGCGATCTGACGTGGGAACTCAATAAGAAAGAAGATTTTCAGCTTATAAAAGAATATTGGGAACTATAAAAATTGATTCATCAATCAACATTAGGCACTTAGCTTTGCAAACAAATATTTTCAGTCCTTAAATTTTAAATGCGCTACTAAAATATGGAGAAAATCTTTATCCATACCACCATACTCCTCTGTGCAAGAACTGCTTCATCATGATTTGGAAAAGAGACTTGAATCTTCCAACTAGTTTTGCTGGAGCTAAGCTTGGATGACAACGAGTTTATTAAATTCTTAGAACGAACGAATCTCAATTTACATGAAAATGGTATAACAAATGTTCACAATATTTTTATATTCATTCATACAAGGGCTGCGGATATTCCACTCTGATATCATCATTTTAACATAAATTCAGTGTCACTACGTAGGTTTTTGGCGTAATTGGAAACAAATTCAAAAGGCCTCTTTTAACGACCACATCGACTGAATTTAACAAACCACCTTCAGTTTTTGGGAAACGATTGACCAGAACTTATTGGTGGGTACTCCAGTGATAAAACTAGTTTCATCATTTCTCATCGTCACGTCAAAAAAGAAGCGGCGTTATGACGAGAATTACTTCATTATGTATTATTTCATTGTTTTAAGTTCGTCATTAAGAGAGGAAAACTGTGAAACTCGTCGCATTGTGAATCAGGCTTAGAAATTGGCAGTCGTATTTATTAGATTTCCTAAGAACACTCTTAAACAGTTGACCGGCTAGGCTAGCCACTGTCTAAATAGTTTGGTATTTCCTTATTAATGAACGTATTCCAACATTTGTCTAAATATGTTTTCATATCCTCACTGACATCTCTGTAATCTATCAATTTATTGACCATTTGAATGCGTTCAATGAACATTTCATTTATTTCAATATAATTTTACAATTCTTTTTTGATTGAACATGCCCACTTTAGAATAGGATTGGACAACCAATTTAAGTGTCTTAGTTTGACAATCGATGGAACATGATTATAAATAAGTAGAGTTGGACAGTTGTCCGAAGTTAGACAATGGAATGGGTTTATAAATAACACTGTGGACATCTTAAGACTCAACAAAAAATATCAAATTTATTTTCACTTATTCTAACTGCGCCCAATAAAATAAATAAATAACCAGCGCCTATTGACTTACAATTATTGTGAACCATTCCAATGAAGGATCTGCGGCCAATATTCTTATGCATACAAAATCTTAGAATCCCAATTTTGAGTGTTTTAAAAAAACCAAAAACATGACTGTTCACTAACAAGTTTTCAACATTTTAGTTTTTCCAAAAAAAAAATTAATTCAAAATGAAAAAGTGCTCGATACATTTCAAACGAAGAACGTGGAGCTCCCTTCAGCCTAAAGATTGAAATGTGTATTTTTTTTAAGGCATCCATGTGCGTAGTAATGTCACGCCAAAGATCTCGGGAACGAAGACCAGCATATTCCACCAAATTACAAATGAACCAAGAGTACCTACCTCTTGTCATGAAAGTGCTAGCCTCTCGATTGTACCTTCCATCCGTTCCTGCCCGGACAACATGCAGATAGGAAGAGGGAAAGATGCGTAAGTCAGTTTAGGCCCGGTTCTCAGCTACCAAATTTATTTATTGTAATGAACACTGTATTTTAAGTAAATCAATTTATGTGTACATCAAATAACTTGAAAATTAAAAATTTATTTAAGAAATCATCGTTTCAAATTCAAGGTTTCAACAAATTATGTTTATATAAAAAACTAATAAATTGATTACTTTTTATTGCACTTTACATGCTTTGTAAAACCTCAAATCCAATATCTGCACTATCTGCAAATTGGGTGAATAATGCACTTCCGGCGGCTTCGCACATGTGAATGGCAGCCTTAATTCCTTGAGCTGCAATTTCTCCTTGAGTCTGAAGTGCAGTATAAGCTGTTCTTCCGGCTAGTTTCAAACCCTTACAGGCTGATTCTCTTCCATATTCAAGTTCAATTACAGCGGGAATAAATCCTTCCATTGCTTTCTTCCCAGCAATTTTTCCAGCAGCTCCCACTCCTAAGTACCCACTAGCCGAACCACTTAATACCATATCTTCAGCTCTTTCAATTCCCTTCAATGCGACAGAAACTGCAGCTTCAGTGTTTTGGTTTGCTAGTTTTCCAGCCCGTTGAAGTACCTTCTTTGCAAAGGATATCGCATTTGCGGTTTCCAAAATGGTCGATACAAGTCCTTCATTCATGATTTTAGCTGCATTGATTATTATTTTCTTTTTCGAAATGCTTGATACCTTGTTTAAACCAATATTGAGTCTAGAAATGGCCTCCAAAGCATCAGGGTTTTTGGTAGAAACTTTTGTTTTTAAGCTATAATAAATTCCTGATATAATGTTTCTCTGATTTAAAGCCCTCCAGGGAACATTTTCTAAGCCTTTAAAAGCGTATTGTGCAGCTTTAATCAAATAATTTCCGTATACCAATGCACTTGCATTCAATGTTTCTCGGGCAGCTTTAATTCCATCATCTATTGCATTTCCCCCTGCCTTTATTGCTATAGTTCCAATCTCTTCCATCGCCTCGAAGGCTTCCAATACTGCTGCTGCAGCTTTTTGAACTGAAATTATTGATTTTTGTAATTCTGGTTGTGCTGTACCTCCAGACATAGCTAAGGCAGCTCCTAATGCTTCATGAATTTGACCTCCGCTAATAAAGATTATTTTTCCATCAACTTTTAATCCATTTCTCAAAGCATCAACCGCAGCAACAGGATCATCTTTTAGAGTCAAAGCCTCATCAATTACTTCGTTTGCCTTGTTTACAATAGTTACAATAAGCCTTACCATAATAAGAATACTCTCCAGAATTGTTTTCACTACCATCGCGGGGACTCCATCAGCTTTGCATTTAAAGGCGGCTTGTCGAATTGTTTCCATAATTCCTTTTGTAACTAAGCTGTTTGTATCAGTACCATTCAAAATAATTTCCTCTTGCGCAATTTGAAATTTCTCACTGGACACTAATTTTTCAATCTCAGTTAATGGACCCAAAGCTGCAGTCATGTTTCCTTCCGACTGTTTAACGAAAATTAAAACCACAGCCGCTAAAACAAAAAATCCGAAATGTGACAACTTCATTCTGTTAATTTCTGTTACTATTCCAATGAAGTTCAATTAAACTAAAGAGTTTCGAATGAAATTTACTCCTTTTATAGGTAGAAATAAGATATATTTTAAGATATTTATTTAAACAATTGTTTTCTTATTTTTCGTTAAAAAGGAAATATTCACTACACAATATTGACATTTTAATAAACACATAACATATGGGTAAGTATGTAGTAAATATAACAGCAGCCGTTAAGACAAAGGTAAGTACCTAAGTAAGTGATATAATAAAATAAAAAGTAGAGAGTATTCGGCAGCCATTTTTGCTAGTGCAATATTTCTTTGAAGTTAAACTAAGCTTCTTCAATAGTGTCATAGACTCCGTATCCAAAAAAAATTGGTTTTTCGCTCACAGCTCCTAAAAAATGTGTATTTTTGAAAATATGTTTAAGCAATGTTTGTACATACTTATGTCAATTGACCTTCAACAAAATTAACATTCATTCTTTCCTAACATCAATCATTAAATTCATAAAATTGTATATTCTGTCTTTTCGATATTTACTCTTAAATGGCGAAAATTTCAATAACAACAAATTTAAAAATTAGATTAAAATAAATATTGTGTTACATCAGTTAGGAGGTATTACGACTTCAAAAATGGTAAAATAGTCAAGTTATGCGTAGGTTATAAGGTTATAAGTTATAAGTTATAAGTTATAAGTTATAAGTTATAAGTTATAAGTTATAAGTTATAAGTTATAAGTTATAAGTTATAAGTTATAAGTTATAAGTTATAAGTTATAAGTTATAAGTTATAAGTTATAAGTTATAAGTTATAAGTTATAAGTTATAAGTTATAAGTTATAAGTTATAAGTTATAAGTTATAAGTTATAAGTTATAAGTTATAAGTTATAAGTTATAAGTTATAAGTTATAAGTTATAAGTTATAAGTTATAAGTTATAAGTTATAAGTTATAAGTTATAAGTTATAAGTTATAAGTTATAAGTTATAAGTTATAAGTTATAAGTTATAAGTTATAAGTTATAAGTTATAAGTTATAAGTTATAAGTTATAAGTTATAAGTTATAAGTTATAAGTTATAAGTTATAAGTTATAAGTTATAAGTTATAAGTTATAAGTTATAAGTTATAAGTTATAAGTTATAAGTTATAAGTTATAAGTTATAAGTTATAAGTTATAAGTTATAAGTTATAAGTTATAAGTTATAAGTTATAAGTTATAAGTTATAAGTTATAAGTTATAAGTTATAAGTTATAAGTTATAAGTTATAAGTTATAAGTTATAAGTTATAAGTTATAAGTTATAAGTTATAAGTTATAAGTTATAAGTTATAAGTTATAAGTTATAAGTTATAAGTTATAAGTTATAAGTTATAAGTTATAAGTTATAAGTTATAAGTTATAAGTTATAAGTTATAAGTTATAAGTTATAAGTTATAAGTTATAAGTTATAAGTTATAAGTTATAAGTTATAAGTTATAAGTTATAAGTTATAAGTTATAAGTTATAAGTTATAAGTTATAAGTTATAAGTTATAAGTTATAAGTTATAAGTTATAAGTTATAAGTTTTAAGTTATAAGTTATAAGTTTATTTTGTATACCTTAATAAAATTATAAATTTTGACTTACTTGTCCTGGTCTCCCCTATTTTACTTTTGCCTTCAAAATCCATTTGAAATGTTTCCTCTAGAAACATATACATACACATGTATGTATATCAATAATGTGTATGTGTAATGTACATACACTTGAAAAGTACATGCAATATAGGAATGTATTTATGATTAATTCAAAAAGAAATTCTTACTAGAAATGTATGCGTTTTGCATAAAATTAGAGTATTCGAAAATAAAGTAGGCCAGGCTGACAGTAAAATAACAAAAGATTTTTCGAAGAGGAAAAAAGCTTTTTGAAGATCAAAAATTAAAATTTATTTTGAATGGAGTAATTCGTATTTTCTAATGGAATTCCCTTTAGTTTATTGACTTGTTTAATTATGATTTAATTAAAGGGTGATTGAACAATAATCTCAAAACATAAAAGCTTGTCTCAAAAATTGAAGAAAATCAGATATTATATGTATGTATGTATACCAGGGTGTTTTTCATAAGATGCTATAAAAAGGTTAGAGAATGTAGGTTGGGTCGAAACAAAAAAAAAAACGTATCGTAGGAGGGGTTTAAAAGAGAAATTCTTTTATATACATATTTAGTCAAAAACTTTAAACCTGATGCTTCAATTTGTTCAGTTTTGAAAAAAAAAAAAATAAAAAAAAAAATGAACGATTGGATCCAATTTAAAAATATTTAATTTGTTAAAAAATTTTTTGCTTGAAAAGAAAGCATCAACAAATTTTTCCTTATGAGGATTAATTAAAAGATATCAGCAAGGATGCACATTATGTAATTTTTTTTTTCAATAAATTTCCCAAAACTGAGTTTTTTTTTCTTTGGATTTTGACATCAATTTGGGAAAATTTTGAGCAAATTTTTAAGAAATTTCACGTAACCAAAAATTTGTAAAATTAAAAAATACGGTGTTTTTAATTCCAAAATGGTGATTATTTGACATTCATTATGACACTATTTTCAATATCAGGAATCAGATATTCCAACTTCTAAAAATGGTCCAATTTTGAAAATTTGCCCAGAAAAAACAGGGAAAATATGTGGAGGCCATTACCAAATCTGGCTTAAATAAACCACGACACGCTACCGCCGACTATGAGCCCTATATTTTATATCAGATCTGAGACCAATGTCATTACTGAAATAAGATTTTTTTTTAGTTGATCTCTTTTTTACAAACCTTTTACTTGGCATACTTTTTTTTGCAAATATCCCATATATGAGGTGCTAAGATCCCGAAGCCACAAACTTTCCGTTATGCGAAGTTTTAGCCAATGTTTTCTTACAAATATTTTCAATATTAAATACATTGTACATACTACATATAACATGTGAGATACTTGTTTTGTAATACTTCTTGATTGGTTTAAACATTCATATACCTTATAGCATATGTGGTTTTATTGTTTTTTATTTATATAAGAAACAAGGTCAATAAATAGTATTTCACATGCCATTTCCAGTACTTAATGATTGGTAATTAATCTTTGTCAAAGAAGTCTAAAACTTTTCGACATGGAATTTTCGTAGCAGATTTTTCAAATTTAAAAACAAATGGTATAAGTTTTTTAGAATAAAACCATCCAACGGATCATGTCATGTTGTATGTAATATACAATAATCGCCAATAATTAATTTTTACAAAACAGTGACTGCATTGTTATTTAACCATAATATGTTCTCATTAAAATTGCAATCCAACTTACCTTGGTTATAGAATTTTCCGGAGGCGTTCGGAAGCGTTCCAAATTTGATTTAATTTAATTTATTTTAGTTTGTATAATCTCCCCATTTTCATGGCAAATAGGATCGAAAGTTTCCAAATAAGTGTTGGATATGTTTACGTTACAAATAAAGAAGAATGAAAAATATCCCCATTTGAGAATTCACAAACAGAACGAATCACAAACTTCAGAATCAAAAAAGGTGTTCCAAATTCCAACTTGTTGGTATGTTATTTCGGTAAGAAGAGCTGCGATGACTTCAAACCAAAACGAAAACGTTATAAGTCAAACTTAATTTTTGAAACTTGACAGCTGTCATTTTAAACTATCAAATATTAGGTCTGTTTAGTACCTATCATGAAATTGCTTGTTAATATTTAAAAAAAAATATTGCAATAAAAAAAAATAAACAAAGCAAAAATTAAGCTTTGTATAATTTAACTTAAACGATTAACATACGTAGGGCAGTCATATCGTAGGTCTGATGTGTTCTATGTTTATAGTATCCGCTGTCTAAAAGTGCCTCTCACCTTGACCGTTTGGATTCGGCTGAAAATTGAAAATTGTATATCCCCCTATTTCTTCTGATACCACACACACAGGAATGGTTGAGAGTTGTAATTCACTAGTCTTGGTTCTCCAAGAGATGTCGGATGCTTATCACCTGGGAAATTTTGAATTCAATTTCATTTTGCAATGATTCCCAAATTAATTAATTAATTTGAATCTGAAAACCTATAAAATGTATGTATGAACTTCTTGCACATAGTTTATGTTTTTTTTTTTTTATTAAAAACACAAATCAGCTGATACTTAAACATTGATCATTCACTTGTATTACCTCAAGGTATAGATGTTATAATAAACTTAACTAACAAAGTGACATTATTCACGAAACTGGAACAGATAATCCTGTCTTTTCTCAATTTGTATGTTGTTTTCTGTGCAGAATAATGAATCCATTTAACACAACTTACGTATATTAACACAGGTATGTACTGTACATATTATGGAAATAAAAGAAAAAATTCAAAGATTAACCTTGCTTTTTTTATTTTAAACAGTAATTTAATAGCTTAAAAGTCCATTTTTTAATAAGTTAAAACTGTTAAAATTATTGACTACTATTCATACATTGTCGTCAAGTGAGTTGTTGTGAATTATAAACAAGTTGAAAATCCTGTAGACTGCTCAGCACAATACTTATCATATCAAACCGGGCAATTTAGTTACAGCTTTAAGAACTTTCAATGCAACATTCTGGGCATTAGAAATCTTTGTGAATAATTCAATTTCAACAGCTTCAAGAGCTTCATGTGCAGCTTTTAATCCTTGTTCAGTTGAATTACCACCTGATATAAGTACCATGTTGGCCAATTTCCTTGAAGCTTCTATTCCAGCAGTAGAATCAATTCGACTATTTTCAATTAATTCAATAGCAGCCGAGAAGACCTTTTTCTGACCAACTAAATGAGCAGCCCCGCCAAATCCTTGATATGCCTGAACACTGCCATCAATACAACCCTTTCTAGCTGCACCAAAACCCTCTTTAATAACATCTAATGCATTTATGGAATCGTTTGTTGCTAATTTTTTGACATCTTCTATGGCTTTAAAAGCTGCAGCAATGCCCAAAGAAGAACTTTCTATATCAGCCAAAACTCCTTCTCTAATTTCATTGAGAACTTTACCGGAGAGACCATCATTCAAGGCATTCTTAATATCCAAGTCAATTCGATTTATGACTGATAAAGTTTCAGGATCACGTGCAACAGCCTTTGCTCGAGTACTCAAAGCATCTGCGGTGACTTTAACTTCATTAGTTCTTCCATTTGCAACATCGGAAAGATAATTAAAAGCACATATGGCACCTTTAATTAAGCTTGAAAACAATGAAGACGCCCCAGCTACAATAGAACTATGAGCTGCTTGAAGACCTTGATTCCGTGAACGTGTGGTTGATTTGAATCCATGAATTGCTAAAATTTGGGTAGCTTCTAAACTATCAAATATTGCAGTTCCAGAATCTTGAAGGGGATCTAGGCATTCTTTCAATTTTTGTTTTGTTACCCCCGGGGCCATAACTCCTGCAGCTCCGAAACCATGAAGGGCTGGAACACCAGAATGATAAACTGCTTGTTTGACAATTCTTATTCCTCTGTCTATGTCATCTATAGCTTCTTCTGGATCACCGATTTTCATTGCCTTATATTTGTCAATTAGATCAAATGCGTCATCTCCGTTTTTAGCAATTAGCTTAATGGTAATAACAAGTCCGTCTGTCAATATATCAACTGCTTCTGGGAAGGCTCCAGCTGCTTTATAAATCTCTGCATCTTGTTTAATTTTATCAATAGTAGCTTGGCCAAGCTCAATTACAATATTTCCATCTCCACCGATTGCCACCTTCCTGTCGAAATCATCAATATCATCTTGATTATTATATCCAACTGATTCACCACTTGCAGATGCCAATGACTGGCTCAAGAAAATAAAGAAGATTGTCGTCAAAGCTCTTATGAACGGAAAATATTTCGAAAATTCCATTCTATTTAAAAACAAAAAAAAGACTGTTAACTGTTATATCTCTTGTCGAATTTAACCTTAACTAAAAATGTCTATTAAATGAAATACGAGTTAGACTGACTGAATAATCAGCAAGTGATAGTTCAACCTTATATACCCTCAATTCCGATGTATATAATTTTTATTTATTCAAAAGTCAAATAAACAAAATGTCGATAAACTTCGAAAAGCAAAAACATGTTTTCTTGTGTTGATTTCTGTATAGATAGAGAAAAACCAACAGCAGCTGATAATACAAGCAAAAATTTACTCAAATCCATGTTTGAAAATATCTAAGACAGCTACCATTTGTCATTTTTAAAAGAATAAAAAAGCTTCGGTAAGCAAAAAATTGTATGTACATAGATACTTTATAAACCCATTAAATCGATGTGTTGGATTTTTTTCGCCAAAAATCAATAAACAGCTGTTCAAATTTACATTATTCTACGTCAGTTAAGGCAAATTAGATACCTTAGGCTTAAGTTAAGAGCTACAAAGCTAGCGAGACTAACTGACTTTCTATATAAATGTACCTACAACCACAATACTAATTGAAAACTTATTCAATTGAAATACAGTTTTAAACTTAAAAGACAGTTACCTATGTATTTTATGTACATATGTATCTAAACTTTTTACTGGCTGAACACAATGGTATTAAATAATCTTTAACTTTCTTCTTCTCGTTCATTGTGGTCACTGTCAGTTAGTTTGTGTTTCCAGTCTAAGATTGACAGCTTGGAATTGTATATCTCATCTGACTATATGTGCACTGTGCAGTCTTATTCATTTTTAAAATTGTGAAAGAAAAATAGTACAGTTTGTATTTTATCCAAAATTAATTAAGACCTCAAAAATTTAAGTGTAAGTCTTGAAAAACTGTTCAAGAATGCACAAAGTTTTTCAAGAATTTTAATTATTAAAAGAGAGCTAATCAATCCGTATTTCAATTACAAGGGTACTTTATGTATTTTAGGTGATTAAGTTTCATTGTAGGTTTCCCGAGGCCGAGACCAATCCATGCACACCCCGATCGTTTCTCACAAATACATGCATACACATCTCATATTAGATAAAACCTTTTATTACTTCGATCATAATTTTCATAAATCAGTGCATGTACCTATGTGACACAATTATGCATTTGAATGTTGCTACAATTTGATGAAGTGTTGCCGTGGTTACAGTGATAATGTGTGATGCTTTATCTTCTTGGCTGAGGTAAACTAACCTGTGTCCAAGTTTCTTCCTAAAGAAACAACTAAACTTTGGCTTGGAGGAGGAAAGATAAAATACAAAGTGATCAAAATTGGCGTTGCGTTGTCGAGAAAAAAGAAAATCAAAAAAATTGTTCTATGGGCCCCTTAAATTCTGTGGGAATGTTTTTGAGAAAGACATGATTTTCAATAATTGTAAAAAAAGAAAGAAAAATCATGTCAGAGAATGCCCATTAATCATAAGCAGCTTATCATATACATAGATTTAGACATCTAATGTTTGCCTTACGGCCAATTTCTTGAAAAAGTGCTTAAATCAATTTAAATTCGATCTAAATTAAAAACTGTTTTTATATACATATGTATATAAGTTATATTTTTTATTGCATCGTATAATGGAACATTTGAAAAAAAGATCAAAAAATGTAAGAAACAATTAATTCTTATCTAAATAACATTCTAATCGTCGTGTACGGCTTTTGGTTTAAGTGCATCGAATGTCTTATGTCTGCCTTCATGAAGATAACCAAAAATAACTGCTTCAATAGCTTCAAGCATTTTATGTGCTGCATCAAGAGCGTGGTCTGTTGCTTGTCCACCAGTTAAAATTCCCCCAACAGCAGCTGTTTTGATCGATTCAAATCCCTTGGTTCCTTCAATTCTGCTCCTTTCAGCAATTTCAATGGTGTCTTTGAAACGATCCAATGAACCAGTTGCTAATCCGGCTGATCCCAGAGCTTCGTATGCCTTGACACTGCCATCAATTAAGATTAATTTGGCTATTTGAAGTGCATTTTCAATGACACGAATAGCTGCTTGTGGGTCAGTCTTTGCTAGAGCTTTAGCTTGAGCTAAAGCATCATAGAACTTAGCAATACTCCATGCTGAGTGTCGAATGTATTCTAGAAGTCCCTCTTTTATTTCGTTTAAAATAGGAGCACTTATACCCAATTCGATGGCAAGGTCAAATTCTTCGTTAAGTGCATCTATAGCAGCCACAGTATCCGAATCAGCGACTGCAGCTGCTTTAGCGATATCAGAAATCAATTTCTCACTGGGCTCATGTTGCATAATTTTTTCAATATCAGAACTGGAAAGATATTCAAAAGCTTTTATGGCACCAGCAACAAAATTTGTATTTGCTGTTTCGGCAGCGGATAAAATAGCAGAATGGGAAGCCTTGAGGCACTTATCCCTTACATCATCTTCGTGGCTGTTCAAACCTAGAATAGCAAATAATTGAGCTACTTCTAAATCATCAAATAGTCCAGTTACTGTATCTTGAATTTTATCAATGGCATACTTGAATTCTCCTTTATCTGTGATCTTGGCAAGTGCTTTGCCAGCTCCCAAACTCGAATGAACTGGAGTACTTGATCGATAAATTGAGCTTCTGACATCATTCATTCCATTATTGATGGCATTCAGTGCAGCTATTTTATCTTCAATTTCTTTGCCTAAAAGACTATCAATCAAATCGAATGCATTATCTAAACCATCGGCAGACAATTTAAGTGTCCTTTCCATGCCATCTCTAAATATTTTAATTGCTTCTCCCATGGGTCCAGGTCTGGTATGGTTCGCTGCAAACCTATGGACATCCTCAATTGCTTTTTGAGCCATTGCAATTACAATATTTCCATCTCCACCTAATGCTGCCTTGATGTCAAACTTTTCTCTAGCAACTGGTTTGGATATTTGTCCAGCAATTAAATGGCCCTCAGATTTATTCACTACCGTTACGATTAGTACGATTGCTGTCACTAACCGGCAATATTTTGAAAATTCCATTTTAGGAATAAAATCCTTAATGCTCGTACGTACTCAACCTTATTGAAATATTAATACAAACTGATCGATATTAAATGCTGGGAACCTACCTTATATACTTTCAAAACCTTGCAAAATAATTATTTTTTTACATATTTCAAAAATGTGTGTTATATATGTATTTATGTGTGCGTTTGATAAAATCGATTTCAAAAAGCAAAATTGCATCAGCGAACAAAAAAAAAAACAAATTTTGAATTATGTAAATATATTTTCGTTTAAAAATTGTACAGCTGCAAATTTTTGTAAATAAAACTGAATCAATTAAAAAAGAAAAGTCATGTGCAAATTAACAGCAATTATTTTGTTTAAAACGAAGCTATTTTTGATATTTTAAATTTATTTTATTTTCAAATTGCCAACAATTATGACTCGCTTTCTAAACAGCAACTCCAAAAGATATATGACTTAATATATTTCAAATATTTGTGCATCACTGCTTTGTTTCGATGCTGATGCGCAACACAGCTGATTCTTATAAAATTCTATAAAAAAAAAAATATTAAACAAATAGATTTTGAGAAAAATGTGTGAACAATATAAATTCTTTTGCAAATGCAACTAAAAGGCCTTTTTCCCCAGCGATCAAATTATAAAAAATAACTAAATTTCGATATGTAATTTCACTTTTTTACACCCAGAATTGAATTGTGTATGATATGAAGTTCTTATAGATTTATCATTTCACAGCTTCACAGATCGGGAATCAACTTCCAGCTCGCTGTACACTGGACGCGCAGACAAACAGACCGACACGATGCACTTAATATCATTAGCGGTTTCAATCTTGATTAGTTTTGCGCATCTGTTAAAATCGGAATGATGGATACAGTGCTCATTCACATGTCTGAGTCTCTGTTAAGATTGTGTCTTTTCACTACGTTATGACGATGATTTTGTGGGTGAGAGCGGTGAGACGCTCTGTCCCCGGATATTTTAGTGTTTATTGCACTCCAACAAAAAAAAAATACACAAATATAAATCTTTCTATGCTTCTTTTGCACTTTTATTAAACTCCAATCTCACTGCAATGGAAAAATACAAAAGACTAAAATTTGCACGAATACCTACACGCCAAACTTGATGTCAGCTATTATTAAACTCCAATCTCACTGCAATGGAAAAATACAAAAGACTAAAATTTGCACGAATACCTACACGCCAAACTTGATGTCAGCTATTATTTGTTTGTGGAATTTTGTAAACTTGCTACAGCAATGGAGTGATGAGCTCCCAAGCCGGAATGTTAACCTCAGGAACAATCTTATCTGCGTTCCAGGTCACTGTGACATTGATGAAAACCAACGAGCTGATGAACTAGGTACTAGCTCACTTGCGGAATGCGGAAAGAGTCAACATTACTCTTGAAGTTCTTAAAGGCAATATATTCTCAATCTTTCTTAACGAATCCAATGGCAGGTGGGGCAGTTTAACAAACTGAAAGATTTGGCGCACCTTTAGTGAATCCCGAAAAAATGACTTAATATGCAGACCCAGGCAAGACATAGCCAGGATCGTTGCAACCTATTCTGGACACTGGTCCTAAGGACAGCATTCGGCGAAGCTTATAGGAATACTCACTGTCGTGGTTGTAGGGAGGGGACCAGAAGAAAAAGGAAACAGTCGTTCCTGCAATATATGCCCCGTCATTTGACTGACGACCTCAATGAACTTTCCGCACAAAAGATCAAAGACTTGATCTCTTTTCTAAACATTAAAAAAAATGGCAAGTATAAGCAGACGATGATTTCATGAAGTTTATATAAATTCCTAGGACAAGCTCTGGTAAATATTAGGTAGATAGTGACTTCCACTAAAGATCTCATCTCATGTCAAGCGGAGTAAGCAGACAAAGGCTCACAGTGGAGTTTAATATTCGCACATGTACATAACTGAACGATCTCCCTGAGTGACTTAATCATACATACGTCTACGACCAAGAAAGCAATTTACCTATCGCGGCATATTGTGGTTGGTGGAGTGAAACGATGATTCCACTTGGGGCTATTATCCACAAATTCCTCACAACAATTAATTTTTCATCTAAAGATAAAAAAAGCTCAATCCAGCGCTAATTGAGTCACGGATCTAGTTGCTCGTCGCCGCCATTTCTACCTACCTATATCAATCTTGCTGTATTCCACTTTCCACAGAATAGAAGAAGTGCGTTGAGGATCTGCTCTGCATACCTAACGTACTAAAAAAAATTTAATCCGTCGCAACAAATCGTGAATACCTTTATTGTGCCACTTTCAGCTGAATTGGATGGATATTTTTAAGTTTTTGTTTTTAGCGCCATCTATTTTATTTACGTGCAATTTTCAATTATCCACAATTAAATTGTGTAAGTGTTAGCACAAGCGGATAATTAGTTTAAATTTATGTTTTCAGCGTGATCTATCAAAAATATTGAAACATTTTTACTTACGTACTTTTCTCACTACTTGACAACAAGCCTAGACGAAAATCTACTACAAATATGAATAAAAAAATAAAGAAGTTGTACGTACTTTATAGTCGGACTCATTTGGTGGATGTTGTTGCTGTGGTGGTCATTAGTTTTATCGTAGGTACATGCAAGTTAAAGTTAGATGCAATTGTAATCGTGTTTTAAAGAAAATTTATAGCAGGTTTGTCGCAATCTACCAATAAGTTTTTTTACAACTTCTATATAGTTGAAACAAAAACAGTACAATTTGAGTATCGCGTAACGATTTTAACAATAGCTACGTTTTAAATAAGCTAAAATATATCATAGGTATAATCAAACCGCGTTAATTGGTCAAAAAATTTGTAACAAAGTCTAAAATAAATAAAAATATTAAAAATAAATACATATTTTATTATATGAATTCAGAAAGCTTCTTCACCAATTTTCACCAACAGAGAATAAAAAACAAATAATACAGCTGAAACAGACTTATAGGCAGCTTTAAGTGCCTGTTCAGCAACATCTCCACCAAACTTCAATCCAATGGATGCCAATTTTTCCACATTTTCAATATCGGCTATTGCTGAAATAATCCCCTTCTGAACTTTTAAAACAGCATATAAAATTTTGTTAGTTTTTTGATTTCCCAATATGATTGCAGCTTCATCTAGTCCCTGATACGTTACATTACCAGCATTTATAATTGCCATCTTAAGAGCCCTTACCCCTGCCTCAAATGTAGCGATGGCAATATTCGATTCATTTATAGCTAATTTTGTGGAAAAAGAAATAGCTCTTAATGCTGATATCTCTCCAACTGAAGCAGCTTCAATACCACATATAAGACCCTTTTCAATTTTGCAAATAGCATTTGCAACCGGACCTTGATTTATAGATTGTATCGCTTGTTCGGCATTGTATTTAATTGCGCTTTCAGCAGCTTTAGCTTCTGCACTTTGAGTTGTTGCACGAGTTTTACAAATTTCTTTGTCTTTTTCATTTTTACCTGCAGTGACATCATCTGAAAGTCCTTTAAAAGCTGAATTTCCAGCAAGAACTAAACTTGCAATAGCGGCTTTATAACCAGTTAAAGCTGCTTCTTGGGCAGCATTGAGTCCTTTAGCTGCAGCAGCTAAATTTGATTTTAGTCCATTAGTTGACAAAGCCTCAACAGCATCAAGACTAGATATTGCATACGTTACACCACGGTGAACGAATTCTAATCCCAATTTAATCCATTTCTTTAAGCCATCGCCAGTAATAATTCGAGCTGCATCAAACGAATAATAAACTGGAAATTCGGAAGCATAAATTATTTGTTGAGCCGTTTTCACAGCTTTTTGAATTTCTTTGATAACTGCTGCAGGGTTATCGCAAGATTTTTCAACGGCACTCGCAAATGCTTTGTCAGTTGCATCTGATGAAACTGTAACTAATTCTATTGCTGCCTTTAAGCCTTCTTCTATAACACCAACCACAACTGAAGAAGCTCCGCGTTCCACACTTAGAGATGCATATTTATGAATTTCACTAATGGCCGCTTCTGATTTCAATTTGCTCCTAATTTCTCCAACAACAGTTTCTAGAGGATCAATGGCGTCACCTACTTCGACTCCCGAAGATTCAATAATAGCTTTGTAATTGATAAAGCTTTCTCTAGAATCCACTCCAAAGGTAAAAAAACTCAAAACTAAAGCTGTTATTAGAAAGACAGTATTTGGAAACGTCATGCCTTAGCAACTTATATTTTTCGACTTACTTTCTAATAATCAAAGTATTCGTCTTTTATACATTTTTGGTCATATTAAATAAAATTAATTAAAATATACTTTCGTGAGTCATAATTAAATACCTTAGCATTTGATTTGTGAGACCATGATTTACTTTAAAATTGATTGCATTTTAAAATAAATAAATGTATATTATAAATTCCACATATTTTTATCTTTATGATAAGAAGACAAAAGATTTAAGATAAATTGCAATGTCAAAGTAAAAAAATCTCTTGACAAAAATGAATAGGTTAACGATGGGAATGATAAGGTTGTTGATTAATTTCCTAAACAAAAACAATAATTTATGGAGTTAAAATCATGGAAAATTACTTATATCAACTAACAAAAAAAAATTAACTCAACCCATTTTTTCTTGTTGAATAATTGCTAACGGAATATGATTATTGGCAGAATTGAAGTTTTTTGTTGGTAAAACTTTGGTTCAGAACGCTTCTAATGACCGCCAGTAAACATCCGGCAAGAATCAAGATATTTCCATTCTTCTTTATAAATACTTAATCTAAAAAACCACACAGCTAATGGAATCCGATTGTTACACTTTGCAGCAGTTAGTTCGATTATAAGTAGCACTATAGTTTCTAAATGTAATGATCCACGCGGTCGGTAATATGGCGCTCGTCAGAAGGTCGAACCGTACATTTTAAGAACCTACTCTGAATATTTCCTCGTTGCCGAAAAATTTCGAGCTCGACTGTTTACGAAAAGAAATTATCCGCCAAGTCTACAGAGAGAACCAACCTTTTTGCAGTACATTCACCTACCAGAGGCGCAAAAAAAAAAAAACATCAATCAGGTAGCAGGACTGCCAAGCCAATGCTGATCCCAGAATGTGTAGCAAACTTTTTGTTTCTTTCACTTCACTTCAATTCAATTGGATTCTCCTCTAAAAGATACATAACACAAATTCGTACAATATATTCAAAGTGTCTTTTGTATGCTGATGATCTCAAGATTTTTAGCATTGATCGCCATTAGATAAATAAATAAATAAATAAATTTGTTTTGATTACAAAATTGAAAATCACACTTTACAAAGATTACCTAATAAGTCAAAAGGATCTTGGAGTTATCTGTGACTCTTTTTCGCTTCAAATAGACCATGTTATTTCAAGAGCAAACTCGATGTTGGGTTTCATAATTCGAAATTCTAAGTCGTTTGAAGATCCGTATACTTTAAAAACCCTTTTTTATCGCTTGTTAGACCTTTGCTGGAGTACTGTTGTACAGAAAGGTTTACTAAGTTTGTCTTACGAAAGATTTATAGAAATTCAACTTTTCCGTCTTATGAGACCAGATGTACTTTAATTGATTTAAAACCTTTAACAAAGAGAAGAATTTATATTCTGTACTATTTGCTTTCGATGTCCTTAGTTCTAATATTGATTGTCCGGTATTACTATCGTTGTTTAATATGTATGCACCTTCCCGTAGTCTACGACCGAGAGATGGTAATTTCCTGAATGTTCCGTATCATAGTACAAGTTATGCTAAACATAATCCAATTACTGAATCTTGTATTGCTCATAATGAATTTGAATTTGTAATTGATTTTAATAAAAGTAGGATAGATATTAAGAAAGAAGTATTAAATTTGTTATAAATTTGAACTAATTGTTAAATGTTATTTATTTTTATTTTACTGTAGTCTTCATAAAGTTATGTAACTTGATTGGCGTAATAAATAAATAAATATTAATAAAACAAAATTAAATATTCGTACAATAATATTTTAGAAATTATGATTAAAATTTAATCAGTTTTTTTTAAGGCGTAGCCCTCCGAAACATATTTAAATTTACAAAAATATAGTATTATTTTTTTTTTTATTAATACTTCCAGCCTAGCCACAAGAAGTTGTACTTACATCAAGATTATTTCTTTGTTTTTACGTTGTTAAAATCTGAAAATCATCTTTGGGCTGCTGTTCTGCCGTGGAAGCTAGTGAAAGTATTTGGTCAGGCAACACATTAAACATATCTTCTTCCAAAATGTTTTTCTGGGAGCATAAACGCGACTAAAAGCCAACAACATCTTGACATCGTCCTTCATTTTTATATTTTTTAAAAAACAAGCGTTCTAAACTTCGAGTTTAGAGATTCTATTTATATTTATGTTTTTATCATAATAAGGAAAACTATTAACAAAGTGGAACAATTGTCGGATATTTTGCAATTTGTATTTCATTTGGAACAAAATTAATCAATACAACACATCAAATGAAATTTTGATTAATTTATTTTATAAAATTGAGTCAAACGAAGTAAAAATAAGTTGCTACGTAGCAGATGCATACAAAAAAAATAAATGAAGTAGATCTACTACATATGAAGTATATTGGCAGCCCTGACTGTAAGGTTACCTGGCCATTACGAAATAGGTTTATCCAAAAAGGGAGACAAAAGATAAGTATGGAAGAAATGTTGCAGGTGCAGCGCATATCAAGAGTAGCTAAGAGAAGATTATACAAAAAAGAGGTCGTTCATATTCCACTCAGCCCAGGGAAATCGAACAATCGCACGGTTAAAACAGCACCAGAACGTTTTATTAAAAACAATCAAAGCAACTGGCTGCTAGTAAGATACTCAACTCTAGAGTTGGCCAACTTGAGAGTTTGCGGCAAGTTGACAAATAGTGAAGGAAATGGCTTTAAGAAGCCTAAAAACAACAAGGCCGCTGGTGCGGATTACAAGTTGAAATTGGTGCTCCTCAGACAATGACATGCAAGTGATGTGTTAGTGCGGTGCAATCATCATGAAATCATCAACCCAGTATAAGTGGACGTAATCATCATCCCTGAAGAATGGACTATCATCTACAAAGGAGGATTTTTTGGAGGATTTTAATTCGAATGTACTGAGCCTGAGTGTGGCTATCAGATTGAACATAAACCAAATTCTAACACTAAAGCATTTCCTGGAAAAGATCAGGGATTCGGGATCACGGGAAAACTGATACAGTTGTGTTGCGTCACAAATGAAAATATACGGTAAGTAGAAAGGAAGAGCTGATACTCGCCCTCCATCAAAAGACAATTTTTGTTTGCATATATTTGGTCATATGTGTAATGAAGATGAAGAGAGAAGAAGATCGAACAGCGAACTCTATGAGCTGTACCCGAAGATGTGCATGTAGTTCGAAAAGTCAAAACACATCGACTACTTACTACTTTAGGCTCGGTCACATCAACTCCCAGTTTAAAGATCAAGCCATAGCGAAAGAAGCCGTGAACTTGTTGAACGATTTCAATCAATCAAATTTAATTCAAAACACATATGGAATAAATGTCGCAAAAAACTTTCAATTATTCATTTTTATTTATTATAGTCCACAAAACCAACAATATTTTTATTTTGTTTTCGTGCTTTTTTTTTTATTTCAAATTTCGTTATTGAGCTGAATGTATCAATAAACCAATGTTTTATATCTTCAATGCAAAACGTTAAACTATTGGAATTCACAATAATCCATCCATAATAACTATTTTCACTTCAAAATCTTGATAAATTAAAACATAAAAGCATAACTAAAGCTTACATTACATTCGTTGCACATAATCCAAAATACAAAAAAAATAAATAAAAGATTATTTAAACAAGATAAGCGATGAAAAACTTAATTATTTTAAAGTATATCTACTCAATGCGAGCTTTGCAATTTTAACTATTGTTTCGATAATAGCACTTTTACCATAACGCAATGCCAAAGTGGCAGCCTCATAACCTAACAAAGGTGCATCACCTGAATAATTTAGTCCATTAAATATTGAATCACCGGCAGTTTCGATCCCCAAGAAAAATTCAACCTTGCCTTGTTCTAAAATATCAATAGCTGCATCTGTTGCGTTGTTTGGTTGATTGCCGGACTGAAATATTAGAAGACCAAGATCCAAATTTATGTTTGCAGCTTGCGTATGGATTTTTTCTTTCAAACTATCGCTTTTCTTCTTGTAATAAATCAAGGCAGCTGAAGGATCAGCTTCTGCAATTTTTTTAATACTTTCGACAGACTCTTGGCTTTCGGCTGCAATTTGCACTAATTTACCAAGTGAACATATAAGGGTCTCCGTAAAACCCTGAACTAATTCAGGATTAGCTCCACGTTTCAGTGCATTGTTTGCAACTTCATTGATATTATTTACGGCATCTGAAGCTTCACGATCATTTTTGACGGTTTCACAATTTTGATTTTTAACCCGTCCCTGCATGGGTTTACTTTGAGCATCTCTGAGTGATTGAAGTGATTCTCGAATGGAGTTTTGAATATTTCTATATGAACCTGCAACGCCACTTTCGACAATTGATCGCATAGCCTTAAATAATACTTGAGTCGCGTTGGGTCCAGCAGCAATACCTCGGTTGAATAAGCTTTCAGCAAGAATCAAATTATCTAATGCTGAAAATCCAGCTTTTTGAATCCATTCACTTGCAACTTCAAGTCTTTGTCTAGCTCCATTATTTGAAATACCCAACGCTAATCCAATTGCATTCAATACGGGAGTTCCTGACTTAAACAGTTCGCTTCTGGAATTTTCAAAAGATTGCTGCATTGATTTTTTGGCAGCTTCAGGATTTTTAAGAATTAAGTCTTGGATTGCGTCCATTCCATCGTAGATTATATCTATAGATTTTGACAGTATTTTAACACCTCTGATATATTCAGTTTTCAGAAGAATAGTTGCATTGACAAAAATATTAGCTTCTTCGTTTTCTTCGGAACTCTGTTTGATAATTTTGATGGTATCGCGTTCTCTCTTATTTCCTATGTTAAACTCATCTTTGATAGCATCTATACCCGCTTTGAAAGCGTCAATGATACCAGCATCTGATTGTTGAGCAAAAAGAACAAAAATCGCAGCAGCAGCCAAAACGAAATATCCCGAAAAATTCATAATTATTTAAATAGAATTATGAATGACTTCAAGACTCAGAGATTATACTAATTAATTGTTTAGAAAGTGTCTTCTTATATAGCTTCAAAGATATCAAATTTTTTTTAAATAAAACGTGTAGGTAAATGTTTTTGGAATGAAAATAAACCCAAATATTAACGTTAGACAATAAAACAATTTTTAAAAGATTAAAAAATTAAATTTGATCAGTTCAAACGCAAACACACGTGTTAACGTCTTTAAGCATTTGTTTGTATGTTTGTTAGTGCGAGACAATCATCTCTCATAAAATTTCATATCTTAACTACTTTCCAGGTAATATTTAACTTTTTTATCAGTTTTAAATGAAAGTTAGTAGAAACCTTCAAAGGCAAACAAAGAATTTGCAAGACAAAATAAAACACACACAAAATTGAGGTTAACAAGAAAAGTCAAAACAAAAGACAAAGGATCCCGCACACTTGTACATAATGAAATAGTAGGCTCTTTCAAATTGGCTGTATTTAAGTATGCTGTTGGTTTTGTATTACTAGCCAAAAGTCCCCATAAACCTTGGGTTTTGAAATCAACCCTTTCCAAGTTCTACTGATGATATGTAATATGAGTTTAATATTGCGATAAAAATAGAAACTTTAATGATATATAAAATTTATATTTTTATTTTTCAAAAACTTCAAAAACTCTTACTTCCTTTACTTTAGATGGCGCTCACAGTCCAGGATGGACTACGGCCTCAACCAACAAGCCTCTCCAGCCAGCTCGGTCCCTAGCTAGCTGCCTCCAGTTACGCACTCCAAGTTGGTTGAGGTCGTTCTCCACTTGTGTGCGCCACCTAAGGTGGGGTCTTCCTCTGCTGCGTAGACCATCAGAGGTGGATTCGAAGACTCGACGGGCTGGTGCGTTGGTGTCCATACGGTCCACGTGTCCCAGCCATCTCAGCCGCTGTATTTTCAGCTTTTTGACCAGGTCGACGTCGCTGTAAAGCCCGTAAAACTCGTTGTTGAATCTTCTCCTCCATATTCCATCGATACAGACTGGACCGAAAATCACTGGAAGAATCTTCCTTTCAAAGCACCCAAGCAGATTCTCATCCGTTTTTGACAGTGTCCATGCTTCTACCCCATATAGCAGGACCGGGATGATTAGGTTCTTATATAAGGTCTCCTTGGTTCTTTGAGAGAGGGCTTTACTACTCAAATGCCTTCTTAGCCCGAAGAAACAGCGATTGGCAAGAGTAATTCTTCGTTTAATCTCTGCACTGATGTCATTATGCGTTGTAATAGTGGATCCCAAGTAGACAAAGTCCTTGACGGCTTCGAAGTTGTACCTATCCATCGTGACGTTTTGCCCGAGTCGACGATGTTGAGATTCCTTTCTCGATGATAGCATATACTTCGTCTTGTCCTCATTAACAGCCAAACCCATTTTTGCCGCCTCCGATTCAATACTTGCAAACGCACCGGTAACAGCTCGCTTCGTTTTCCCTTCTTATTCCCGATGTACCTATCTTTTTTTGTAAATAGGCCATATCTTTATTTGGGTACCTAAGTGTATGGCTGCATTATATATGTGTGTGTGTGTTTATTGCTGCTGTCCCAAATGATTTTCTGTATCAGAATATTTTCAAGTAATGCCATGGCTAAGATAACAAACATTTGGTTGGTAACAACCGTAATACGCTCAGATTCGGATTGACCCTGATGCAAAAAAGCCAACTGCAATTCTTTTTCAGGGCATCTCAATTCCCACAAAAGTCAAATTTTCCATTAAATTTCTACGTAATTAAGTTGGAAATTATGAACACACCTAATTTAAATTCATGTTTAAAGTTTTGAAAAGCATTTGTGTTGAAATTTCAAAACCTTATAAACTTTACAAGAAATAAGTTGGAAATATGTAGAAACATTTTTTCTTAATTTTGCAAAATGGCATCATTTCGGCTATAAAGAAAATGTATAGTGTCTATTTATTTTTTTCTTTTAATTAAAATTGTTTATAAAGTCGTTTTGAAAAAAATTAAGGTGTCAAAGAAGTGATGAAAAATGAACACCTAAAGGACTGGCGTTACCAAAGAAATTCCCAAAGTAGGAGTCCAATGTAAACACGGTATTGTGTGCACATGGAAATTATAGCAAAGACAAAATCGTCGAATGATGCCCGTGTTATATTTGACCGCACCGCCACGCCAGCCAGGCCGCTTTCTGCTAAAGTGTGCTGGGTCCTTTGTGTTTTGATTTGAATTTTCTTGTTATCTCAATTTTGGTCTTGCAAATACTTTGATTACCTACTTGACTTTCATCTAAATTCTAAACTGATAAAAAAAGTGAAATATTAGGTGAAAAGTAGATTAGATATGAAATTTTATGATAAGGTAGCTTAGCTACTTTTATTTATAATTGTCTCGCATTTACAAACCAGGCAAACAACACCTGTGTTAGCGTTTGGACTTGAGCAATCCATTATTCTTTAATCAATTCAATAATTATTATAATGTCTAATTTTAATATTTGGATTTGATCTCCAAGCTGTGTTGAAGTAGGAACTTTTCGTTATTTAAAGTTTTTACCGATATTTTCGTTTCGACATGGTAACCTTGAATAACTTTTTATGCAATCCCATTTGGCAATTGACTTTTTTACCAGAATTTCTGCTCCAAGAATAAATGTTATTGCGTTTAAAAATCTTCACTTAAAATTTTCTGCATTATATAATAGAACAGTAAAATGTTAAGCGGCTATTGTAAGAATTAAATTTGTAGATTTGTATAAAGATCGCGATGTGACTTTTCGCAAAACGCATACTTTTCCAAAAAACTGTGGAACCAAAATATCCAAACTAAAAAATTATCTTTGGAAGAAAGCTGAAACATATGAATTCAATAAGATAGGTGACTCCTTCATAAGTTTTGTTCATTTATTTCAAAATCCATCATACAATTCGTGAGCCGCTCTGATTGGTTTGGGCAAAAAGAAGAATGGCTCAACAAAACAACATAATTAGAAATGAACTAATTCAACAACTTCTGAAATTGTTTTAACAGCAACACGATGTACATAATCTGATTTCTAAAATAAATCTTAATTTCAAAAATGCATTATTTTGTTTCAAGAAAAACATATTTGTTACGCTATTTTATAAAGAACTATAATCTATCTTAATTAATGTTTGAAAGTTAAAAATGAAATGTAATATCAAAACAGTTATCTACCTGTTTTTGAAATATCGAATTAGTTTTTTTTTAACAATTCAATAAATAATATCTGGGCGATCGAACTTCACTCGGCTACTTTTTTATTTTATTAAATTTACTATAACAGATTAAAAAAAACGGCTTTGAGTCTTGTTTACTGTCATTCCATGATACATTCTTCAAACTATTGACATAAGCGCCTGCTATTGTAGCTGTACAATGTAGGTAAATTTCCTAAGCGACGGAATATTTGGTAAGGAGAACCGAAGAAGGGAGTTAAAATCCTTTGAACCCGGATGTATCTAAACATAAGTGGCCAATTTGTCATGTACCTTGGGTGCTAAGGCTGAGGTATAGGTACTCGTCGGATCCAGGGTCTAATTAAAGGAGGTACAGTAAACTTTAGTATAAAAGGTCTTTCTTTATTGAGGCTCCAAATGAAAATGTAAATTAACAAAATCTTATATTAAATTGTTACAATAAAATTTGCTTTTGAAGAATATCGTTCGGTAGCTGGAATATCGGCAGTACTAAGAATCTTCGGGTTGCTGTCTTCCTTAGAAAGTCTTGTTCTGCTGCTTGTACTTCACTTCGGATTCTTTGCTGGGTTATCTTATTGCGGCTGTAATAAAATATTAAAAGCCGTTGATAAGCCGGTTAAAAACTGTTGATAAACTATCAAAAGCGAGACCCCTAACCACTGGTGGGGGAAGTCTTCGTTTATAGTAAATTCACTTACTTACTTTCCTTTGGTATAATTACTAAATACCCGCGGTCACTTACTCCTTAACTCTTAATGTTAATTAGAATGCTTACTTTGTTTTTCCGTGATTTTTGGGTGTTGAATGGCCTCCTCTCGTTACACATTTGGTTGTGAGTGTTAACTCTAACTTGCAAATTCCCATACAATCACCCATATATTTTCGTCGCCCTGTCTCTCCCCTACCTTTATTCCATGCAAGCGAGAGTACTTCTTCTCGTACCTCTATTTACCGGAATTTTATTTCTCTTTTTTCAAAACAATACCTGATAATTTTATCTACATCGATAGAGTCATTTCCAAAAAACTACTAAAAAACAAAAGTGGGCGGATTTTCCCAAAACCATTTTTTTAATTCTTTTCTTGTTTCATCAAAACACTTCATTTACATCCAAATCGTTATAGCCATTTCCGAGAACCCAATTAATAAGAGAAGTGTGTAAAAACTTTGTAAAAATTGGTTTACAAATTGTTAAGTGTCAAATTTCAGAAAAGTAAATACGGATGTTTTTTTTTTTAATAACTATGTTAGCCTGAATTTTTTATTTGTTTCAAACCAATAAAATATTATTTGAAATCTTAGTTTACAATACCATTAACACTTTTTAGAACTGTTTTTAAGAAAAATAAAAGAAATGTATCTTTATGGTTATTAAAAATTCAAAAAATCTGTCATATGAGAGATACGCATATCAAATTATAGAACTTATTTTTCATGAAGCAAATTATAATCACAAAATTTCAGTTGAAAAAGGTATTTAGTTTATTTAATCAAAATATGTAAAAGAAACAAATTATTTTAAAGCGCACTTAACACAAGTTTTCCAGCCTTGAATATTCCTTGAATATAAGCTAATTTACCATAAAATATAATCTTAGTGGCAGCATCAAGAGCTAACTCAATGGCATCATCACCTCCACACCTCATTCCATTAATTATTAAATCTTCAGCAGTTTCAATAGACAAGAGGCTTTCAATCAAGCCTTCTTCTACAAACTTAATGGCTGCTATTATATTGCTGTTTGACTGAATATCAGAATGAGGTGCTACTTCTCCGAAACCTAAAATCATCTTTGCAGTTACATCATGCACTCCTTTTATAACACTTTCGGTTTGCTGGAAGTAAGAAATCTTGGCAGCTAAGGGTGTAATTCCTTGAGTTTTTTTAAAATTTTCAACAATCCGTTTGGCTTTGTTTGTAACAATCACGATATCACCAAGACAACTTGTAAGGATTTTTTTAAACTTTTGAACTAATTGAGGATTAGCTCCACGATTCAGTTCATTGTTCGCAGCTTTATTAATATCATTTATGGCATCTGAAGCATCACGATCATTTTCGGCTGCTTTAGAATTTGAATATTCAGCCTGTGCTAGCATGGGACTGCTTTGTTGAGCATCTCTGATTGCTTGATTTGCTTTTTCGTAGGATACTTGAATATTTTTAAATCCACCTGTAAAGGCACTATCCACAGCTAATCTTGCAGCTTTAAGCAACACTGCTACTGCGTTGCCTCCAGCATCAATTCCATCAATAGAAAAACTGTCTGCAACATTCAATGCACTTACTAATGCAGGTCCTGTTATTTGAATCAATATGCTTGCGTCTGCAAGTCCTGGTCTAGCTCCCTCATTCAAAAGACTAAAAGTGTTTGCAATTGACCAAAATACGCTAACTCCGGACTGGTAGAGTATATTTCGTGCCGCCTCAAAAGATGCCAGTAATTTTTGTTTGGTAACTTCAGTGTCTTCAGTTGAGTTTTCAGCTCCATTGAACCCATCAATCATTATCATTTCAGATGTTTTAACAAGCTGCACAGTTTTATTATATGCCTTTGCTAGGTTAACAAAAATCATATCTTCTTCGTTCTCTTTAAGACTACGCTTGATAATTCTGTTGATATAACGACCTCTATCATTTCCTTTGATAGCCTCTGCAATGGCAGGATCTGATTGTTGGGCAGAAGAAACCAAGACCACAGCAGCAGCCAAAACGAAATATCCCAAGAAGTTCATATTAAAAGCGAATTATGAGTTACTTGAAGCCAGCCACAGAGCTATAGGTACTAACAACCTACTTAGCATAATGTATCTTCTTTTATAGCTTGAAGCCATCAAAATAACACATCTCAAGTTATAGTATGAAATGAAAACAAAAAAATGTTAATGTTACTCAATATACATGTACATACATATATAGCAATTATAATTAAAAGATAAGTAAAAACATTTTATTAGACCAAACGCAAATACACATATCAATGTCTTCAAGGTGGTTTAATAAAAGTATCTTATCCTAAAATTTCATATTTACTTTTCTAGTAGTATGTAAAGTAAATAGATACTACACATATATTGCATGTTGTTAAAATGTATGAACAAAGGCAAACATTTAAAGTTTTCAAAAAATAAAACACACAAACCTGATTTTAAGTAAGAAAGTTAAAATAAATTTAATATGGTTGGCTTTGTTCAAAAGAAATAGGTCTAAACCTTGAACATTTTATGACGGTAATTCAAGAGGACACAAGCGTCCCAGTTTTTTTTTTTTTAACTCACTTCTATTTATCAACTCCTACTCTTATCTATTTGTTATGAACATTTTGTAACTATTATCTTAAGTGAAAATGGGGTTTCAATCCCTGTGGACGTGTTTTGGTGGCAGTAAATGAAAGGGAGTAGGTGTATTGCAACTAATGCCTTTCTTCTTTATCCAGGTGTAAGCGGAAAAATTCCCGAGATGGAATCAATGGTAGCGTCTACAGTTTCAGTCAGGCTAGTTACGACTTATTCGGAGTTCAGGCCTAAAACGAGCGGTTTATCTGAGATATACCATTGCGACTGTTACCGCGAAGAAATTAATCGTCTAAGTATTAGGGTGTGGATTTGTCGTTGGAGGTTGGTTAAGGCAAGAAGTTTTGAGTTTCAAATATGAACCGAAAACTGCAATAATTAAGGGAACATCATAGTTGAATTGCAGATGAATCGCAGATGATGCTGAGGATATGAAAAAACCATTTCTTCAAACTTTATTACAGCGATGATAAATCGAATTTCGCTGTCAGACTGATTGCACCATTCAACCTAAATGACAAAGACCGATAGGTCAAAATCTCAGGAACTTCAACGACGTTGCCAAAAAGGCAAAAGGCTGAGGTGGCTGGGTCATTTAGAGCAAATGGACAGCAAAGGTCTGGCCCGAAACGTATTTGAATCTAACCCCGAGGGACGGCACGCGGCGACGACGGCACAGTAGAAAAAGACCGTAACTTAAGTGGCGCACTCACTTAAGTAAAAGGGCAACTCAACCATTTTGACGTGCAAAACTGGAAATACCTAGTTAGGGACCGAGCTGGCTTAATAAAGCTTGTAGGTTGAGGCCCTTGTCGGCCTTGTCCAATCCGTATATCACATTCAGTAAGCAAATAATACAGAGAGAAGTTAAGGCTCCGTAAAAAAAGGAAACAGGTCATCTACAATATAACGTTGCGAACAGAGCATTGAAATTGTTGAATGATTACCAACCTTTTTAAATTCAAACAATTTAATTCAAACAAATTTAAATGAAAGGTACCACCAACTGGCAAACAAAAAATATTTTTATTTTTCAAATTGTGTAAGATATTTGTTCCGCATATTTCTGGCCTGTATGTACATACAATACATATATATAAGATCTTTTAAATTCAGCAAATGGGTTACCGGGTTAGATAAGAATTTGTCAGAAGCTTCGTTGTTAATAAAGATTGACTGTTATTTATCCAAACACCAATATGATGTTAAAGGCAAAAAGCATTTAAGAAATGTAAAAAATTTTTTTCTTAATATATATTAACATTTAAAGATATTTTTTCCAATCAAGGTATTTAACTCCAATCTTCGCAAGGTAATAAAAATTAACAAAAAACGTTTCTGTGGAATGCCAAAAAAAAAAAAATAAAATTATGAAACATTTTTAATAGGTATTTAGTTTATTTAAGCAAAATAAAAGAAAAAAGGGGTTTTACAGTAAACTTAATACCTCCTTTGCAGCTTTGACTATTCCCTTAATAATAGCTAATTTACCATAAAATATAATCTTAGCGGCAGCTTCAAGAGCTAACTCAATGGCATCATCACCTCCACACCTCATTCCATTAACTATTAAATCTTCAGCAGTTTCAATAGACAAGAGGCTTTCAATCAAGCCTTCTTCTACAGCCTTAATGGCTGCTATTATATTGCTGTTTGACTGATTATCAGACTGAGTTGCTACTTCTCCGAAACCTAAAATCATCTTTGCAGTTACATTATGTACTCCTTGTATAATACTTTCGGTTTGTTGGAAGTAAGAAATCTTGGCAGCTAAAGGTGTAATTCCTTCAAATTTTTCAAAACTTTCGACAATCCGTTTGGCTTTGTTTGTAATAATCACGATATCACTAAGAGAACTTATAAGAATTTTTTTAAACTTTTGAACTAATTGAGGATTAGCTCCACGATTCAGTTCATTGTTTGCAGCTTTATTAATATCAACTATGGCATCTGCAGCTTCACGATCGTTTTCGGCAGCTTTAGAATTTGAATTTTCACCCTGTCCTTGTATGGGATTGTTTTGAGCATCTCTAACTGCTTGGATTGCTATTTGGTAGGAAAGTTCATAGTTTTTCAAACCACCTGTAAAGGCACTATCAACAGCTAATCTTGCAGCTTTAAGTAATATTGGTACTGCCTTGCCTCCAGCATTAATTCCATCAATGGAAAAGCTGTCTGCAACATTCATTGCACTTAGTATTTCACGTCCTGTTATTGTTATCAATACACTTGCGGCTGTAAGTCCTGGTCTAGCTCCATCATTTAAAAGACCCAAAGTTCTTCCAATCGTCGAAAATACTGGGATTCCAGACTGGTAAAGTTCATTTCTGGCCGCTTCAAAAGCTTCCAGCAATATTTGTATGGCAACTTCTATGTTTTCAACTGAGTTTTCGGCTGCATTAATCCCATCAATCATTATCACTTCAGATGATTTCACAAGCTGCATGGAATTATTATATGCCTGTGTTAGATCAACGAAAATCATAGCTTCTTTGTTCTCTTTAAGACTCTGTTTCATAATTCTGTTGGTTTCACGACTTCCTTTGAAATCGACTACCGTTACAGTATCTGATTGTTGGGTAGGACAAACCAAGACTACAGCAGCAGCCAAAACGAAATAGTGCAGAAATTTCATATCAAAAGAATTTTGAGTGACTTCAAGTCGCAAAGTTAAAGGTAAGTACTAACAACCTACTTAACAGATGTGTCTTCTTATATAGTTTTGAAAAACTGTCATAAAAATAACACATCTCAAATTTTGGAATGAACATAAAACAGAAAATATTAACGTTACTCAATACATACTGTAGCAATTGCTATTAAAAGATAAGTAAAAACATTTCATTAGACCAAACGCAAAAACACATATAAATTTCTTCAAGGTGTCTAAATAAAAATATCTTATCCTAAAACTTCATATTTACTTTTTTATGTGAAGGGTATAGATATAATATATTGCATGTTTTAAAATGTTCGTATTTAAAAAAGTAAACAAATTCCATATATTGAAACTATGTTTGGCTTCGTTCAAAAGAAATAGGTCTAAGCCTTGGTAATTTTATGAAGGTAATCCAAAGACAAATATTCAAAGTACACCTTAACTAGAAATAGGGTCTCGATTTCTGGGGATGTTAGTTGGTGACAGTCAACGAGATAACGCTACGTGCAGAAAAAGAAAAAGTATTTTGAGAATGCAGGAGTGATGTTCAGAAGTATTACGAAAATTTAAAAAGAACCTGTAAAGGGTACACACTCCAACCGAAAGCCTGCAAAGATGATCAAGGGAACATCGTGGTTGAATCGCATAGGAAGCTGATGATATGAAATTAAAATCCCCTGCAATGCCAGGTAGATTGCACCATTCAACCTTAATGAGGCAGACCAACAATTCCATCTACCCGATTTCAGTGAAGTTAAGGTAGACATAACTTAACTTAAGTCCAACAAAGATGCTGGAGTTGACGGTCTTATTACTACCAAACTTCTCAAACAGAAGGCAATATCCTGGTTAGAAGTATGCACCAGCTCAAAAACTTCAAAAACTCAGCATTGTTTGCCCCATTGAGTACGTATAATAACTAGAGAACCGACTTAAGGGGCTCCTTCTCTTTTACCCTATAAGCTGTGATGAGCTAATATTGTAAATTTTCTGAGCATATAATACTGTATTAATATTCCAGTGCATTTTAAATGGGTAACCGAACCAACACCATTGGAATAGAAATGGTGACAGAGACAACCAATATAGATAGGGTAATAACTAGTTTTGACATCCCTATAAAAGTCGTCCGTTTATGCAGGATGACAATGGAGAAGTCGCCCTGCTTCATCAAGGTCGGCAAAGACGTAACCGATACCTAAGATGTGAAAAATGGACTAAAGCAAGTTGGTGCGCTGTCATGCGACTGACATCATATTAGAATCACATTCTTTCATGGACCTATGTCAAAGGCGGGTGAGAACCCTTTAGGTTGTTTTTAAAGAAAAATTCTGTGGTGGATTTTTGATTTGACAACGAACTGTACGGGCTGTACAGCAATAACTAAGTATCCAAAAAAGAAAAAAACCAACAGCATCTAACCGCGAGGGACAGTGTAGTAAAGATCAGAGGAAGACTGCGACTCAATTGGAAAAGGAGACCAATCAATTGCACAGTGATCACAGCTAGCTTTAAGCGATAAAAAAAGAAAATAATTTTATGAAAGCAAACTCAATACCTGCTTTGCAGCTTCAACTATTCCTTTAATAAAAGCTAATTTACCAAAAAAAAACCTAATGGCAGCCTTAAGAGCTAACTCAATGGCATCATCACCTCCACACCTCATTTCATAAACTATTAAATCTTCAGCAGTTTCAAATCCCAAAAAATCTCCAATTAATCCTTCTTCCACAGCAATAATGGCTGCTTCTAGTTTGTTGTTTAACTGATTGCCAGGCAAAGGTGCTACTTCTCCAAAACTCAACATCATCTTTGCAGTTACATCATGGATTTCATTTTTAATTCTTTCAGTTTGCTCGAAGTAGGAAATTTTGGCATCTAAAGGATCAATTGGTGCGATTCTTTTTAAATTTCTGACAATCCGGTTGCCTTCGTCTGTAATGATCACGATATCATCAAGCGAACTTATAAGAATTTTTTTGAATTTTTGAACTAATTGAAGAGTAGCTCCACTATTTAGTGCATTGTTCGGAGCTTTATTGATTTCATTTATGGCATTTGAAGCCTCACGATCGTTTTCGGCGGCATTACATTTACATTTTAAATTTTCAATCTGCATGTACATGATCTAGATGCTCATAGATGCTTTGAGCATCTCTGAGAGCTTAGACTTACAACACACACTATCGACAGCTAAACTGGAAGCTAAAAGTAACACTGATACGGCATTGCCTCCAGCATCAATTTCTTAGAAAAGCCGTCTGCATTATTCAATCTATCTAGTGTTGCAGGTCTTGTTCTTTGTATCGTTTTGCTTGCATCTAGAAGTTCTGGGGTAGCTCTATCATTTGAAAGACCCAAGGCTTTTCCAAATGAACAAAATGCGGGAATTCCGGATCAGTAGGGTTGTTGTCGGACCTTCTCAAAATTTTCCAGCAATATTTGTTTGGCAATTTCGGTTTTAGGAAAATAGCTTTTGGCTAATCTAATTCTATCAATCATTATTTTTTCAGATCTTGCAACTTATTTTTTAGTGTTTATTAATGCCTGTCTCAGATCAATTGTTCTTTCAACGAAAACCATAGCATCTTCATTTACCCTGGAAATCTGATTGATAATTCCAATCGTTTTACATTCTCGGTCATTTCCTATTAAATAATCATCTAATTCGACTTTGAAAGCCTCTATAACATCAACATCTGACTGTTGGGCAGGAGAAAATAAGACCGCCATCATAAAAATAACACATCTCAAGTTTTCGAATGAAAATAAAACACAATATATTAAAGTTACACAATATATACATTTTTGTAACAATTACTGTTGTCATCAAGGCTACTATTTTAGTAGTTGTAAAATGTAAAGTATACAAATATATGTTATGTATTGTATATGTAAATACAAAGTATATAGTTATAAGGTTTTTAAAAAAAAAGAAACAAACTTGAGATTAACTAAGCAAATTCCATAAAATTACTATGTTTTTTTATTGTTTAGAAACAATTGACTAAGAATTTAAGGTCCATAGAATATTATAAGTAGATCTAAACCTTGGAAATTTTATGACGATAATCGAAAGAGAAGTTATGCTCCGTAAAAATAGGTCAACTTCACGATAACTTAATGAACATAACATAACCTTGAACTTGTTGAACGATTGCCAACTTTATAAATGGTACAACTTCATTTTAGCAGCAGGTTGCACGGTATTTAAAGTTTTATAGACGGGTGGCAATCCGACATAAATATCACAGTGTTTAAACTATTTTTCAACTCCTTGAAAACTTTACTGTTGCTATAGCAACATGGCTCTTTTGTTATTAATTCAAAATTATGCATTTGGCTCAAATTCTTGAAATTAACAATGTACCTATAGATGGTTTGACAATAGCAATAGGAGTATTGCTATTTCACCTATTTCAAAATCGTCTCTCTACGATTTTGATTGAATTTTCAAGTTTTGAAGTACAGGAGTTTTGCTATTGAACATACCCAATTACAACGGAACGTGTGACACTGAATGTTTTACCCCTAATGCTTACGTTTTCAGTTTACCCTACCGCAGCCGCGCCGCCACCGGTGGAGATGACTAAACATCAAAAACCACACAAAACGCGAACAAGAACGGCAGAACATTCTGCTTTGTCAAAGTTGAAACACAGTCAACTTGGTGACGCGCAGTATGTCAACTGCGTTTATGGTGTGTTTACACGATCAACTTAAATAAATAATAATCAACGTGTTAACCCTAAAAGTAGTTTCAACGTGAGATTGAGCTGAAATGCCGTCGTGTCAAAATCGACAGTTACTTTATTATTCAAGAAAGTTTGCTAACTATTTTATTAAACGCGATATGTGTAGAAGGGATCTTAGCACCTCATATACATATATGGAATATTTGCCAAAAGGTATGCCATCTAAAAGGTAAGTATCTGGTCACAAAAGTTAAACTTTTAATTCAAGATATAATAGTTTGCTCAAGATTTAACATTTACCTTAAATTGGGTAAGAACAAAAAAATTATATTCGAATTTAAAATTTCTTTTTGTATTTAAAAAGTTGTACATAAGAGATAGCTCCATGGCTTAATATAATTATTTTTGAAAGGTCTAGAACTAAAGGATGAACTTAGGAAATATTTAAATTAAATTAATTTATATCTGATTTTAAGTTTTTATTTGAATGAATCGAGTGAATAATATGGCGGTTAGCATGTTAAATTTCCGACCTTTGAGCACCGTAAATTTTGTTTTAAAAATGTGAATATTAAGATTCTAGGTGTTGCAGTACCTTATACCTTTGAAGCTTCGATAAAAATATCTAAATCTTAAATACTAACGCCATCAGACAAGCCGCCACAAATTTCTTCATTAGAAAGTATAAAGAATATTGGATCCAAGTTACATCCGTGAGGAACACCTGCCATATTTTCAAGTGCAAAAAGACCAGCTGAAATAAAGCCGGTGGGTTTTATTTCTCAAAATAAAGGGAAATACTCCTTTTTGGAGTTGAAATAAGACCTACCACATAAAAGCATTAATATCCGCGGAAGTTATTGCCTTTCTGAATTAGCATTAAGGTCCATACTTAAAGTGTGATTCAATAATGTATATGAATACATACATATGTACTTTACTTAATCTTTATATTGTTGTCGAAGAAAACTATTGAAATTGGCACCTGCCTGACTACTGAATATTAATCATAAGCGCAGCAACGGAGTTAAGTGAGCGGGAAAGAGAACCCAAAAAGGGAGTTAAAATCCTTAAATTCCGCGAAGCGGGACACCTAAGTTACTGCTCTCAATTAAAACTGTCAACAAAGTCCAAAATCGTTGTTTGTTCTTTACTTAATAAATATATTCTTCGAATTGAGAACTACAATAGAAAGGAATTAAAAACTACAGCTTTTGTTTCCATTACAAATAATAAAATGAGCCTGTAGGTGTTATTTCCTTTTATTTTTGGAAATAAGACCCATGGGCTTTTTTTTTCTTGAGCCCAGCGGGAAAAATCAAAAAATTCATTGAGGAAAAACCTGCTTTTTCCTTGAGGAATGGAAGCTGCATCTGCTACTTTTCTGCTTATTCCTTTGATGAATTTAACATGGGCGTGTCATTGGCAGGAAGCACATGCCACTTTATCGATGAAAATTCCACATCTAAATCACTACTTCCTTGGAAGTGCTTATTCACCAGTTGACTTAAAAAAAAAAAAAAATGTTAAAACACCGTGAGATTTGAACCGGCATCCACTGACAACCCAGCCGGCTACTTTTCCAACTTGCTATACTTAGTTATAAATTTCGTTGGTCGTTGGTGAATTAAAATTCAGCACTTATTTCAATAACATTTTGTTAGGCGAAGTAAAAAAGAAAGAGCGTCGTGAGAGAATTATTTTTTTCCTTCTCTCCCATAATATACTTTACAAAGCAGATGAGTGGATTCAGACGATGAACTGATGAACTTGTACATTACTTTTCAGCAGTTTTTTCATCGCATAATTTTCCCTATTAAAATAGCAATTTGTAATTCACCAACAGAAAGTTTTTTTTCTAAACACAAAGCAGAAAGTAGGGTTAAACCCATAGAGTACCTATATTATCTAGAGAACCGACTTCAGCGCTTTTACTCTTTCACCCTACAAGCTGCACTGAGAGGATTTCCTCCACAAGGCTGAATATGTGTTAGTTGCCGAATGCATTTTTAATGGAATCGCACTAACATAGTGATAATTTAATGGATATTGGCTCAGTTTTGCTCAGTGCTCAGTTCTCCCACCAGATATGAAATACTTTCTTGTAAAAAAAGTCCATCGCTGGAATTTGATCTCTCTTTTACTGAGATGAAAACAAAACACAAAAACCAACCCACCGACCCTCAGTCACATCGGAGCTGCGATGGTGGAAACAACGCCTGCGTGCACGTCTTTCTTTTCTTTTTTTCAGCAATGTTCGTATTTTTGTGTGTATCTTTCAGAATTAAAAAGATGGGGAGAGAAATTTGAAGAGAGATGCGCTATATCTAAAATTCACACGAATTCACGGACAGGGAATTTAGGAGAGTGTTCTCTTACTGTGCTCAAATAAAATTTGCGGGTGTTTTAGGCAAGGGGGGTACGAGTCGGTTCTCTAGATAATATAGGTACTCTATGGTTAAACCCATAGAGTACCTATATTATCTAGAGAACCGACTTCAGCGCTTTTTCTCTTTCACCCTACAAGCTGCACTGAGAGGATTTCCTCCACAAGGCTGAATATGTGTTAGTTGCCGAATGCATTTTTAATGGAATCGCACTAACCTAGTGATAATTTAATGGATATTGGCTCAGTTTTGCTCAGTTCTCAGTTCTCCCACCAGATATGAAATACTTTTTTTAAAACTGCATTATAAAACGTGTTCATACTTCTTGTCAAAGAAGTCCATCGCTGGAATTTGATCTCTCTTTTACTGAGATGAAAACAAAACACAAAAACAAACCCACCGACCCTCAGTCACATCGGAGCTGCGGTGGTGGAAACAACGCATGCGTGCACGTCTTTCTTTTCTTTTTTTCAGTAATGTTCGTATTTTTGTGTGTATCTTTAAAAATTAAAAAGATGGGGAGAGAAATTTGAAGAGAGATGCGCTATATTTACAATTCACATGAATTCACGGATAGGGAATTTAGGAGAGTGTTCTCTTACTGTGCTCAAATAAAATTTGCGGGTGTTTTAGGCAAGGGGGGTACGAGTCGGTTCTCTAGATAATATAGGTACTCTATGGTTAAACCTATGAACTGAGGAATCTTTGCATTACTCTTCACTTACTAAATCATTGCATGTCAATTTTCCTATGATTTTGCAACTGAATGCATTGATGAATTCAGCTATAAAATTCATTGAGGACGATATTTCCCGCTGGGAGGCTTATTCCACTGCCACTGCCACTGTCAAACCCATGATCATCACATTTTTTTACATTTCATAACTTCTATATATGTACATATATCATTATCAAAATTAACACTAAAACGATGATATAACTTTTATTATGTTTCAAAATCAGGAAAAATGTAAACCGAAGAACCAAGCATAAGATTGCGTTATTGTTAAGCATTATACAAAAAACAAAGAAGTAAAAACGAAAAAAAATTTATTAAATATAAAATTAAATATATTAAATTAATATTCAATTTATTAAAAAAAGCTACTATCAAGAATAAACTATAAACCTTAAAGATTTAGTTGGCGGCGGGACTGCAAAGTGTATGTGAGACTGTGTTATTCCTTTGTTTTTATTTAAAGCACACTAAATACAATTTTTGCAGCTCTGACAATTCCTTGGATAAGAGCAATTTTACCATATTCAAACATTTTACGGGTAGCGCGAACAGCTAACGTAGCTGCATAACCCGAATACTTTAATCCGATATCAATTGTATCTTCAGCACTTTTCGTTGCCAAAAAGTTTTGATCTTTTCCATTTTCGAAAGCTGTAAGGGCCGCTGCCATTTTGCTGTTAGACTGATTGCCAGACCTAAGTGCTATATCTCCAAAAACCGTATAGAAATTTGCTGCTAGATTATGAATTATTTGTTTAAAATTTTCTGCTAACTGGAAAAACGTTATTTTGGTAGCTATGGTATCATATTCTGCAATTGTCTCAAGATTATCGAAAATTGTTTGGGCTTCGTTTGAATCGACCACAAGACCACTAAGTGAACATATAAGGGCTTCCGTAAACCGGTGAACTAAAGAAGCATTGGCTCCACGTTGCAGTGCATTGTTTGCAGCTTCTTTAATATCGTTTATTGCATCTGAAGCCTCACGATCATTTTTGGCAGCTTCACAGTTTAGATTTTCAACTTGTCCTTCCATGGGTCTGGTTTCAGCATCTCTGAGTGCTTGATCTGCTTCTTGGATCGATTTTTGAATATTGCTATAGACACATGCATAGCCAGATTTGATAGCTAAAAAGATAGCTTCAAGTAAAACTTGTCCTACTCTGCCTCCAGCTGCAATTCCTTCTTCAGATACATTTTCAGCAATATTTATAGTATCTAATATAAAAATCCCTGCTTTTTGAACTAATATACTTGCTGTTTCTAATCTTCTGCTAGATCCATTATTTGAACGAACTATAGCTTCTCCATATGACATAAAGAAGGAAGGTCCAGCCTTTACGATTTGATTTCTGGTATCCTCACATCCTTGCCGGAAAATATCATTGGCAGCTTCAGGGTCTTGAAGTACTGATTTCATGGCTTTTAACACATTATTTCTCATTATAATTTCAGACTTAGAGACTGAAATCAATCCTTCGTAGTACGAGTCTTGTAAACCAAGTGTTGCATTTTCGAAAACCTTATAGTTTAAGTTTTCATCGGAATATTGTTTGATAACTCTGAAGGCTTCACGTGCTCCTTCACTTCCCATGTAAAAAGCTTTGTCAACATCCTCATCGGAAACAGCATATGTTTTTTGAGCAAAAATAACCAACACCACAGCTGCAGCCAAAACGAAATATCCAAAAGAGTTCATATTAAAAGCGAATTATGAGTGACTTCGAGCCACAAAGCTATAGGTACTATAACAACCAACCTAACAGATGTATCTTCTTTTATAGCTTGAAAAGCCATCATCTCAAGATTTGAAATGAAACTATTGTTCAAAATATTAACGTTACTTTATATATGTACATATGTATGTAGCTATTATTATTAAAAGATAAATAAAATCATTTAATTAGAACAAACTCAAGCACACATCTTAATGTTGTCAAGGCAATTAAACAAAAAAATATCTTATTCTAAAAGCTTTAAATGAAAAGTACATAGATATGTTAAGTTTTGTATATGTTGGCAAACATACAATCTTTTCAAAAATAGAACACAAACTTGAGATTAATTAAACAAATTCCATAAATTTACCATTTTTTGGCTTTGTTTAAAAGCAATTGACTGTGAATATGGAATGTGATAAGTAGGTCTTAACCTTGGAAACTTTATGTTGGTAATCTAGAGATCCGTAAAAATAGGCCATCTGTACGATAACTAACGCATCCTTGAACATCTTGAACGATTACCAACCTTAGAAAAAGGACAGAACGAGTATCTCTTCTTTGAAAACCGAAGAAAGTTGGCCGAAATGAAGAGTTATATTATAGATGGGCAGTCGGCAGTCCGACATGAAAATCCCGATATTTAAACTATTTTTCAACTCCATTAAAAACTTTACTATTGATATCCCAATTTCGGCTATGTTGATATTAATTCAAAATTAATTTTGGCTCATTACCGTAGCTTCGAATATTGTCAATAGAAATTGTATAATATTGCTATTCAGATTAAAATCAATTGCTTTTCATCGGCAATAAATTTAAATGTTTTACCTTTTTTTAAATGGTGTCTCTGTGATTTTGAATGAATTTTGTTTTCTCTTGAAATTAAAGTTTATAATAATGTGCGTTTCTTTACTTTTAAACTCTGTGATTTTCTGCCAGACTTTTATGAACTCTGGGCAGAAAATCACAGGGTTTCAAAGCAAAGGAACGCACCTAATATAAGTAATTTAAATCATCAGAAATAGTCAGTTTAAAGACCACAAAAACATTTGACCTTGATTATTTTCATTTTTATCTGAAGTCAATGTGAATTTTGCAGCCAGTAACTTCGTTCAGATATGAATTTTTGCAAAAAAATAAATGAAAACTTATATTAAATAATTATCCACATATTTTATTATAAATACTTTTCAAAGGAACGAAAATGAGACAAAAAGAAATGTCACAACAGCTGAGTTTTATTAGTACAATATTAACTCTACTATTTACCTTACATTAATTTCAGATAATGTAAACCAACAATACCTAAAGTCAACGCAAGCTGCGTTACATTGACAGAAAATTCTACTTTGTCAATTTTGAAACAAAGTCAACTTGCTGACATGCAGTATGTCAACAGCGTTGACAGGCTATTTACACGATCAACGAAAATATAAAATAATAATCAAAGCTTTAACCCTTAAAGTCATATTAATGCAAGTTTGAGCTCAAACCGTCAAAAAAAAGATTGACAGTTACTTTTTTATTTCAAAACTCTTCAAAAGGGTGTTGTAGGCCTAGAGTATTTGGCAGAGAATTTTTGCAGGATTCTATTAATTCAAAAACCTGCTGGGTTGGCTAATAATTTTAAAAATTTTACTCCATAGATTATTTCACATAAATTATTTCGCAGGAACCCAAATTATTTTTCGATACTATAGGCACCTAAAATGCAAAATAAATAATTTCAGAAATTGGTCAGCCATAGAAAATGTATAATCAATGGTTTCAAGGTCAATAATAAGATTTTAAGCACGTTATTATTGTATGGGATATTCGAAAAAATATACCTACCTTTCATATAAAAGATTAGGGATTTTCAGAAATTGGTTAGCCATAGAAGTATTTTTTATTGGAGAATATTAGGGTCTTAAATTGCATATATTTTATAGAATGCTATATACAATCGAAGACATTATCAGCACTCTTGTATAGATACTTGATTTCCTGTATTCATATACTACCTATTTATTTGCCTTGGCCACCCAAAAAACAACATTCTTCTTTTAGTCTCTTAAACTTCCATAATTTTTTAAAGAGTAAACCTTCAGGTCGCAGGTGTTGCAGTACCTCTGAAGTAGCAGTTTGATAAACATGTCTGAATCTGAAATACTTACGCCCCAAGGCAAGTTGCCACAAATCGTTATTTATAAAAAAAAAATAATTCAAATCCCTGGAGAACACTTGCTTTAGTTTTAACCCATGAAGATTTTATAAACTTATACGAGTATCATTATCAGAATTCACACTAGAACCATTAGGAAAAATCAAAACCGCAACACGAAAGTGTAACATTACATTCGTTGATCATGATACGAAACAAAACAAAAAAGATTAAAAAAAACAATGAATATTGAATGAATATTCAATTTATTAAAACAAGCTTATATCAAGAATAAACTATATCTACATCTTAAAGATTCGGTTGGCAAGACTGATTAGTTTATTTGAGATTGTAAGTTCAGAGGTTGATGTAATCCTATTGTTTTTATTTAAAGCACACTAAATACAAGTTTTGCAGCTTTAACAATTCCTTGGATAAGAGCAATTTTCCCATAATCAAAAATTTTACGAGCAGCGCGAACAGCTAACGTAGCTGCATAACCCGAATACTTTAATCCGATATCAATTGTATCTTCAGCAGTTTTAGTTGCCAAAAAGTTTTCGACTTTTCCTTTTTCGACAGCGCTTATGGCGTCTCCTATTTTGCTGTTAGACTGATTGCCAGAGCTGAGAGCTACAGCTCCAAGAACCGTATAGATCTTTGCTGCTAGATTATGAATTATTTGCTTAAAATTTTCTGCCAACTCGAAAAACGTTATTTTGGTAGCTATGTTATCATATTCTGCAATTGTTTCAAGACTATCGAAGGTTGATTGAGCTTTGTTTGATATGTCCACAAGATCACCAAGTGAACATGTAAGGGCTTCCTTAAAGCGCTGAACTAAAGAAGCATTGGCTCCACGTTGCAGTGCACTGTTTCCAGCTTCATTAATATCGTTTATGGCATCTGAAACCTCGCGATCTATTTCGGCAGCTTCACAATTTAGATTTTCAACTTGTCCTTCCATGGGTCTGGTTTCAGCATCTCTGAGTGCTTGATCTGCTTCTTGAATGGATTTTTTAATATTGCTAAAGGCACATTCATAGCCAGATTTGACAGCTAAGAGGATAGCTTCAAGTAAAACTTGTCCTACTCTGCCTCCAGCTGCAATTCCTTCTTCAGATACATTTTCAGCAATATTTAATTGATCTAATATAAAAATTCCTGCTTTTTGAACTAATATACTTGCTGTTTCTAATCTTCTTCTAGATCCATTATTTGAACGAACTACAGCTTCTCCATATGCCTTAAAGAAGGGTGGTCCGGACTTTAATATTGGAATTCGAGCATCTGCACATCCTTCCCGGATAACATCGTTGGCAGCTTCAGGATTTTGAAGTACTAATTTTATAGCTTCTGAAATTTCATTTATTATTATATTTTCAGAGCTAGAGACTAAAATCAATCCTTCGTAGTATGAGTCTTCTAGACCAAGTGTTGCATTTTCGAAAACCTTATAGTTTAAGTTTTCATCGGAATATTGTTTGATAGCTCTGAAGGCTTCACGTGCTCCTTCACTTCCCATGTAAAAACCTTTGTCAACATCCTCATCGGAAACAGCATATGTTTGTTGGCCAAAAACAACCAACACCGCAAAAGCCGCCAAAAGTAAATTCCCCGGAAAGTTCATCTAGAAGCGAATTAATTATAAGTGAATTCAGCCTGCAGAGCAATACTGAAACATGTATTGAAGAGATCTACCTTCTTATATAGCTTGAAACAATCATAAATATTTGTTTGTCTTCTTTTTTTTAAAATTTACATAATATGTATGTAAGTATAAAATTTCTGAAATGTGAATATAGCATCACATATAACAATATATTAAAAGATTAAGCAATAATATTTTATTAGAACAAACGCAAACGCACAGATAAATGCCTTCTAGTATTCTTGTGATATGAGGCAATTAAACATAAGTGTCTTATCTAGAAATTTCTTATCTGCACTATCTTTCATATAATATTTCACATGCTACTTTAACTTTAATGACAAGATATATGGTATGCAAAAAAAAAGTGAGGCTTTTAATTGAGATTTTCAAGCAAGGGCAATCCCATGCCAGGTTTGCTCGAAACATTTGAATGGCAATAAGAAATATGATTAATATAAATTTAAGAACTTGACTTCAATCAATCTTGTCACTTCACCTTGTTTCGTATCCTCTCCTCGTGCATTTACTTAACTGTGTGTGTGCTTATGCTTAGGGCCTTAAAAAAATGTATTCTATTCTGTTGGTGAAAGGAATAATTACATGATTTATTATGTTTTCTTTTTGTTAAAAAGTATTTATTTTTTGTTAAAATAACTTTTTCAATACAGTAACGTCGTAAAGTCCTCGTAAACGTGGTAAACTGCGTGAACTTATCAAATGTTCATACAAAATCATTTAAATATTGAAGCACACTCAGCTAATTGAAATCTAAAGCTATGATTTGACGATCAACGCAAATGGTCAATGCGTTGATTCTCAATGACGTTAAATTCTGTCTCAGTTGTCAAGGCTTGTGATCGTCAACGCAGAATACTGTCAATGCGTTGACGGCTGCGTTAACATAAATTTTAGGATCAAAGCGTTGATTTTATTGTCAGATCGTTGACTGATGTGTCTCAACGTTAACACAGCTAAATTTTTTTACAGCTTGAGTTGACCTTAATCTCAAACTATATTTTGACGTGCATATATTGGATTTTTGCTTTTGTCAACTTGGCGTCAGTACTCAAAGTCAAGTCGTGTCATTGTCATAGTTCAATATGTTAACGCGTTGATACCAAAGGATAAAAAATGCGTTGACATAAATAATACTTCAACGGATTTTGGAACGACATTGACCGACTGGTGTCACTCGTCAACGTTTCTTGCGTTGACACAGTCTATACGTTGATAGTATATTGATGATATTTTTACTGTGGATGGATGGGTTGATCATTAACTAGACATTTGAAGAAAATCTAATATGATACTCAAGTGTTTGGAAAAATCGAAATTATACTGCTGACTTTTTTTTGAGAAAATTGCCTCATTTTTGGATCATTCACGCACATACATGTCTTTTTATTTAATTGACCTTTTTTTCTATATGCATGTACATAATTTGGCATTCTGGTCCTTCTAACTTTTTAAAATATTTTTAATTTTTTACATTTTCTGGTTAACTTCCCATTGGAAGTTATTGTAATTGGTCTGATTTGTCGAATTTAAAGTTTTAACATTTCTCGACGTTTCGGGGTCCCAGAAATCCGAATCTATCATTTTTAGAAAGATGTCTGTATCACACACACATACAGACATCTTTCTATGTACGTTCGTACTTTCTTGAGCCTTTCTATCGTTCACTGTATCTCGAGAACGAATAGAGATATTGACCTCAAATAAATATTATTTTATTTTACAGATTTTACAGATTTCACGAAATGCAGAAAGGGTTCCCAAAAAATTTAATTAGCGGTTTTATTACTTCAGCAATTTAAAAAAAAGTTGTAAAAAATGTTTCGTCTTGAATATTTCGTGAACAAAAAATGCCATCGACTTCAGGTTAATTTTATTCTATACATAATGACGTAATAAAGAATTGAAAAGAATTAAAAGAAAAAATCAGGGGGCAGTTTTTTTTTTTTTTTTAAGATAAAAAAACATGCTAAAATTTTTGTGAAAAACCTGTTTCGGTTGTAATATTTTGAGAACAAAATACAATATTAACTTCGGGATAATTTTATTCTATACATGATACCATATTTGGTTACTGATATAAATTTAAAAAAAATCAATAGACGTTTTTTTTTTTAAAGCAAAAAATCTACAAGAAAATACTAAAAATCGTTGAAAAACGTTTTTCGGCTCGAATATTTTGAAAACAATCACTAGCTTAGAAGCCGGGCCAATTTTATTCTATATATAGTGACGTAGTCAATAACTGATATGGTTTGTAGAATTATTCAATCGACAGTTTTTTTTTTAAATCAACAGATTTTCAAACTAAAACCACAAAAAAACTAATGTTTTTCGACTCGAATATCTCGAAAACAAACAAAGCTATCGACTCCGGAATAATTTAATTTTACACACAATGCTGTAACTATGAATTGGTGGCGTTTGTAAAAAATTAAATAAATATTTTTTTTTTTCAAGCAAAAACATCTGCCAAAAATACAAGTTAAACAGTTGAAAAATATAATGCGCCCCAAGTTTGGTTTTCACTTGATCGCATATTGAACATTTGATAAGGTCTTTTAAGATTTTGAATTAGGACTTTCCTCGCATAGATACATAAAAACTGCAATTAGAATTTTCGTGTCTGAGAGTTCTTGTTTGAAAAAAAAGTGTTTTTTTTTTATTTGACTCCTTCAAAGTTACAAATATTCTAAAATTTAAATAAATATTCGTCAAATCAATGAAAAAGTTTTCTGACTATATAAAACTATGTAAATACTTATGTATATTGATCTCAAATTATTAAAATCAACATGCACTTTCATTATCAAAAACCATTATTTTTAAGTAAGATTCATTCATTTATAAAGACTGAAAACCTATCAAGTACCATATCAACCTACACAACACACTGGATTACCTTCTGGAAAATATCAACAACTTTCAATTCACTTTTTATCAAGACAATGTTAAAAAGAAAGATACGGAAACGTCTGTGGTGGTTTTTTTTTATACTTCAATCTTTATAATTGAGGTTAAAAAAAACGCACCCTCCAAGAATTCAGAATTCCAGCAGTTGATTTTTTTCTAGATTTCATACACCCACATCAGGTTACCATAATGATTTTTTTTTTGTTTAGATATTTATCTACGGTGTGGTATATCTACGCACTGATTATGGCACCCTCTGCGGCATGTGCTGCTTATATGAGTTGAATGAATCGATCGTTTTTTGCATCGACATCTATCGTATTGTACTCCTTTAGGGTGAAAACAAGAGTCGCGTTCACTTTCATTGATGGGTATAAAAAATTAAAAAAAAAAACTTACCCACAAAAAACTATCATACATATCCTTGAGGAAGTAAATAGCAACGCAATGTAATGGACCAGTTGGTATTTTGTTTTGTTTTTTTTTTTTTCTTTTTTTAACCTTCGAAGGTGTGCCATAAGGTTGAGAATAAAAAAAAAAAACATTTGGTTCCGTGTGCGCACGCGTTTTTTAAGATGAAGATCATAATTTTTTGTTTCGGGAACTTTTTTTTTATTCCATCTCAAGGAGTCTCGTAAGATATTTGAGATGATGAAGGCGCGTGCCAATATTAAGGACATGCGATATTCAATTTTGAACGCATTGTTGTGGTTTAAGGATTTTTATTTCATTTGCGAAGTAGAAAAAAAACTGAAAGTATATGCAATTTAAGCATCTGGATTTTGTGTGATAACATCTGACCAAGAGTAACAATATGAATAGATAAATTAAAAATAGTCGATTGAACATAATATTTTATGTTTTATTAAGATAATTCGCATAAGGTGTGACAAAAAGTTAGAGCATGTTGGCTGGGTGATAACAAAATTGCATAGGAGCGGGTCTATTGAATGAATGAAAAAATAAAAGTTTTGGGGTTTTAAAAATTACACTGCCACCTTAAAGTCTATTGTACCTAGGTGGTGCGGTGTCTCATTTACAGCTATCCTTCATGATGCGTTCCTTTGAGAAACTTTAATATTTAAGGTATTTTTACATTAAAACCCATTAAAGAGCAAGGACCTTAAAAATACAGATAAATCAAAAATCTTTGAAATGCTGTTTATTGATTTTTATATTTTAACAAAATTAAATTTTTTTTTTAAATTTTTTTTTTCTAGTTTGGTAAGTAGAGGGGTGTACATAATTGAGTACACTGTCCAAATATGGGTACATTATCTACCTTATTATGAAACATTTTAAAACATTCATTTTCGACGCAAAGAGTGGTTTGACACCGCTCACAAATCCATCGAACTCTGCTGTGACATATCTGGCACCTTAGTTGATTTTTTTTTATTTTTTGGGGGAAATGTCCTCTGTTATACTGCGGTAGTTGTTCACAAATTGGTCATGAAGGTCGACACCACCCATGCCTTTGTTGTATGCAACAAGTGGCTTTAGTTGAGGAATGACAACTTTTTCTTTTTCTGTTGCTGACCATCTCTTGACTTTTCCCAGTGGTTTAAAGTTATCGTAGTTTGTTGTAACGGTTACAACGGCATTATCTTTTCAAAGAGCGAACAAGATGTTATTTTTTTTGTCAAATTTGTAATGAAAGTAACCACGATTTGCTTCCATTACCATTTTCAAGGATTTTAGTGGACATTTTCTTGTTCTATTGTCTCGAATCGTATCAGTTGCACGAAATTCTTTTCTGCTTAAAGTAGCCATGAGATCATGACTGGTGAAGTAAGTGCCGAAAAACACACTATGGTCACTTGGTGTATTTACCACTTCCAACAAATCAAGCACCACCCGAGATCCAAGGGGTAAACACTTCTTGATTGCACTTACATTTTTGGCACCACAATATATTATGTCGAAATTATAACAATATCCATCGCTACTGCAAAGCATCCATTCCTTGTATCCGAATCAAACAGGCTTTCCACGGATAAATTGCTTTGCGGAATGATGACCAAAGTATTTTATCATCGCCTCATCAATTGAAAGCTTGTCATGAAAAAAGTCCAATTTTTGAATTTTTTTGGCAAATCATGTTCATCAAGGGTCGGACCATCTTATCAGTTTTATCGATGCACGTAAGAATTGTTGGCCAAATGATCAATTGAGTACACCACTTTTGTGCACGACTTACCATAAAGAAGAAAAAAATGTTTGTTTGTAATCTATATGCAATGTTTTTTCTAGATACAAAATCTAAGGAATAGAATTCATCATTCGAACGCTATTCAAAATTTTTAAATTTTTACTAACATTTTACTTTCGTAAATTCACCAAATTGCTTTAAACAAGAAATCCTCGATACAAAAGTTCACGAAAAAACTTTAAAATGATTTTCAATCTCAACAAATTCACTGCAGGTCTTTTAAGACATGTGAAAAAAGCTTTCCAATTGAAATATATAAAAATCAAAGCCTACTTTTTGAAAAATATCCAATTGAAATTTAGCAAAATACTGTACTTAATTGAGTACAGTGGCAGGTAATGGAAGTTCAATAATCATGTAGGTAATCACTTGTTTTGGTGATATCAATGATTATTGGGCGCCTCGACTTGACGCCGCACCGTAATTAAAGTTCAATGCTATACGAACAACCCAACAAACGATTAAGGCAATATTAGTCAAGCTTTTCGAGAAATATGAGCTGAAAAATTGGGTTCACAGAATGCCTACTGCCAAGCCAGTCGAGATAGTCATTTGAATGAAATATTAGGCGTGTTTTTTGCAAGTCCATATGGAGTTGAACGAAAAAAACGACATCGGAACTTACCTACCAAAGACAACACAGCAAACAAGCCCATCACTGTTACAAAATGCCATCACTACCCTTTCAGCTTTGTGGCAAGCATGCAAAACTAAAACTAATCAGCCATGCCACATTAAAACAAAAAGAAAATTCATATAAAAAAATATAATTAAATAGAAACAGAGAACAAACAAACTAAAATCCATTACAATGACCGCCATTTTGTTCTCATAAAAAAATAATTTGACATTTCCATACAAACTATCGATATAAAAAATATAATTAGTAAATTAGTAAAAAGATAATTAGTGCCGGTAATACGATTTTTATCGGGACTAAAATTAAGTCCCGAAAATTATCTGGACTTAGATAAATCCATATAGGCTTAAATTGTTGTTGTATTAACGTGTAAATCGCTTTACTCTGATGTCGTTTTTTTGTCCAATTCTTTATGGACTTGTAATAGAAACACGGCTATTATTATTTAAACGGAGCAACAATCGTTGAAAAATTTTGTAGGTACGTATAACCTTTATAAGAAGAAACCAACAAATTGCGCCCCACCCATTAGAATCCCACCCATGTACCTATGTTTGTGACGAGAAGGCAACAAACAATAATTCATTATTTCTCACTAAAACCCAAAAACTTCATTCCAAGGACGTTCTCTGTGGTTCAAAATAGAGAAAGCTTCTTAAGTTTTCTGATACCCCAATATTTCTTTGTTTACGTTATGTATGTCACATTCCTAAAACATTCCCAATAATATATATTTGGTGTCATTCTATACAAGACAATAATATATGTTTATTGCCTTGCCCTGGCATTCGAAATAAAAGTTCTTGAATTTGACGACATAGGTATAGGTATGTTTTGAGTGTGTTTACCCCTAACATAATCTTGCTAGAAAATCTAAACTCAAAATACTACTTATTTATACTGATACCCTATTCAAAAGGCGACTCAATTTTTTCCGAAAGTTAAACTGACTTCAAAATACATAGGCAGCTTTTAAGAATTCTACTCTCTTGTGTACATAAATACATCAGTTTTATAATATTCCTTTGGGTAAACTTCAAAGGATTGTTTATAAACAACGTCGACAGTTTTTCTTTTGTATTCTAGAATCACTTTCAGCTTTTCCTATCCGGGACGGGATCCGGCATTCAAATTCAAAATGGACTTTTTATCTCGATGAATACCTATGTATATACCTACCTGAAACAAAATTTCCATCAATGAGTGTGTTGCCCCAAAAATATTATTTGAAAATTCTTCAAGTTTAACTCAAATATCCGTTTGGTCTACATGATCGCCTGTTCATAAGATGACTCAACTTTTTCCGCAAACTAACAAACAGTCTTCTTCAAATTAATGACTTTTTTCAAAACGTAAATTCTCTCATTAAATTACTCTTTTGATAAAGCATCAAAAGAATTCCCAAATCCTCTTTATAGGAGTATAATACATCAAACGTTCTTGTATTCTCTTTGAACTTTTAATGAAGGTAGTCTTCTAGAGTAGTCATATAGCTACGGATGCTATTCTCTTTTTGAAGCAAGAATTTTGTAGCTACCTCTAATGCCATGCCAAGCCAATGCTAAACTCTTAGCTTTGATCCCTTTGGTGAGGCTTTATGTTGTGTTTTACAAAATGAATAGCCGGGAAATCATTTTCTGCAAATTAAATAACCTTCAAACGTTTTTTAAACGTTTTGCTATCTTCAAAGCTCAAGCAATGTTACACAACCAGGCGAACAGTTCCCTGCAGACTGATTCTAATTTCAAAAACAAAGTTCAGTAAACATACATAGGTACTAGGTACACACAAGCCACAACTTATGGAACATTAAAAAAAATGTCGAGACATGCGTAAGAAACAAAAACCTTCGTTGAAGGGGGGTTGGTTGCATGGGTGGTTTTGTTCTAACCCTCCATTTTATTTTATTTTTTCTTTAATCCAACATAATATTATTGTTGATAGAAGTTACCTTCACTTCGATATGGTTGCCTGATACTTTCTAATATCAAAATTCTTTTCACGTGCGGTCGTCATCGCGTCGTGTCATATTGATGTTTTTTTTTTTCCTTTTTTCTAATAATCTTTTCTAAACATTAGATTCAAAGTCAAGCCAAGGGAATCCCCAATGAGGGTTATGTGTCCCGGTTATGAAATATCCTTCAGTGTTAGAAAATCGTGTGCTTCTCTTTTTCGCTTGCAGTAAAAGAGGATGCTGTTAGAAAAGACGAGTCCTTGACTGAGAATTATTCTTCTAAGAGTATAAAATTTATGTTGAAATACATCAGACGCATCACATTCCGTTACAACATAGGTTTGCTGAATGCCTGGTGGGTACAGGTAAATTATGCAATCTTTTTATCACGTCGAAGCGATATATGAAGCTTTGATTGATGGTGTAACACGTGTAAATCTATACCGAACAGGTAACAATAGCATGTTAATAAATTTGTTACATAAATTATAATGTTGAAGTAAAATTGGTCATTTTACTCGATCCCTTGTAGAAGTTATATGGGTGGATGTAATTTTTCTTTTCTCTAATGATAGACAACATGGCGTCTATGGAAGTAATCACATTCAAAAAAATCTGACAATTGGTGTTCAGCAATTGGAGAAAGCTTGATAAGGGGGGTTAAAAGTTGATTTTACCGCCACTGACACCACCAAATTTCTACCTTTAAATTGGATACATGCGCAGTTATACAGGCGGGTATAGGTAATGGGATAAAAGAAGGAAGATTTTCTCCAACCAATAGTTTTTAGCAAGTGAGAAATATTCTAGTTCTATCCGACCAAGCAAAAAACGTTTGGAAAAATAGTATAGGTACCTAGTGGAGAAAGTTCTAGTTTATTAGCATAGTTTTGAGCTTTGCTAGAAATTATGGTAGCCGGGATGATATGTATGGTAATGGCGATAGTGGGAAAACTAAAAACTGGTTTATTTTTTGTAGATACAATAAAGTACATTATTAAATAACGTAGACAGTTGTAGCATTTATTTGTTTATGTTAAACAACAATGTGTTAATTCTCTTCGCCCTACCGAGAATGGAACTATTCATGGAAGTTAAACTTTGTAAATGTTAAGGGTTGCAGGTGCAGCTATAGAAATGAAATAGTGTTATGTAAAAAGAACACACATCATAAAGTTGGTATATACATATGTATAATATGTATGTGGTTTTGGTAACATACATAGGTCTATTTTTATGGGGCTTCGCGTTATGTTTTCGTTTATTTAGTTGTATAACTAATAAATACTTTCTCTTTTAATCAGGAAAGCAGAAATAGAAGTTTAAGTTTTTCTATGAGTATGTAAGTAATATAGAAGGTTTAAGGAAGTAGAAATGGCGCCATTTTGATGTCTGTAGAAGAAAATTGTATCAAATTTGTGGAATACCTCCCACCGGACGCTTTGTACGAAACAGCAATAGATGCATTGATTTAAATACGCATTACTGCCGCCTGAACACAAAAGCTGCAGCTGGAATAGCTGTACAAATATTCAATGCACACAAATTCAATGTTACGAACACAACACAACACAACGAATTGTAGTCTTTGCAGTTCACCAACTTCTAACTTTTCATGTACAGCAATTTTGCCGTTTCAATTTGAATAAAAAAAAAAAGAAACGGAAAAAAATATTAAAGCTTTTGTGGTTATTTGTTTCCGGAGAAAAGTTATTAATTAAAAGAAAAATACGGCATGATTGTTTTTTGTTTTCTTTAAAATATATAAAAAACTATACAGCTGCATTGTGGGAACGTGTACATCGTACGACATTTATCGAATAAATCGATTTTGTGATTTTGTTAGAATAAAAATGGACGCATTTATGTGGGAAACGTCTTGATATAGAATGTTCAACTAAAAGCGACCATTCATCCAAGCAACTGCTAAAGTTTCACTGAAACTTAATAATGCTCTTAGCTGTAAAAGTTCTTGCCTCATTTCCGAGAAAGTGCGTGTACCTTTTTAAGATCCTGAATTCTGGATATATTCGAGCATTTCTGCTCATATTGACGCTCATCTTATATCACGACATATTAAAACTGCTCACATCTCTCACTTTTTAAATTAAAAAAAAAAAATAGAAAAAAAATTAAAAAATCTAAGAGTTGATAAGGAAAACTTTCAACAACATTGCTCAGTTAGTATCTACACAGAACATCACTCGCTATTTTTTCATTAAAAATTAATGCCTAATTTTTATTCTGCTTTCCTGTTTCTATTCATAATCCGAACTCTGATAAGACTAAAAAAGCATCCAAGACCATCAAATTTCCACGCACTAAACTTTCAACGTTTGATTCTAAGGACCTATTGTATACAACAGCACATTTCTGCTATAAAAGCATGCGAATACTTTCAACATCAAACTTTATCAGAAATCAAGAATAAGTTTAGAAAACTATATTTATACTTCTTTGCAAATTCTGATATCCGAATCGAATCGCGCAATGGTCTCGCCAAAAATTCTACACAAACATTCCAAACATTCCTGTGTGTCCTGTCGCACATTCCAATCTTCCTATATTCCTTAAAAATTCACAAAAGAAGCCTATCGATGCTTTCTGTGCTCTTGTACTTAATAGAATTCTTCACTTCCCAACAAATACCAATGGAATTTTCTAGTTGAGAGATGATTTTTTTTGAACATCCAAAGACTAACGCTAAACACAACACAACACAACTCCTCCTTACAATTCATCGGCTCCTTTTCAAATTCGTCCAATTGTTGTTTTTTGTTTGTCGTATTTTTGTCGAATTCCCAAAACTACGGAATTGTTTTTTTTAGACCTTTAACAGAAAAAGGGACTAGATGGTTTGAAATAAATGTAGCCAACATTAATAATTATGAGTGTTCTATAGGTTCCTCCCACTTAAGTCCCTTTTTTGCTGGTTGGCTATACAATAAAATCCAGGGCTCCAATGCTCCATAAGCTCCACGGCTCCCCCTAGAAATTGACTATCTTTAAGCAGGCTCGCAGAATTTTTGGCATACAAACCAACGAACAATTGACGTTGATTGGCTCTCCGCACAAAAAAAGGAGTTTAGCAAATCAGGGATAAAACCCACTGAATAAGAAGCCAATATGTCTGCGCTGAATGTACCTTTTCTATAAGTGGATCTACCCCCATCCAGTCAAACAAAACAGTACGCCTTAAAGGCTTTAAAGTTTTGTTTTTATGTTTGTTTTCCTTTTTTTTTTCATTTTAGAGTTTCCTTTTAAAGAGCTATTGAAGGGCTTTAATTCACCAGGCACTCAGAATTCAAATACTAGATACAATGAAATTTGAGCCAAATTAAGGATAAAAAGGCTAAACACTTAAAATAAAACCTTAACTAGCACATTTCTTCCATGTACTAAAAAAAAAATAATAAAGGAGTAACAATACCAGGTTCACATAAGACAGAAAATATCAAAAGGATATATTCCTTCAACTTTCCGATTTTTGTTTCTAATCAAGAATTAATCCTATTTATTGACATCATTAGGCGTAAATGAAGCAATTACGTTGTGTCATTGACATGTCAAGTCATCAATCTTTTCGCTTTTTATGCCAGGCTATCAGAAGGTTACTGTAGAGCTTTAATCGGACAGGATTTTGACCTAAAAAAGATGGGAGAATTTTTCAATTTTTCTTTTATTAGTGTATGTTTGTTAAAATTCAATTTTTGGTTCAAATTGGTAATAATTAGTGTAACTTTAGGACTTAAAGCTGTTAAGTTGTTAGCCAATTCCAGTATATAGCTAATGATCCAACATTAATGCTTGAAAATCAATTATTACTATTGTCCTGACCTCAAATCCTTCTAGTCAATAGTGCAGACTAGAATAAGAGCTGCTGACACTCTGACAGAGCTTTCCAGGAAAATAACGAAAATAGAAGAAAGTAGGAACGACTTCTCAAGAGAAAAAAGCGGACAGCATGCAAAGAGGACGGTTGAAATTATTGAGATTTGTTACTGAAGTTGTTAGAAAGTTCTAACAATGGCGATGCTTACTGAACGTAAGCATCGTGCTATCTTTTTAACAGCCTGAGACCATCACACAAATCCTTATAAAGGATATTATATGCGACGACGACGTTCAGCAAGTATATTTCTCTATACTTCTTGAATGAAATGCGACTTATAAACGTAGCTGATAGACGCCATGGCCATATTAATCGGGCATGATTCTATTCACCTATACCTGAGAGATAAAATGCATATTTTGCAGCTGCTGGAAATTTTGCTTAAATTTATCTATTTTTACTTGTGCCTTGGTGAGAAGGTTGCCTTTTTCGAATAACCAGTACTTTGCTTTTTGTATTAAAAACTCCGGGTGTTTTGTCGATCGCTAGACTTTTCTACTATTACTACTTTCTAAACATCATCTTCTTTTCGTCGTTGCTCTTATTTAATACTGAAGAATTTTTGCATGTAAATCTTTTGTGTTAATATTTCAGTATGTTTGTAGCAGAAATATCGTCTCTAGCTTGTCTCATTTTGTAATACGGAACACTGTTAGTATACTTTCCCGTTCCCGTACGTTTTCATAGTTTTACAATTTTTGAGATTATGTTTGACAGTTAGTGATCAGACCTATTATTTTTATCGTTATATTTATTTTAAAAACTTAAACATTATTTCTAGATATTGGGACAGAATTTAAGTCGAATAACTACGACGTAATGAAACATTTAACGTATATGATTTTGACATTTTATTAAAGTTAAAATCACCAAAATGACTTCTAATAGATATCATAATAATACCCCTATTCGTTTTCTTTCAAAAACTGGCGATTTCTCTAAATTATAACTAATGAACTAAATTAGATATAGAAATTGGCAGTTTTTTATTGATAGAAATTGGCAGATAATAAACGAACAGCCATATTACACCTATTAACTATATTAGTATGCCACTTTGACATTAAGGTAAAAATTTCAAAAAGGGTATGTTCGCTTAGTTTCTTTTTTTTAAACTGTCACTCTTTAAGACGTGTTTACTGTTCAGTTAAAATGTATTAAGAATATAATTTGGTAGTCAAAGAGTGTTGGAAACTAAGACTATCTAAGTAAATAGTTTTAGGATCTCTTTCACAATATCTGATTAAAGTTCCAATTCCAATTAGGCTACATGGAACTCTTTGGACAATTTACAACCTCAGTTTCAATAGGTCTAACTAACAATTAAAGTTCCAAGTATTTTACAGGCCAGATGAAGTGGCGATTATCAAATTAAACTGACAACCTTTTCGACACTTTTAACACATAGACCACCGCCACGCCACTGCAAAATTAACTATTTGACGATTATAAAAAATGTTTGACGATAATCGAATTTAATTTGTCTGAAAGACTGAAATAACAAACGAATGGCTAATCGAACGTTGTGAAACCCAAGTTTTTTTCAATTGGAGGATTTAATTTCGGATAAATTAACTGTCAAACAACTAATTAGAGCTTTACTCAGATATTGTGAAACAAAGCCTTAAAGTTTTAATATTTGATTTTTTTGTTGTTAAATAGCGAAATTCACCATAGAAAAACCCTCAAGCTAAAAGTCAATTTTGTCTATTGGAATGGCGTGTATACAATGTATACATACATTAAGCATGCTAAATTTTCTTTCTCTTTTTTGCATCGGTCTCTTTTTCTCCATAATTATATAGGAATAAATTTCCATTCTCGTCACATTTCAACAGGAAATCAGCACAGAACGGAAGGTTGTTTCCTTGTTACACTGTTTAACCTTGCCTTGGGGTAGTGAAAGTTAAATTTATTACAAGGTTTTCGTCACCACCCTTTAAGGAAAGGAGCAAACATCCTTGTTATATGTTATATACTCACTTTAACTTGTCTGGAAATTTAGGCATGTTTACAATAAAAAAAATGAAAGGAATGTGCTGGCACCTTTGACTTGCTGGTTTATCCTTATCGCCTGGCAGCTAGATATTCGAATAGAAATATTAGGAAAAAACGAACTTCTTTTTCTAAACACTAGGTATATATGTAATGGGCGTCACGTCGTCTCCACCTTAGGGGAAATTCCAAAGCGTGTCCTTATACGTAATATTATAGACAGGAGATTTATGAGTGTGTTTTGTCATAGTGTTTCAATGTTTTCATACATAAACCCATTAATTTTCTATTTTTATGTGAAAACAGTCATCTCACTGACGCGACTTTTTACCAGGCTTACAGAATTTTCACCAACTTATCTTTGAATATCCTTGCTATAGTAAAAGGATATAAAAAGCTAAATCAATTATCCCGCGCAGAATCATCACGTAAAGGTTTTGATTTTGTATTTTATTTCTTTAAAGCTTTTGAGGACAAAAAGAGAAAGAAAGAGAGAGAAATGGGTAAGATCTCTGCTAAATATTTTGGTTTCCTGTTCGAATTAGGGTTTTGATAAGAATTTCGCGGAATTCCTTTCTCCCTAAGCCGGATTAGAATATTATATCCCAATGTCATTTATTGTTAGGGTAGGCCCATTAAACTTTTGTTTTGTAGTACAGAATTGGTTCTCCACCTTGGGGCATCATGGCTGGCAGTCATTTTCTAATCCGTTTTTTTTTTTTTTTTTTTATTTATTCTCTTTCAAATGTTTTTTGTCTGGCATTTTTGCATGTGCTGCTTGTTTTTGAGAGTGTGATTTTAAACATTAAATTTTTATAACACTATCATGGTTGGAATTCAAAAAGAACTCCTGTAGAAATACAAGCTAGGCAAGCAGCAATTTAAGACTAGCTTTGGAATGTTCTGGAATAGAAAACTTTATATAGAAAGTGCAAGTGGATTTCTACATATACGGTGTGTTTGTTTTTTTATTTTTTCTAACGGAGAAGGTACGGATGTATCCCTTCTTGTAATTTAGGAAAGTGTATATAGAATAAGAACCCTTATAGGAGAGGAAATTTGTGGCTGCGATAACCGGATGTGGAGCATGTTGATGATATCCTGGTAAGTTTTACAGACCTATCAGTACTCTTTTTATCTTTTACAACTTAGGGAGAACTTTTTTTTTTTTGCTATGTAACGTAAGTTCTGTTTCCAGTTCCAGCTAAAAATGTGTTATAAGCTGTAAATGAAAATAAAGGATTTATTTTATTTTAAAAGGGATGCGTTTTGTTGTAATATATATATGATGGGGGTATAACTACCTTGCACATACAAAAAAGTGAGCTTATGTGCACAGAATTCAGAATCAAGGAGACGTCTTTCTATCCGAAAACTCTTAACATTGATAATTCTTTAACACGGTGAAAAAATATATCATCGAAGGGCTATGAATATTTTCAATTCAAAATCATTCTATCATTGAAGTTATAACAGCATTAAAAACAACTGTTATTTTTAAAATAAACGTTTTGTACGAATATCCTATTCCAACTATGTTTATGCACTTATGCTAAGTTTTCATTTGAATTGTCATAATGTGATATTTCGAGGGTGATGGTGTGCACAATGGACTCAATTCGAGGGATTCATTTTGACTTCTCTTTATTTAATCTGACCCCCACCGCAATATTGGCTATCCTTTTCTTATCGTTACGTGGGAGTGAGATAAAACGAAGAATCTTCAACATAAATTGCGAGAAGTTAGTTCAATAGGTGATATGATTATATGAATAAAACGAAGAACGAAGCACAAAAAGCTGAACAAGTGCTATGAAAATTATTCAACAATTTTATTCAATCCAGACAACTTGCTCCGAAAAATTAAGAGAGAGAGAGAGTGAGAAGTGGAATACACATTGTTAATAAGTGCTCTAGTTTTTCTTGTTAAATATATATTAAAAATTTAAAAAAAATAAGTAAAACTTATTGTGTTGAATTTATAAACTAAATTCTATAATCAGCAAAAATTCAAAAAAGTCGTCAGAAAAAAGCAAGGTAGGATTAATTTAAGTTTTAAAATCCAACCATAAGACCGACGTATTTTTGCTGGAGCGCTATATGAAACCCAAGAGAAAGTCAACGGAAATATCTCCGATAAAATACCCAATCTTAAAATAAATATGTACTACTAAATTAAAAATAATGGTATTCAGGTCTTGAAATAGATCTTTTTGTGTTTAATATTTAATGCTCTTGCTAATTTATAGTCAAACACGGAAAACCAAAAAATATTTTTGAAAAAAAAAAAAAACAATAATACCAAAATCTACTTTGATAAATACAGTCGAGTAGCCTTAAATTCGGTAGATAGTTCTGATTTTTCGCTGAGTTGTTTATGATGCTGGCGTTTTTCAAGTTATTGTCAATTTTAACCCTTAACGACCAGTATTCGATTATATCTTCTGAGTTTTTAAAATTGACGATATTTCTTTCCATTTGAGCCTAAAAATGTCTCTGTAGACCCAATAGTTTCTAAAATACAGCTTTTTAAAGGAACAACACAAATAATATTGCTGAAAGTTAAAAAAAAAAACATTATAAATTAAAATTAAGCACTTGGGAAAAAATTAAATGAAATATTATTTGTGTTGTTCCTTTAAAAAGCTGTATTTTAGAAACTATTGGATTTCGTTTTTGTCATTTCGCGTTTTTTTCGATTTTTGACAATGTTGCGTTTGGCGCTCGAAGTTGAAAACTTGGTTTCTTCATTAGGCCAACATCATAAACAACTCAGCAAAAAATCAGAACTACCGAATTTGACGCAAGGTCTGATGTATAAAGTTACTGTACTATATTGTATAGAAAAACATTTTTTGTATTTAAAAAATATTTTTGAAATTAGCTTTTTTTTTAAAGTCCAGCCATGCATTTTATTTTAGTTCAAAAGAAACCCAAAACCCTGCTTTTGTTAAAGGAGATTAATTTTTACAAAAAAAAAAAATCTGGCAACCCTGGAAGTGCAACATAATAATTTCCTGTCACGAATGTCAAGGTTTTTTTTTAAAGGAAAAAAAATTGTCAACATAAATCTACTGTAGGCTTATTTAAAAAAAAAATTATTTAAAAAAATCCCTTGACAGCCTGCCATATTGTGATTTTTTTACTTAACTAGTCCCAAAGTTTTAGGTTTGTATTTAGTAGGTTAGTAAAAGTGCCTGCCAGGTCTTACACTATATACATTACATTATTACTTATGCCATAAGTATATTAAAAGTCAATTTGCCCAAGGGAAAAGAACTCGTATACCTTGACTGCAAGCCAGATTTTTGACTGAAATAAAAACAGTAGGTAGAAATGGCAGCTAGCACACTGACCCAATTAGCGTTGGAGTACGCAGTTTTTTTATAACTCGTTTCACCTGTCAGTTGTAAATGATTTGTAAAGATCAACATTAACTCCCTGAGTTCTACAGTAGTATGCCAAAATAAGCAATTTGTTGAAAGGTTCAATGAAGCAAAAGATTTGATCCCCTAAGGGGATTGTGTGTACATGTTTGGATGTGACCATTCAAGGAACGTTCGTCTGCTCTCTCAGTATGACATAATTAAGGAGCTCTCTCAGCACGACAAAAGGTCTTTAAAGAATTCTTTAACTTCCTATAAAACCAAGCCTTATCCTTAGAGTAGAATCAGTGGGTTTGGGTTACTGTTGGGTATACGTAGCTAAAGGGATTCTTCTCTTTGAGGAAAGAGTTTAAATCTCTGATCTTTAACTCAGAAAATTTGTCAAGGTCACTGAAGAAAGCCTTACCAAATGACTCCTATTCTGGCCAGAGCGAGAATTTGTAGAGATAATGAACGATTTTTGATTGAATAAAAAGGGTATTCATGCAAAGTCGGAAAACGTCAGAGGTTAGCGACGTTGTAATCGAACTGTCAACATTTGTGTAAACTTTCCGACAAGAAATTGTGTCGTAAACATCGTTGATGGTATTATTAGGACTTAATGGCTGATTAAGCTGATTGTTTCTTCAAAAGATTTAAGCAATATATTTTTTGGGGTTTTAAATGGAACGTGTGTCGGAAACTTTACAACGCGCCACGAAAAGTTTCCGACGTTGCATGATTACCCTTAAATAAAAACTGCATCATCTTTTGCAATACGCTGCATATTTGTGCAAGCAGCTTTACAAAACAAATAGCAAATTCTTATACAAAACTACAAATAGATAAATAATAATACAAAGGTACAGAAGA